>OV884009.1:97569997-97900897 GCA_930367205.1 Acanthosoma haemorrhoidale | reverse complement strand
TAATGGCTACACCAGCCATCGTGGGGTGCAACTCATCCATTTTTCCCGGTTCGATCGTTTAAAAACTTAAATACGGTGAATCCAGACCCATAGTCCCCTCGTGTTATCTTATAAATAATCATTGTGTTTGCTGAAGTCATTATATCTAATAAATTTGTTTGTCTGTATTTTATTTTCTTAGTGTGTCTGTCAGTCATGAAATTAGTCTATGCACTTGGCTTAATATATTAATGGTTAGTACCTTAGTTTTTATTGAAGTGAAGTTCTGGTGAGACTTTATTAAAGATGATAGGTGACTAGAGTAAAGTATTATGATACACCTTCAAGTGGTCACGTCCCAGATCCTGTTAATAATTCTTCAGATTTTCTTAGCTGTGCCGTTAGAGATATAGAAACTTGCCTCTCTGCCTGTTACTGGCGTAGTCACGATAGTCTAGATCTGGTCAGAGGAGATTCGTGATGGCTATCAATGTGCTGTACAAAAGATATTACCTTCAGCAAAGTTGTCTGGTCTAGATTCAATTCTTCTCTTCCAGTTCCGAGTTCGGGCGCAAAATCACTATTCTCACAGAGAAAGTCACCTTTTCTTAACAATATTCATCACGTTAATGTCCTTAAATCACCAACACTATTATATGTATAAAATATTTATTATTTGATACATATTATTTGCTTCAACTTTTAAAGCATATTTCGCAACCAATAGGTATTGTTCTTTATTTGTCTTGAATGTTAAAATCATCTGAAGTTGAGAGTGATGTCCATTTTTAGGAGACAAATATTTATTCTTACAGACAAAACTTTATTTTGATAAAACCACAATGTTAAGTTTCGTGGCAGACTAGAATGAATGCATGCGAGTGAGTATAATATATTATTCCCAGAGCTAAAGCTAAGGGGTATATAAACATCTGTGAGAATGGGGTTTCACAAATAGCCGGGGTGGAATTCATAATAAATACACTATTTGGAATGATTTAGATAACTATTTAATGGACAATGAAAAGTAGGGTAAGATAGCAAGAAGGCGTGCTCCCTCGAAACCAGCTCACAACTTTATTTGGTAAACCAAACCCTAAATATATATATATATAATGGAATTGTCATAGTACCAAAAAAAAATCCATATTTGACGTTATAGTTGATAACCTTACACAGTTACATATCCCCTTTGAACCGATCGGTTGAACACGGGGGTGTGCGTGTAACGTAATAACAAAGCTAGCATTTATTATATACCTGGCTCTCACTAGAAACATAAGAAATATAGAAACACTCATCGAACAGACAATGTCAGCGTCTCTCCCACTAAATCCCACCCAACCCTAAGCTATCGTAGCCTACCTTTTTACTCAATAGCTCATAGTATCACTAACCACTGTGGAGCTCCGCTTGCAAAACTAACTACAGTCAACTTGGAATGTGTATTACTCCAAAACCTAGGAATGTATATTATCAACAATTACTTACTGTGCTCTACCAATTCCAGAATTTGTATGTTCACAAACAGGAAATTATATCAATAAAACAACAAATTCATAAAATCCACTAATTCAAGAGATTAGTAACGACAAGAAACAATTCTCTCAAAAGATACTGTCGGGTCGGTCACGAAAGGGTCTAGTTGTCCTATCCCTGGTCACGGAGAGTTGAATAGTGTATGACTAGCGGTTGTTTCTGAACTCGTCAGCAGCTACGTCATTTATTGTTTAACAATATTTACACTGATATACCTTTGAGTATTATATGATTTGGTTATATTATGTACATTTGTGTATGTAAATTCTTAACAATATATACATTGCAAACTCGTTTTAATATAGTAGAGGGTAATTTATCTGATGTAGTTAGCGGTCGCAACAGATACACTCAAAAAATAATGAAGTTGTTGCTTAGCTAATTAAAAATCTTTATTTTAATTACCTAAATATCATTCTTATTACAATTGTAAATATTTCTAATATATTGTAAATAGGTTATAATGAAATGTGAAAAAATCTTTTTGTCAAGTAAAGCGATTTATAACATGAAAAGGATACCGGACCATGTAATAACAATTAAGTAACTGAATTCTAAATAAAGTTTTCTAATTATTATTATATACTACAAGGTATTTTTGACCAAAAATAATCCATTTTATATGTTAAACTATCTTCCAAAACTAGCTTAATTTAATTAATTCGAAATCATTTAAGTAGCTAAAATATTTTTATAATCAGTTTTATTATAATAAAATTGCAATCTGCCTCTTTTGGCAATATGTAATTGAGATAAATGTTCTCATTCATACCATATTTACAATTCATCATTCATTGCCTCATTCGTACAGTATTTACAAACAGCCCAAAAGCCTCCCAAATCCACATGATTGTCACCTCCCTCGCATGTAAAAGAGGAAGCGGAGTCTTGGGAAGTCCACCACGCTCTTCCGTTAGCCGTGGCACCAGATAGGAGCCGGGTGGGACTGACGAAGAGCGCGAGAGCCACAGACGCTCAGGACATGGTTGGAGAAACTACCCATTGCCAGGATTCCCACTTTTACGCATTTACAGCAGGTCACGAGCCCACTGCCGTTTTAGTCTCCGAGGAGGATTATTGGGGTGAATGGTGCAGTACAATGACTGTGCTAGGGAATTAGGGTGGTTGGATAGGTTACTATGGAATTTCATGAACTTGGTAGGGATGAGTTCAAGAATGTAAGGTATATTAATATCGTTGTGAAGGGTTTTGTTGCTGACGTAATAAGGGGCATTTACTATTGTTCTCAGGAATTTTGATTGAAAGGATTAGATACGCTTGATGTTCGACTTTTTTGCTGTCTCCCATAGATATATTCCGTATGCCCAAATTGGCTTAAGTATTACTTTGTAAATTAGTAATTTGTTTTCTATTGAGAGATGGGATGTCCTTTGAAGTAGTCTGTACAGTTGTCCAAAGCGTCTGTTTAGTTCTTGTATTTTTAGCCTCGTATGTGGGTTAAAGCCGTTTGTCGAGATGGAAGCCTAAGTACCGTAAGCTAAAATATCAACATATTTGGGTACTTTCAAAATTTCATATCGATTAAATCAGTATTATCAGTATAGGAGAAAAATATATTGGAGAGGCAACGGATGGTTCCAGTCTTAGCGAGAAGGGAACTGTTGACAAAAAATAGCAACATAGCCAAAAGGACAAAAAGAGAAGTTTCGAAAAATCTCCACAATAGTTTTGCAATAAATTTATAATAAACAGTAGATTTAAGGATCAGTCTCATTTTCAGATTACCTTATTTTTTTTAATTCTGCTTATTTTTCTTTAATGTCCTTATTTCCTCCAACTCAGGCAGGCGTATGGTTTATTTACTTATTATTAATTCAATCTCTTTATAATAAGTATGTTTAATGGCTAAAGTTATTTTCTAGATCTCGATGTAATATTGTTTCTGAGCCCAAAAGGAGAGAGAGGCTCTAATTTCATTAAAGTTGGGGACGGGTCCCTTAGGGCCCTTCTACAATAGCGCTCCTAAAACTCATTCAACTGTTTTCAATTCAAAAGGTATATTCTACAAAAAGTCGAAATATGCTGATTAATTTTCGGTCAATATGCATTAACGTTTAAGATTAAGTTACACCTCAGAAGCTATTGATGATGTAAACTTTTAGTATATTAAAAACGGTAACGCAGAAAGATGTTTAATTATCAGCCAAAAAATAATGTATATTACAAGCAGGTTTTATTAGGTTTTCCTATACAACTTTCAGTTTTTTAGAATATTTTTTATCTGTTGAAAAGTCAATTTCAGTTAGGAAGAAAATTTCATTTCTATTTACGAATAAAACATTTTAATAAGATAGAAACGAGTATTTGAAGTCAGTGCTTTTACAAATTACATTGGTCAATAATGTTATAATTATATATTCGATTGAGGAGATCCAATAAGAAAAGCTGTCTATTAGTTAAATAATCTTTGTAGAGGAGAGTCTTTTTAAAGAAAAGAAAGAAAAGCTTTATTATGAAGTACAACCAAAACACTGGTATTTACAAATATTAAAAGATCAGTTAGAACATACTGGGTGGAATGTCAAGGCACAAGTGGGGTCTGGGGCTAAAACTGAGTCATATATGTATAAGACAAAGATAAGTTTCTTGGAAGTAGAGAGTAAGGGAAGTAAGGAGGGTTGCTTACTTAAAAATAACAGGAACCATCAGAGACTTCCATGAAGTCACGAGGCAGGTATACAGCTCTGCTCAAGCCTCTTCTACTTTTAGCATTATATATAATATTAGCATTATAAAACTTATAGATTATTAATTCGGACATATCCTAATGTGGAGAGCTATCGTCAGTTTCATTTCTTCAACTAGGTATACTTCTCTACCACCCGTTAAACTCACCAACCTAGACGATAAAATGATCTAATAATTTACATACACTTCTTCATTCAATTTTTAGTTTGTTTAATTTGAGTCATTTATGATTCAACTAGATAGCTACAAACAAATATAAGAAAAAATCCAACTACTCCAGTGTATCCAAAACCACCCCAAAACGATACTGAAATTATAACCTTAAATATTTTCTACAACAATTAAGTAAATTGATAAATAAGCTGAAATGCATAAAATAATGTAGATTATTAAGTAAATATAAATTATTATTATATTATGATTATAAAAAAAAACAATTGTATTCACTTTCATTCATATCCAAGCCCGAAATAAGATAGTTTACTTTGAAGCAGGTAGATATAAATGCCCTTTGGTCTGTATGTAAGACGTATGTACGTATGCATGATGTATGTACAAGTGTGTGTGTGTGTGTGTGATGTATTATGTTTAGGGGAAGTATGAATAAGAACTTTGTCTTTAAATATGAAAAAATAGGTCAGGTTCCTTTGGCTTGATTACGACATTGACCTTTGGTCTTTTCCAATTGCCTTCTTCTCTATTTATTCCTTCATTTTATAATTGATTTAACAGTATTTTAATACGTCTAAAAATAATAAATACAAATGATTTTTGGATAGTGATAAAATATATAGTCTTAACCAGCATGTTTATTTTATAAATGAAATGAAATTTATTGTATTATAATGTTAATACATCGAGAAATAGGACAAAGAGACCATAGGAGAAAAGAGTAGCCCTGAGGTAGTTTTTCTTCTGGAATCGAGGAAGGGTGGCCAGGGAGACATGAGTGAGGAGCTATGGAAGAAGAGTGAGCATGTTAGCCAGAACACAGTTACAAGGTACAAGTCCTATCGCAGCTTTTTACCTCAAACATCATTTTTAATTTTATTATCATGTTTCTTAATATGTCTGTTATGTACATCTGTGGGGACAAAATTTAATGTCATCAATGAATGTAGTGACTCTACTTAGACACAAATCATATTCGTTTTCCTTCCTCATGCCTGTATATTTATATAATTATTTACTTATAAATAGTTATTCAATGAATCTAAAAAAAAACGCACCATATTTGTGAACTAAAATGCTTTATTCGCTAAATCGTCTCGATCACTGTAAATTGCATTTTGGACAAACAATGAAAATATTAACGCTTAAATATTGCTAAAATCGGCTTGAACGACTAAAAATACGTGATTTATATTGATAAGTCCCAAAAATTGAAGTTATAGTAAAATATTGAGACTAATGAGAGATGATTTATTCTAACGTGCTAAAGTAGAGCCTCTTTCTACGAGATTGGTGTTTCTGATTACAGCTGTCATAGTTACATTCCCACAAATTTCTAAGTGACTGGTTGACCTGTTTGCTAAAACAATGCGGTTGTTTTCAATTTCCAGATCATTATCAATGGGTAGTTTTGCGATAAACTTATCTTTCACTTTGACTATGACAATGTATTAACATCAACTAAAGACATCGATGTACACTAGCAGGATTTAAGCTTTAATTGCAGCTAGTACAATAGATGTAATCTGTTCATCATTTTGAATTAATAGTAAAATCGATCGTTCCTCCTTAAAACTTTTTAACCTTTTTTGTTGTTTTTGGTTAATAGAACATTTTGTCTATACACTTCTATTGTAACATTGCATTTCTTACATTTTGATCACTACGTCAATTTATTTGGTTGAACTAGTTGTGAATGCGGTGATAGTGCCAGATTTAATGACTTTTGGTAAAAATATTTTGAAAAGACAATTCATAATTGTTCAGAAAAAAATTCATAATTATTATCAGGGTCTGAAGACCGCTTTATATCCAACTTGGATATGAATGTTATAAACTTTTTTTTACCAAGTAGTTAATTAACCAGCGACACTTCATCATTTTACATGGAAGTTACAGTATTTTTCATATCGTCTGGATATAATATGAAACTTCTATCAAAATTGTATGACACGGTTTACGAAAATGGCATTTTTGGTCAGTTATGATCAATTAAAAAAAAAAAGTTGTTATCATTGGTTATTATTGGGAAAATCGTGAAATTGATTTTTTGTATTAACAACTTTGAAAATCATAATAACTGCTATATTGCAAAGGTGACACGGAACTGATTATTTTCATTGTTTTTTTGCTATTTTTCAAAACCATAAGCTTCTGTTTTCGTCTGTGTTTTTTTCTATAATTTTTTGACTCCTCTAAGATATACAAAATTTTACCTGTTTTACCTCTTGGAATACATGGATAATATAAGCTTCTTCTCAAAATATGATTAATTGTAATTAATTAAATACTTGGCATTCAAAAATATCTTTTCCTGTACTTTTGAGTATTGCATCAAACTTTTCTGATTAATAACATTCGTAATTTTTATTTATTTCTACACTGTAATTACGGATAATAGTTAAAACTGCACTATTATCGTGTTCGCAACCCGTGTTTTTTTTGTTCAGAGGGATTAGTGTGTTGATGGTATTATGTAGGGAGAGACGATAAAATTTGGGTTGTGGTCTGACTGCGTGGGAAGGCGGTGAATGATAAGAGGGTAAGACAACGGATGGGTGAGATTGTAAAGTGGTGAGGGCCAGGTAGCATACCTTGCGCCTCAGTCTCCTCCCATGACCCGCCAGGCAGCAGCTTCCTCCTTCCTGTCTACGATATCATACTCTCCAACACTAATTTTCCATAGTAAATACAAGTTAACAAATCGTATATTTAATAAATTCGCTTAACTTAATATAATAACTCCATCTTAATTAATACTTGATTTATTAGATACTCAACAATGGTCACCGGCAACGATGCAACAGCAGTAAGCCAAATATAAACAAAAATAGTCGAGAAAGACAATGACATGTTGAATTCAGTTCTTTGGAAAGGAAAAAGTGAAATAATAAAGATTACTAAGAGCGGAAATAGCATGTCGAAGACCATTTAAATATAGAGAAGAGTGTCATTATAGGAACGTGAAAATAGCGGTGTTTTATGATCGGGTGTTTAATGGTCACAAGACGAAAATTATGATAGCTCGGGCATACAATAGCGAACAATAAGAAACGAAAAAGACCGAGGGACTAAAAGAATGAACAGTGAGAAGTGGAGAAGACATATTGACAGAAACCAATTGCAGAAAAACTTAAAATTCAAAATAAATAAACCATAAACATTTGCTAATTATTTTGAATAAGGTGGTGTTGGAATATGTAAACAATATTTTTTGGGACGGGTATACTCAAAGTCTGATAACAAGGCATACCAGCTTAACATTTCGGTAATATTTCGTACAGCAATTTATCTGTTTACAGTACTCCTGGTAGAAACGTTTGGCTCTCGATAAACCGCACGCAGCTCTTCCACGGCGAATCCGTGCTTATCCAGCTATCCGCTCCAAATAAGGCCTCACTATGAACAAACGAATGGAATAGCCTTGTAAGATATTCAAGCACCTAATTAATTTATTAATTTATTCAATTAATAAATTTAATGAAATCAAATTAATTCAAGCACTTAGGAAATACTCTTATCTTAGCTTTCTTATTTTTACAGTCCTTCCCACTCAACTATCCTTGTGCCCTTGAACCTTGTTAAATATAATTAGACCCAAGCTTAGTCTTCTTGTCAATTATGTTTCATGGAATTTAACCCTAAATTCACTATTTTGTATATTCCCCAAGAGGTTGTACGCCTACAATACGCTGTACAATATTTCATAGGCCAAACTACCACAATCCTTTAAGGGCTCATGGATTCATAATGATTTGACGTTGTTAATAACAGTGGTTATCGGCAATAATGGTATTGCAGGTCACTAATCACCAATGCTGTTATGACCCTAGTTTGGGTGAGGTCCCTCGGTTTGAAAAATGTAAGAGTATCTTAAAAACACTAAATATTCTTCTTTACTATCTCAGTGAAATTCTTTAAAACTCGAATAAAAGTAAGTAAAAAACCCATATTCGACATTCTAAAACCCATAAAATTTTTATTTCAAAGAAACTCACTCTTACCTTTTTATTCCTGAGAGCCGGATCTTGATTAGTCTCAAATGACTCGAAAGAGTACAGGTATATAATTAGTCTATTTTTTGTAAAATGTTTATTTTATTAGTCTCTACCTTAGTTATACTAAAAAAAATCTAGAAAACCTGTTAATGAGATGGCCCACGGGAAAGCAGATCGTAAAAGGTCCCTTTAAGCGCTAGTAAAATCAGTGGAATGTTGAACTATTCCAGTAAGTAGTAAAATAAACTGGGGAAATCCAATGAAAGGTTCACTTCTGCTTTTCGGTGTGGCGTCCATCATTTCTCTACTTTTTGAAAAATCAGAAAAAATAAATGATAATCAGCACCAATTGGACAAATGTTTTCTGTGATTACTAATACATTTCCTCGTACATTTAATGATACAGTCCCTTTTGATTACTATCAATATTCGGTATTTTTTGTTTACGATTTCGAAGAGATATTAACAAAACGTATTTCATTGCAAAGAACTAGGACCTATGCAACATCTATCAATAAAACGTTTTTAGCTTCACCTATCTACAATTAATTACTTATCGTTTAATCCATTTTCAGTTTTATTTTTGTTTTTTCACAATAAACATTTATACTTTATTTTTACATTCATACTATGAGTCTTTACTTTTAAACAGGTATGGGGTGATTGCATTCCGTCTGACAAACCGTTCTGAGATACTAAAGATTCAATCTTATTGGCACAATTATATTGGTACAACCCAGATCGTTTGTTGGTGGTTAAGATTTAATGTTGAAAATCATAAAAAGATTAATGTTTGATAACTGACCTGTCTCTCGCTAAAATAAAATTTATATAATTGATGTAAGAAAATTTTAGTTGGTAAAAATGAAGAAATAGAATGGCAAGGCTACTGATATTAGGACCAACTAGCTCTTTATTTTACCGATTCTTCTTTATTCGTGAAATTATTCTAAGCACATTCCTTCAGTTTGAGCAAGGATGACAGAAATCTTTAATTAGAATTAATAACATTTGAAAATGACTCGGTGAGGCAGAGCAAGCGAAGTGAGCATGAGACAGGGTCCCCTCGTCATTAACAAACAAAACGATAATCCATGAGGTATGATAATTAAATTTATGATGTATTATAAAAGTAGGAAGGCGCTAATGTTCCACCTTAATGGTTAACCTCGTCTGTAATAATTGCCCACGACACGCCAACTTCATGTCAATTATTAACCATAATAATTAAAAATAAACATCGGCAATTACCTCGTTTATGGGATAATTTATGTCATTGCCTGCTCTCATTATTTGCCGTGATAAATGAGAGAGGGAATAAAAAAAAAAAATAATTTAGGCAATTAAGTTGTTGGCAGAGCTGATTGGTTAACTAACAAATCCCAGAAGGCTAAAAAATTGGCAACCTGCCAAAGGAAAAATGAAGAATACTCGTATCTACCTCACTCGAGTTTCTTAAAAACTTAAATTATGAAAAAAAAAACGTTATCTTTCCACCATGAATATTTTATTTTCGTGCGAATATCTGTTACCGTTTTAATCGTCTTCTACCCATGGCTAAAAAATGCCAACATTAACTTATATTTGTTGAGAGCGAAGGCGTTACTTTCAAAGGGCTACGGGATCGTCATTTTCCCCGTTCAACAGCGATAGTAAAACGATCAACCCTTTCATAGATTTTAAATGAATAACGTGCAATGATTCCTAACAGTTTTCAATAATCCAACAACGAGAGATGTGATGCAACAAATCAAAACAAGAAAAACTTTGGGTTCTGTTTTTATATTTCACGAGCTCCTTCATGAGCCGTAAATATCAACGATAAAATTGAAATTTTTTCTCTTGAATGTTCAGACCTAATCATGGACTTGGCGTTAAAAAAAAAAAACTTAATTAGTAATTGTAAGTGGATAGCAATTTACATAGTGAATCCTAAAGACAGATACTCAACTGGTAGGGTATCAATTTCAAATAAATTGTCAAATGAAATATTTCATTTTGAAAATTTAGTAAAAAAAAAAAATTAAGTATTTCTAAGCAGTTTTTTTCACAATCATTTATGAAGTACGGAATAGAGCTATGAGGGACAGCAAACAAGTCGAACATCAAGCACATCCAATCCTTTAAATCAAAAGTCCTGAGAACAATAGTAAATGCCCCTTATTACGTCAGCAACAAAACCCTTCATAACGATCTTAATATATCCTACATTCTTGAACTCATCCCTTCCAAGTTCATAAAGTTCCATAGTAACCTTTCCAGCTACCCTAATTCCCTAGCACAGTCATTGCATTGCACCAATCATCCTGGAGGCAGTGGCCTCGTGACCTAATATAAATACGTGACAGTGGGAGTCCTGGCAATAGTCCGTTCCTCCAATCATGTCCTTAGCGTCTGTGGCTCTCACCCTCTTGGTCAGCCTCCGCTGGCTCTTATCAAGTGACTTGGCTGACGGAGGAGCGTGGGGGACTTCCCAGGACTCCGTTTGCTTCTTCGCATGTGAGGGAGGTGACAACCATGTGGACTTATGAGGTCTCTGGGCTGTTTGTAAATACTGTTTGAATGAGTTCTATATGATGAGTAAGTACTAGGCTCCAGTTAGATTACCTTCAGTAGGGTAGAATCAGTCTTTTGGTTTGTTCATATATACCATATTGGCTCGTATCCGGTGACGCGGCTGACGGAAAAGCGTGGGGGACTTCCCAAGACTCCGCTTCCTCTTTCGCCTTCGAGAGAGGTGACAAACATGTGGATTTGGGAGGCCTCTGGGCTGTTTGTAAATATTGTATGAATGAGCGAGTGAATGATGAATTGTAAAGTAAATATGATATGAATGAGAACATTTATCTCAATTACTTATTGCCTAATAAGGCAGAGTGTAATTTTAGCACAATAAAGAATATTATATATATATATATATATACCATATAACCTAAAATCACCTAAATCGTATTTTGAAATTGATATAAACATAGGCAGGAAAACATCAAGAAAAATAACTACCGCAGTTCACTTGAGTTCCTTAAAAACTTAAATTATTATGAAAAAAAACTTTATATTTCTACCATGAATATTTTATTTTCGTGTAAATATCTGCTATCGTTTTAATCGTGTCCTTAGCCATGGCTAAAAAATACCAACATTAAATCTTATACACAGGCTTTCCCAAACGGGCATGACTAATTGGCACCTTTCGATGTGTAGTGAAATATACCTTTGGTATTTATGATTATTACGACCCCTTGTGAAAGATGGAGACCCCATGCCTCGACGAAAGTGAAGCCTCTCCCTCGGGGCTTGAGGAATGGAAGGTGGAGAAAGAGACAAAAGTAAGGGCTACCTGAGGGAGACAAAGGATGTTGAGGGAATCTGCCTCAGAGGCATGACCCATTGTCGTTAGTGCCGTACAATCGATTAATCAATTAACAATGAAGTATCTTGGAAATATCAAAACGCTATCTCAAAAACTTGTAAAAAGTGTATACATATGTGTATAATAATGTGACATAAAGCCATTATATACACCGAATGCGATATAAAAAGAAAAATCATATTACTATTATAAATTACAGTAATTAGTAGTTCGATAGAAAATTCTAAACAGTTACAAGATAAAAAAACAAATTCAAACACATTATCCACAGAGTTTAAAAGTAGAAATATCCAAAATTATTTCACTCCAGCAACCAAAAGTTACTTCGTCAGCTTCCAATGGACTCAGGTGGCACCTGTTTTGCTCATTATCTCTTCGACTTAGGAGAAAATTCTCTCGGATGGGACCGAGGTTCCAGGAACGCATAAGTATATTTTGGCAATGGAACCTATGGGTTAATATTTATATTGTTTGTTCTGGCAATATTTCTAGTATGCTCACCTGTTCTGGGAATGCTAGTTCCTCATTGGACTAATGGCCTTCCTTGTCTACAGTTGTATTTCGATGATTTTTTCACGCTTCTTTTTTGGTCTCAAGCTTGTTTGAAAACAGAATAATTTTGGACTGGGGCATCATTCCACAGTGCACTTGTACTTCATTATGTGCACTGGTTGAGCGTTCAAATCGCGATGTTTGAGACTCAGTGACAATGCCGTTGTTTCGCTCATCCATTTCTTTCATGTATTACATGCTTTTGGCGTTTTTAAGAACTACTTCGGTATTATTTGGTTTAACGAAAGGTTTCCAACGAGATTCCAGGATTGTTGCTACCTACGGTATTGATCTTGTTTCATAAGGGGCAATGCGAATATCGATACCAGCTACCAATATTTTATGTACCTTTTTACCTGTGGAGGTAGACCAAAATTTTCGTTGTCGCTGCCTTAAAAGTTGAAAGTAAAGATATCAGATCTAGTCGTGACTTCTTGTACAAGGTTGAGAATTGGTAGACCACTGCCGCGTAGGCTTACTCTTATGAATTTCACAAGCTACACTACTCGTTTGAAAGTGCTCACAATTTCTTTGGCTTTGGTAATAAAACTCCTAGTATCTGGTTCTTTAGAGAATTACTGACAACCAACTGTAATGTGTGCGCAAATCACGGTCGATGTCTAATTTTCATATAGTTAGCAACTTTTGACATATTTCATGCATTGTTTGATACTAAACAAAATACTTTGTCTAAAGAAATAGAATATTGATCCAAAATTTACTGGATAATACTTCGACGATATTCACGGTCATTTTTCTGGTTGCTGAAACTGCAAATTTCAAATAACCTTCTAAGAAAAAATGGCTTATCACCTTAATGTTGATATTCCGTGAAATCGAGGTCAACATCTTGGATGCCAGACCAAAATAATTGGTCAATTTCAAGTCTTCAATTAATTTTATTTTGCTCCGCATATACAAATCTGGCAATAAGGAATTAAAAATGGTTTCTCTTTTTGGCAAATCACGTTAAAAGATTCAAGGTCAGGGGTAATCATTTTAATCAATTCATTGTTATTGTTCTGACGCATAAACAGTGTAATTTTGTTTTGGTCGAGCTCAAATGAGCAGAAAGTATTGAATATGGTCACAACAATAATAATAATATCACAAAAAATATTAGGAAGAAGAGGAGTTATCGGCTTATGATGGAAACTATGTTTTACAAAAAAAAAAATCGTAATTAAAAAAAACAGAGCAAGCAATTATCGCTCTCGTGTGAGGGATTAACGGTCATTACAAGAACCAACCAATGGTGGCCTGGCCCCCTGAGCTGTTGGCTAGAAAAAATGGGCTAAACAAATAGGCAAGCAATATGTAAAGGCCACCCACAATACATGAGAGGGCTGTCTCCACAAAAACTAATCACAGTGACCAGAGAGGACAATGGTGGGGGACATGGTCACTTCGAATACCCCTAAAAGTTCTTATCTCCTACCTCTCTCTTAGAAATGATTTGCAAATGAGTGTGAAATGATAAGTAGAGACAAGTTAGCCGATCCAACGCGAATCTTGATTTATAGGCAACAACTTGAAGCGAGTGGATCAGCCCTCGGTCACCCCGACGTGATAAATCTTAGTTGTACGTGCTTCAGGAACCCGACCCCACCTATGGACATAGAACAATGATCCTTACGTCATACATTCTTCTTGGCAAAGGCATTAATTTACCTATCTGTAAAGTGAACTTACAATACTTGACAAAAAGAAGACCCCAAACATTTTCATTAACAATACACTTGTCCCGTTGTTCAGACATGTCAATTGCCTCGATTTATCACTAGTTAAAAGATTAACATTTACAGATACAATGTTAAAAGGCTCATTTATAAAATGTTCCCTTCCCATAAAAAAAATACTATCGGCCAAAAATAAGCTAACTCTACAAAACCATAATCCAGTCCAATCTCACATATGCCAGCCAGTTTAGAATGTAGCTCCTCCACTTGCTAATCAAGTAACAAAAAACTTGATATCATTCAAATCTGTGCATGAGGAATACAAATAGATTACACAAGAATCTTTTAAATGTTATCTCAGTCTCAGTTGCCAACATTACTACGCCAATATAATAATAATTCCAAATAATAAACCCAAGTATAAAAAATTTAAGCTTCAATATTTTGCTCAGGAAATAGCTAACAAACTTTCACTGAGGAAATGCACACATGAAAGAACTAAACATATCCTGCTTCACACATTATCAATTGAAGGCACTCTAATTGATATATAGTTTGAATCAGTCTATTAAAGAATAAATACATTTATAAATACAATTTTTCAAATATGTATATTTAGTTTATAAAAAGTGTTATTTAATCTTCATCTATCTACATTGCCCACACAAAAAAAGTGGCGCACAAAGAGAAAATCCTTCACCAGTACTGGGTTCCCTCCCAACCACTAATACCTAAAAAAGGAGTACTGGCGGCAATTAAGGGGTTTGTATAGGTTAGGAATTAGTGGTAGGCAGAGAACACACTACTGGTGGAGTTTAAGAAGTATGCATTTGTACGGGGTTAATGGTTGGGAGGGAACCCTGTACTGGTGTAGTGCAACGATATGTATAGGTTAACGATTAGTAGTTGGAAAGGAAGCCAGTACTAGTGGAGATTAAGAAGTATGTGTCCTCCACCAGTAGTGTGTTCTCTGCCTACCACTAATTCCTAACCTATACAAACCCCTTAATCGCCGCCAGAACTCCTTTTTTAGGTATTAGTGGTTGGGAGGGAACCCAGTACTGGTGAAGGATTTTCTCGTAGTGTGCCACTTTTTTTGTGCGCGCAGTGTAGATAGATGAAGAATAAATAACACTTTTTATAAATTAAAACTCCTTCCTCACCACTAATCCCTTACCTACATATATCTATTAATCTCCCCCAGTAGAGAGCTTCCTCACCAATGATCCCTTAACTATACATATCTCTTAATCCGTGGCCAGTCTCTTGGGTCATTGACTCTGTTAGAGTCGTCTGCTACTGAAGTGCCCTCTAGAACTCAATCAATCCCTAGAATCAAGGAGCGAATCCCTAGAACAAAGATATGCTGGTTATCTCCCTCCTAGTTAAATTCCGTTCTATAACAAATTTTTAAAATCTCACTAAAATGCCCAAGAACACACGCGTAACAAAATTATAAGCAGATAATAAAGCTAAAATAGAAACATCTTTAAATTAAAAAACAAATTGAGAGGAGACATGGACCACCAGCTCGAGAGTAACTAACAGCCAGAGAAGAGCCAACAAGAGGCCCTGAAATTTAGTTGTAATAAACTAAAGAAAAAGGCTGTTTTTAATAAAATTTTGAATTATGTTTTTTTTAATGAGAATTGTGAAATAAGATTGTTTTCTTAAATATTATAGTATACGCTACATCATGGGTTTAGTAGGATGATTCTAAGATTGATTCAAGAGCATGCCAAGGCAGATGTGACCTTAAATATTAATTAAAGAATTTTGGAAAAGTGCTTAGTATTTCAATCAAATATACTTTTTTAAGCTAAACCATCTAGGTAATGAAAATCAAATTAAAAATGAATAATTTGTAATGCGAAATGGTCTTCAATAAAACTATAAAAATCCACTGGAACAGTATAAATTGTTGATTCCATTGTTAACTCTCAAAACTGCGTATTTTTAATTATTATAGAACTATACGATACCGCAAGAGTAGAACACTCGCGTATGCATTTATTGATTTCTAAATATTTTATTTCTTTCTATAGTTATTTCATTGTACGATTAATGTGTTCTTTGATTCTTGGTTATTTTTTATTCATTAGTAGTTTCTATATGTAATTTTCAAAATTATTTTTTGGTATTAACTTGGTGTGACTTAAGTTTGTATGGCTATATGCATTTATTGATGCAATATCATAATTATATATAGAACTTCTTCAATGCTATAAAATTACAATCTGCCTTATTAGGCAATAAGTAATTGTGATAAATGTTCTCATTCAAACTATATTTACAATTTTCATTCATTATCTCATTCATAAGGTATTTACAAACAGGCCAGAGACCTCCCAAATTCACATGGTTGTCACCTCCCTCGCATGCGAATGAGGAAGCGGAGTCTTGGAAAGTCCCCCACGCTCCTTCGTCAGCCCCCAAAAAAGGTTTTGATGTTATTATAACGAGCACCATTGCATTAAGTTTGGGCTAAAATATGGTTTTTTTTAACTCTAAGTACTTAATCCAAATTAATAATTCTTGCAGGAATGAAAAAAACAACACTTAGATTCAAAAAATGTAATGGCCCAACCGAGATTAGTTCAAAAAAGATTTCATCAAGTTAGACATGAAAAAAAATATTCATAACCGCATATTATATACTATATACCGCATATAGTGGAATTTAACTAGGAGGGAGATAACCAGCATATCTTTGGTCTAGGGATTCGCTCCTTGATTCTAGGGATTGATTGAGTTCTAGTGGGCACTCTAACAGAGTCAATGACCCAAGAGACTGGCCACGGATTAAGAGATATGTATAGTTAAAGGATCATTGGTGAGGAAGCTCTCTACTGGGGGAGATTAAAAGAAATTTATGGTTACGCATCAGGGTAAGTAGGGGAAATAGGGAAAGTAGGGAGGGAACACACTATACCGTGCAGGTTTTAGTCGTGAAAAAGGACTTTTCCCATTATTTAGCTATTTACATTTTTGTTTGTTTGTAATGTTACAATTCCCATTAAACAAGATGATGTAACAAATAAAGCGAAATGTTATTGATTAAATTTTTAATTATTGTAAGAACCGGAACTCGGAAGCATTTTTATATTGTTCCTTTACTTTTTATTTCCTTAATTTTGGTCATTAAAGATTTACAAAAATACACTTTGTAATTTTTCATATTATAAATTTATAATTGATGATTGATAATAATGATGTGGCAAAATAGCAAAATTATGTGGAAAAACTGGCTGATCCTCGGATCTACATGTATTTGAACATTATCTACTTTGTCTACTTGTTATTTGATGAACGAATCAGTCTATACTATGCCTTTTTGTATTTGCTGAAAATATATAAAATAAATAAATCATTCGTTAAAGAATTAAAATCAATGTACTATAAAAGTAATTTAAATAAACTGAGTGAGTTTCGAATTCACTTCCTGCTACCTTGGATTCAACGTGTTCCAGACGTACGGACAGGTTCATAGCAGTTCGCGTTATTAAGCCTAATCTGAAAAAAGTCTATAAGATATATTTATATTGTTGTTGTAAGGGATCTGGTAATAATTATTACTAATACTCTATTATAAGCTTTTCTGTCTCCACTCCTCTCAAAATAAAAACAACTACAGATTTTGTCTTGTTGAGCCGATTTGGTTTGTTTATAGCGTTAAGCCCTCCCCTCCCGTTCGCCCTTTGAAGCTATATTTAATCTTGACTACAAAGAGTGGAATAGCTATAGTTGTTGTCCATTCCACTGGTTCCACTAATTATACGGATGTTTTTAACCTTACCACAATATTTATTTCCGACTCGCCAGGCGCACAGGAACGTAAACATCCAGTCGACAGAAACAAACTAGACATTCCAGTAAAAGGCCCCTTTAAGGAAACAGGCGCAGAACTTGTTTACTTAGTCCCTGTTTGTACTTTGAAAAACATTTTAGCCAAGGAAAGAAACATATATATGTAAAGAACACTATACAAAAGGTCAATACAATATAGAATATACAAAGAGCCATCGTACTTCTTAATTTATTTATAGAGAGAGCGGTCAAGTGTAAAGTGAACTTTTGTGTTGTGTAAAGTTAAAGTGACGAATTAAAGAGTTATAAAATAATAAAGGCTTTAAATGTTCTTTATTTCGTTTACAGAGAAACGAAATTGAGTTTTTTTTCACAGGAAAAACATTTCCTACATAAACGGATTATCCAGACGGATACAAATCATATTTCTTGACTATTTAAATTAACTCAACAGGTCCGATAGTCTTTCGAATAAAACCATTATATGAAATGCTTTATGTTTGCTTAAACTGATGGGAGAAACATCAGTGAAGTTTCAGAGGCGGGACTTCAGGAACGTTAACGGTTGCTTTTTGAATATTGAAATCGTTTCTGATGATCAGTGACCCAGCAAACTAATACCATCGCCCATCTGCACCGGAAGATAATTGGTATACTATTAGATACGCATAGGAAAAATGAGACAAATGAAGTTGTTCAAATAACGGTGGGTGGACTAGAAGTAGGAAAAAATGTCCTAGGTAATTTCCACATATTGAGCACGTTGTATTCCCTACATAATTTCCACATATTGACCATGTTGTATTTCCTATGCAATTTCCACATATTGAGCATGTTGTATTCCCTACATAATTTCCACATATTGAGCATGTTGTATTTCCTATGCAATTTCCACATATTGAGTATGTTGTATTCTCTACGTAATTTCTCCATATTGAGCATGTTGTATCCCCTACACAATTTCCACATATTGAGCATGTTGTATTCCCTACATAATTTCCACATATTGAGCATGTTGTATTCCCTACACAATTTCCACATATTGAGCATGTTGTATTCCCTACATAATTTCCACATATTGAGCATGTTGTATTTCCTATGCAATTTCCACATATTGAGCATGTTGTATTCTCTACGTAATTTCTCCATATTGAGCATGTTGTATTCCCTACACAATTTCCACATATTGAGCATGTTGTATTCCCGACATAATTTCCACATATTGAGCATGTTGTATTCCCTACGTAATTTCCACATATTGAGCATGTTGTATTCCCTACGTAATTTCCACATATTGAGCATGTTGTATTCCCTATGTAATTTCCACATTTTGAGCATGTTGTATTCCCTACATAAAACATACCGAATGAATTAATGTATCTGTATCCAAAGACACACTCGTTATTATAAATATTATATTATATTTTCTGACTTTTATTTTTATATTTAATATGTAATTGTTTAATGTAGATTTTGACACTTTTTGTTTTCTTTCATAATAATTTAATAGTTTTTATTTATGTCATACCGTACAGACTTCTGCATAGTGTTGCTGTTGTGTTTGGTTTTGGTTTCTTAAAGGTGGATTAATCTCTGACTTTATTTACTAAAATCAGTTAAATAGATTTTATTTTATTCCATAATATTTATGATTATCTTTCCTATAGTGGTTTACACTTTATTTTACACTGTCATTTTTTTTTATTATAGCAATGTAATAGTTTGGCAATGAATTGGTCATCTGAAAATTAAAGTTATTCATAGTGTACTTTGTCCTAACAAGAACAGTATGTCTGTGGTTCTGTTAACAAACTCTGTACCTGGAGGAGAAATAGAGAGAGAGAGAGTGAGAGAGAGAGAAGAGAGGGAGAGAAGAGAGAGAGAGAGAGAGAGAGAGAGAGAGAGAGAGAGAGAGAGAGAGAGAGAGAGAGAGAGAGAGAGAGAGAGAGAGAGAGAGAGAGAGAGAGAGAGAGCGAGAGGTGTTCACTTCAAGTGTCTGATTCCAGCTGAATAAAAAAAATCCGGAATTCCGCCCTTATATAGGCAGGTAGATTTCTACGTACAGCCAATGATAGGCCGGTTTAATTAAACCAATCAGGAAGGCCGTTATTCTAACCATTTACGGTTGACCCTAGTGAGTCCTGGGTCGGGATCGTGAACTCGAACGTTTGTTTAATTTACATCTGTCTATACTGACGTCGAACGCTTATTGATATAAAATTATGGAAAAGTAGGCAAACAACCGAGAAAAAGAAAACACCCGTTTTCTGCTTCATATTCACATCCATTTTTCCACAGTGAACTTGGCACAAACGATATTTAGTTTAAAGGACCTGAACCGATCCAGGTCACAAATTAAGTATCATACAATAACAATTAAGTAATAATTTGATACAATAATAACTAATAATTAAATAAGTAAAAATTAATTTTTTTAGAAAAAAATTGTTTTATTGTCAAAACAGTAAAGTACAGGCTAATTTCAAAAGATAACTAAGATTGCTCATATACATTTAAGGTATTATTAATAAATATAGGTAGAAATATATAGCAATAAGAGGAAAATGTTTGAAAATGAAAAAAAATCTCCGAAAATTAGTTTTTAATACGTAAAAGACCCAACACGAAAAGCCACTGCACTTCACATTCATGCACTTTCAATATGTTAAATTTTTTTTGTTTCATCCCCTAACTCGAAGAGAGAGATTTCCCGTTGAAACAGGCACCAAATAATCGTAAGTAATTTTCTCAGTTGTTGAAGTGTATGTGATGTACAATAACGGCCGTTTAAACGGGTTAATCAATCTCAAATTTGAATTTTAAAGATACATTAAAAAATTAATTTTTGGGGAGTCTACAATAGAAATTGCGTATTTTATGTCGTTCGAGCTAATTTCGGTAGGTACATATTTTTATTTGTAGTGTAAAAAAAGGGCAGTATTTAAAACAAAATGAATTATTTTTGGTCATAAAGATACCAAGTAAAGTAGTTTCTTGAACAGGGAGTCTCCCGGAAACTCTATCCATCTCTCCATAATGTTTCTTCACTACGTCCTTTAATTTATATATTTACTTCCAGAAACTAAATTCAATTCAATTAGTTATATAAATCATGTATATAATATACATTATACCACATAATTATGGATGATTGTTTATACAAATTATTATTATTAACATTATTACCTTTTTGAAATTGAAGCCTAATAAATTTGCAATATATATTATTCATATTATTAATCGAAGCGTAGAGAACTTCAATTTGAAACCCCACACAGTGTGGTAGACAAATACATATAAAATTTCATGCCTCGATGTCGAACACAGGAGTAAAAATAAGGGTTTTCAATTGTAAAAATTGTGATGGCAGTGATTTTATAACTTAATAGTAAATTAGTTAATTTTGAAGAAGGATTTTGTATGACAAAATATAATAATTTTTTTTTTCAATATTCGAATAGGTAAAGTTACTCTTGTTGGATACGTAACCAGTACTGACTGACATTGAGGAAAGGTATCCATACTCCAAGTTCAATTTTAAATTTTGTATAAAAGGCTTGACTGTCCAGAGTATATTTATTAAAGCACTAGTACTTACGGGCCATTCCTCCAGTTATTTCATTGTACGATGAATGTGTTCTTTAATTCTTGGTTATTTTTTATTCATTGGTAGTTTTTACAAGTAATTTTCAAAATTCATATGATTATATTGGTATTAACTGGGTGTGACTAAAGTTTGCACGGCTATATGCATTTACTGATGCAATATCATACCTATATATAGAAACTTCTTTATAGCGATAAAATTACCATTTGCCTTATTGGGCTATGAGTAATTGTGTTCAATGTTCTCATTTATACCATATTTCCAATTCTTCATTCACTCGCTAATTCATACAGTATTTACAAAGAGCCCAGAGAACTCCCTAATCCACACGCACCCCTCCTTTGTCACACCCCTCCTACGCGAAAGAGGAAGCGGAGTGATGGGAAGTCCCCCACGCTCCTCCGCCGCCTCACTTGATACGAGCCAGTGGATGCTGGCCAAGAGCGCGAGAGCCACAGACTCTCAAGATACGATTGGAGAAACTGGCCATTCCCAGGAATTAACCGTGTACACTATAATGGAGAATAGCCCAATTTAACTTTCATAGAGACTATCATGAAAAAGTCGATTTTCCAGTAAGAAGAAGGATCAGTGGATTACAATGTCTGATAAATCGAAATCAGTCATTTTTTTTTAATTACTCCATTACAATATTACCACAACAGTATACAAATTATAATAATATGTATACTTCCCTGGGCTATGGCCCAGCTTAATTTTAAAACAGGCTATCATAAAAAGCAACAACATAGTTTTCAGTAAATAGAGAGTTCAATGGATTACAATGTCCAAGAAAACAAAATCACTTTTTTTTTATGATGTTTCCTATAATATGACCGTAACAAACAAATTATAATTATAACAAATTATAAATTATAATACTATGCATACTCATATATATTGGGGAATAGCCAAGTTTAACTTGAAGGATACTATGATATAAAAAACACAATTTAACACTATGTAGAGGGATCAGTAGATTGCAATGTCTAAAGTTTTATAATGCTAAGAATATTATAATGCTAATATTATATATAATGCTAAAAGTGGAAGGGGCTAGAGCAGAACTGTATGCCTGCCTCGTGACTGCATGGAAGTCACTGATGGTTCCTGTTATTTTTTAAGTAAGCAACCCTCCTTACTTCCCTACTTATGAGAATCTTATCCTTTTCTTATACATATATGTCTCGGCTTTAGCCCCAGACCCCACTCGTCCCTAGACGTCCACACAGTATGTAGTAACGCAACTGTTAATGTTTGTAAATGCCAGTGTTTTGCTTGTACTTCAAAATAAAGCTTTTCTTTTAAAAGACTCTCTTCTAAAAAGATTATTTAACTTAAGAAAACGAAATTGGTTATTTTTAATTTTTCACTCCATTGTAATATCACCTTAACTGTATACTAAATATAATACCATATAAATTCTATTAGGGAATACCCTAGTTTATCTTTTATAGAGACTGTCTTAAAAACACAATTTTTCAGTATGTAGATGGATCAGTGGATTACAATGTCCAAGAAAATGAAAGCGCTCATTTTTTATGACTCATCCCATTATAGTATCACTGCAACGCTATACAAATTATAATACCATGAATATTTTATCGGGCTATAGCCCAGTTCAAGTTTAATACAGACTATCATAGGAAGACATAATATCTAGTATTATTTTCATACTCATGCTCATTTTTTATGACTTACCCTATTGTTACATGTTCAACCCCTGACATGGGGAGTGTAGTAGGCCGACTGTCGGCATGCCATAAACCCCTCTTTTAATGTAGGTCGACCAATGTACCTACCCTATCTGTTGGGATATGGGACTCAACTTCAACTCAGGGTGGTCATAACTTCAAAGACTCGCTTGGTCGCTCTGACTCTGGTGGTGAGTCTAGAAAGATCTACCGTTGACTGCTGACAGGTTACAGACAATTGCTTTTGTCTTTGTCCTTGGCTTTGAGGTTGCTTCTACATCAGATTGAAGACATCGATGTACAATAGTATGATTTAATCTTTATTTGCAGCTAGTACAATAGACGTAATCTGTTCATCATTTTGATTCATAGTAAATTCATTCCTCGTTTAAATACTCTAACCTTTTGTTCTTTTTGGTTAATAAAACATTTTGTCTATTAAATTCTATTTTATCATTGAATTCCTTCCATTTTGATCACCACGTTAATTTATTAACGCAAATTACTTTGGGTTTAGATCCAATTGGAACCAACAGTAAGTAAAATGAATATTTGAGTAAGGTATAATTTTGTTCAACTTTACGCTAATGCAATACGCTCAAGATTTGAGGAATGAAATCTGTCAGTAGTTGAATAGTTAATGTCATCCCTAGAAATTAAATATTCTAATTATTCAACTAGAGCGTAACAGCGTGGTGTTTGTGGGTAAGTCAGGTAAATAGATAAACGGGTATATGTATCCTTAGAAGAGATACATCCTTTATTTATTGCCTGAGCGTTTTATGTATTCGGATACAGTTGTGTATCGGATAGATCAGTGTATTGATACGTGCAGAGGTATCCGTATAAATATAAATAAAAAGAAACCAGCGTTCGCCGAATGTAGCTATCACTATCATAATATTACCGCAACAGTATACAAATTATAATACCATGAATACTAAATTTGGAAATAGCTTAGTTTAACCTGAATCATTTTCCATTAATTAGAAGGATCAGTGGATTACAATTTCAAAGAAAACGAAATCGGTCATTTTGTATGACTCGTCTTTTAAATTTCTGGCTCAAGGAAGACTAATGTCTGTATATATGTTCTACCTAGTTGATACATTATACAGAATACGTCTTATTGTTGATACACTAATTATTGTTGCTACACTTACAAGTATGAAGAAACCTTGGTATGTATTGCTGTACTACGGTATAAATAAAGCTAACGTGAGTGGTATAATTTTGTTGATAGATGATGACATAGGCCTCATGTCATGTTATTATTATTCTTAGATATGTTTGTTTAATCTCTTCCGTTAAGCACCGAAGAACCACAGCTTTTTATTTTAGTGGCAGTTTAAATGTTATTCGAAGTAATGGAATCAGCAATGAGACGATAACCTACCTGTTGCTTCTATAGAATTTATGTAAGTTGTCAATTTTAAGCCTTTATCAAACATTACGCCTATGTAACTAACTCTTTTGGACCATTTGAGCATTTATTATATCAATTTGGACCTACGCCATTAATGAGCAGAATTGATTTCCGTAATACCCTTAATTTTGCGAAAAGTCATCATCTAGTGGCTTACGCAACAGGGGATCAGGGATTGTATTGTTGTACCCCTAAAATTTGTTTTAAAAAAAATTATTATACCCACCAACATGAGGTTTGTGTTTTGAGCAGTACTTGTGAACTAAAATAACAGGTAACAATCAATGTACAAAACAACACAAATAAACAGCAGGTGACTGATCACACGTGTGAATCTCAATCAATAGATGGCTAAATTTAAATTTACTCCCAACATAATTCAATCACCAATAAATAAGTGTATATGAAAACGTAAAATAAGAGTGAAAGGTTTTTAATTTTATTTTCAAGCTTTTCCTTAAAAAAGCTTAGGGTCAATTACGGAATTGTAAACCCTTAGGGTGGGCATTCTGAACCCAAACCGTTTTCAAATTTCATATACTCCTTTATCCATCGTAATCAGCAGTGCCTCTTCTTAAATCCCGCCCCCCCCCCCCCGGTCAAGAAATTCTGTGTATGCCCCTGGTCACATCGACTAACATCCATTTGTTGTGACTCTAAATATAGATTTATAAACATTTGTTGGCTTTGTGTTAATTTATGAGAAAGGTGTCATATTTGCAATGGACCTAGGGCAATGTTTGTAATTGTAGAAGTAACGGATGGGCCAAATGAGAATAGTAAAGTAAAATATTTCCTACAAATGGAAGATCGACCTTTAGCAGATAATTATTGCCCTAATTTATCAGGCGAGGCAGGGTGATTAAAGGACGGGGGCAGATTAGCTGCTTGGTAAGGAGGCTGCAAGGCCGCGGACCCCCGCATCCCATCAACCATTCACTGAGGCCATTTATTTCGGAGACATTTAGCAACTCCTTTATCCACTGGAAACTGTATTATATATATATGTATCATTTCGGCACCATTAAATTAGCTATGTAAGTAGAGTGTAAAGGGGCATTCTGTAACATAAGAAGATTTGATAATTAAAATTAATGTAATTATTACCTCCAAAGTCAGCGGTCAGAAAATTCAAAACAAAATTCATTCATTCGGAACTTGGCACCTGAACTGAACACTGCTCTCTCTCTCTCTCTCTCTCTCTCTCTCTCTCTCTCTCTCTCTCTCTCTCTCTCTCTCTCTCTCTCTCTCTCTCTCTCTCTCTCTCTCTCTCTCTCTCTCTAAGTTTTTGTTTAAAAAAAAGAGTATTTTTTTAACCACCATTTTATTTGCACGGATTTTTAATTTTGTGGCATTTGATGCATTCAAAAAATAACCCATTTTATATAAAAGAAATATTCCATCTTCCATATTCTATCGGAGATAATAAAAATATTTTATAATAATTTTGTGGAAGTTTACACTACTTCCGAAATAGTCTACCTGGATTATATTAGTCAAGATTCAGGCTAGTTTTATTAAATTTTGTTGAATTTTCTAACTAGTTGCCAAAAGAGTTGCTTGCTGAATTCTGTCCAGTATTTTCGTCGATAGCTGAAGAATCCGGGCAGACTCCAGCGCGCCCTTCCCCCAAAAAAATTAGTCAATAATTACTCAAATGGTTGTTACTTAAAAAAATATTATTGGGCTCCTATAATTTTGAATAGGATATCCAATTAAAAACTGTGTTTCTTATTCACTATATTTATAAAACTCATTTAAACTGTTGTTAACGATGCGATTACAACTTTAACATAACCTGTGTTTTCTTGTGGCTTGATATTATGCAAGGTAATCGCAACCTACTTGATACCACAAATTATTTGACAATTAAAAATTAGTACTTTTCTAACTTATAGAGAAGAGTATCGAATATAAGATATATAAGTCCAAGATATGGACGTTATGATATAAGTATAATATATTATAGCTCTGTAGTGGACTATAATTACAAATAGTAATTAAAACTGTCATTAGGGTCATTTGAGGATTGAGAACTAAACCCTTGACTGTGTAACACGTCATGTTTGAATTATATTTTTTATTTTATCAAGCATGTTACATTTATATTTTTTTTGCTTCTTCCTATAGCAGGAGTCAAAAAGTATTTAATAGAGTAATCAATATCAATCAATGAAATTTTGTCCGAGATGAGAACAAGGCGCCCCTTTGACGCTAGAAGGCATGGGATCCCCGATATCGGCTGCTGGGAGGGAGGTGGGCGTGGCCACACGTACTTCGTCAAGGACACATCACGGCTACCAACCACTAAAACTAATTCCCACATTTAACAACCACTGCCCTTCTAGAGACACGTGGGCCTCCGTCAGTGATATCAGGTGAGCAACAGAGATTAGTGAATAGTTTTCTGCTCCCCCGGTAACTTTCTTTGTTCCGTTCAGAACCGTAGCTAGAGCAGATCAAAGGTAGGGTTATACCGCTCAAACCCACAAATTATACTCCTTAAACAAATGAACTCAATCAGAGACTGATAAATTATTCCTATTTGGTATCAGACGGGAGAAACAATGGGGTACTGAGCTACTGAAACCTTTTAATGGACCTAAAATACTTTCATGGTATAAGGTTTACTTTAATTTGTCTTCAAATAGTGAATTAGCGAATTAGGACTAGTTCTGAGGCAAAGGATTAAGCAGTAAGTTGTTACCTTTACGAAATAGAGCCCGAAGGGAGAGGCTCTGCTTTCGAAAGGGTAAAGGGCGACCCCCTTTCAATTGTCTGTGGTAAAATTGGTCAATTGATCTGGAATTTGAATGGTATTTTCACCCAGGAAACGCTATATACATGTATGGTAAAATATTATAACAAGAAGTATGTAAAAAAAAAATGGGCCAAAATCTTCTCCGGCATTTAAGATTTTTCAAGTCGCTACTCAGAAGTTGAATCCAATTTTTATTTCAAAGATATTCCAATAAGTTTCACGGGCCAAAGTTAGACAGGGTGTTACATAATTTCCAAAACTTGAGGACTTAGTGAACCTCAAACATAACAGAAAATTTTATTTGGGATTTGGCCAAATTCCGAGCAAGAAAGAAGAAAACTTAAATTTTGTGTTTCTTTTAAGGTTGTCCCGTTTTTCGTCAAATAGGAATTGAGAGCTAAAAAACACAAAATTTAAATTTACTCCTTCCACGTTTGGAAGCTCACATAGAGTTTCGTAAGTATTCCTTGATATTGCTTCTATTTTTATACTTTTATTTTTAAAGTACAATCTAGTTCCAAATTCATTCACTGCTTTGTATTGAAGGTTCGAGTTCTGTCAGGGTGGTTAAGCAGCAACTAAGATAAACAGGCTTGGATATCTAAGAAAATGATGAGAACGGTATAATAAAAAAGGAGAACCACCCATCTTAGTTAGAGATCGTTACTCGATAATGATTGAGTAAAAACGAAACCGGTTCCAAACATGTTAACATTCTCTTTTGAGAAATGCTTCTATATTAAAGTCGGTTATTTCCGTTAGGTATTTATCCCAATATTAAATATCTAGGTAATAGTATATAAAAATAAGCCATGGACGAACGATGATGAACTGACATAAACATTCTTTTTACGCGGACCACCCAAGTCGTATGAACAAGTCGCTCAGTTATTAAGATGAATGTCAGAATGTTTTTCCAAGATTTTACCTCCAAGCTCAAAGCACATTAGTATTGTATTAGTACATATCTAGTATAAATTTTAAACCTTAGTTCGCTCCTAGCTAAGATAATTTTAACTCGGTTGGGAGCCTTTTACATTGTATAGATTTATTTTTCATAACACTCGCCAAATGTATTTTAAAAGCCCATAAAATAACTACGGGCATCCTTTTTTTCAACTGACAGATATTTACGAAAGGGAATTTTTCTAATCTCTCCTTAAATTCCAACTGCTGTTTCAAAAGTGTTTTAGAATCAACGGAAACTCATCGGGTTGGTAGTACTTGAGGCTAAAACTCCGTTAAAAACAGCATTTTCTTAGTGTGCAATATCTTTATCTTTGCCTCTCCTTCATACTTAAGAACTATACAAAAGAAAAGGAATATCATTTTTCAATTCGAATCCATGGTTCTTAAAGCGGGATCGAGCCATAGTATCCTTTCATACGCATGCACGTACATCATAAGTTGAAATAATTAGGATGACACAACGTTGAAGATTTCTCTATTAAAACCCTAATGGAGAGATAATATTGACTACATTTCATGTAAATGACGATCTATGACGCTAAGGCGCTGGAACTGCCCGTGGTAGCGTTTGGCAGTGACTGGAGTTAACGGCCAGTAACTACTACTTTGAGGGAAATTTTTTTTTTTGAGAGAGTGCCCATATTTATAAGCTATATTTTTAAGTGGGAACTGCCCGACAATAAGAGGTTGTGACGTCATCGATTTGGTCTCCCAATTAATTGCCACCATCTGTGCTCAGATGACTTAGATAGTTTTTCAAAGATTTCACCTGCAAGCTCAAGGTACATTCGTACTGTATTCTGGTGCATACCTAGTTAAATTAAAATTTTAAACCTTAGTTCTCTCCTAGCTAAAATAATTTTAACTCGGTGGGAGCCATATACATTGTATAGATTTATTTTTCATAACTATACAATATATTTGTTAGATAGTGACTGCTGTCACTACTAAAGGCTACCACGGGTAGTTACAGTGGAATAGTACCTTAAGGCAGCGACATTCCGAACTACGGTAGGATAGTTCTTTAAGCAGAGATACTCAGGATAATATGGTCAATAGTATCCCAGCACTTGTATGAAAAAAAAAAATTTAACAAATGATACTTTTTACCTATACTTATAAAACAATCAAGTCTTTCAAGTGTTATGGTTGTCTAATTGCAGAAATTATGTTCATTAATTTTTTACTGTCCCAATTTTGCCATTTCATTCCACATTAAGTATACATGATATAGTCAATGGCTTGTTCATAGTCCATGGAGACATGCAATTAATCTCTGGTAATCATTTCGACGGGTACCAATTTAAGGAGGATTTTTTGAAATTTATTAACTTGTTAATTACTATGTAGAATAGGCTGTATACTTTTTGGGGATTTGTTAGATGCGCTGGCCCTGGTTTTCACTGTTGTATTTTAATAAGCTTTCAGTCCAGTCCAGCTCCGAACTAACCACCGAACTAACCAGACCCTCTCCCACCGCAGGTTCCTGTGAGAGAAACTACTACAAAACCTCTACATAGAGTTAGGGTTGCTCTTTCTCTCCTTCCGTGCTCAAATTACTTCAGTTCGTTCCTTTTTCTAACCATCAATTCGGATCAGCATCCTTATAGATACTATATGATATATAAAATATTATACAGTTCAAATCCTCAATCTATTCCTGGGCCTTTATATTCCTGCCCACAAAACTGCAGCATATGATTGGTGCAGTTGCTTGCTCTGGGATATCCACCATGCTTCATCATTATGAACCTTTAAAGTTCTCCTATTCCAACACCTTCTTACCATCCAAAGAGACGCTCCTTAGTTGGGGAACGATGTTGGATGCCAACTTGTATGTCACTTTTTTTGTATTAATGTTATATATATGTAATGAAAGTGTTCTCTCTTTAAATTTGCCGCGCTGCTTCCACTGGCTGCCACCAGATAAAGCGGCCATCATATAGAGAAGGTTATGTTAGGTAACAGAACATGTAAATAGAGAGGTGATAGTTATAAGCTGTAATTGTCGTTTCTTTGTTTACAGGTAAGATTGTGTAAATCAATATGAATAATTGTTATAATGTAATATATAGTGAATAAAATTGCTAACTTTGTTCAGTTTATTCACCCCACCTTCAATAATTGTCTTACATATATAATCAGCTTTATTATGATAAAATTACAATCTGCCTTATTGGGTCATAAGTAATTGTAATAAACGTTTTCATTCATACCATATTTACAATTTTCATTCATTCGCTCATTCATACAGTATTTACAAACAGCCCAGAGACACCTCCCAAACCACAAGATAGTCACCCTCCTCGCATGCGAAAGAGGAAGGGGAGTCCCCTAAGTTCCTCCATCAGCCGCGTCACCGGATACGAGTCAGTAAAGGCAGATCATGCGCGCGAGAGCCACATACGCTCAGGACATGATTGGAGAAACTGGCCATATCCAGAACACCCACTGTCAGATATTTATAGCAAGTCACGAGGCCACTGAAGCTTTAGTCTCCGAGGAGGACTATAGGGATGAGTGACGCTATGATATGACTGTGCTAGGGGATTAGGGTGGTAACACCTAATCTAAGATAGGTTTCGATGGAATTTCATCAACTTGGAAGGGAGTTCTGCATAGACTCCATGTCCTCTACTTGTATTTTTCTGCACCTCTAAACTGTTAGACGTGAAGGAAGGAGACCCGTCAACGGTCTCATCTGTCTCTTTAAGAAATGCTTGCTCTTGGTGGTAAGCCCTTGTGCTTGCTCCATTTATTTGCACATTCCTGTTTGAACGGCACGGTTTTCTCTTATTTGGCGATAGAGTAAGTGTCTTAGTATATAGAATAAGATATCTTGTTGATAGAAAGCTATCTTTAATCGCCAACAATAATTATCAGTAATATCGATTTAATTTCCCAAAACAATAAGCTATTGACACAGAAATTATATCTCCAACAAATAATCTAATCAATAATTATTAACTGTATAATATACCTTTTGAATCTTTAATATTGCCAACTAACCCTGATTATCAATTTTAGACTTTAAGTTATATGATCCTATATCTAATTATGTATAGTCCTATATAGTAATTATGTATTATATATTTTATTTGTTATAGTCAGTGGCTGATCTGGTTGTAGCGACATATATTTGATGACATAGTCGTTCATGGTCCTTCCAACGAGCACTGCAAGCAGCGCCTAGTCGTATGTTTGGACCGCCTCTATGCCCTCAACTTACACGGTAATAAAAGTAAATGCACATTTTTTCAAACTAAGATATCATACCTTGGCTACTTCATAAGCAAAAATAAGATTTCCAAATCTCCAAAAAAAGTTGAAGGCACGGCGCCCTAAAAGTTCTGATGATGTAAGACGTTTTTTTGGAATAGGTACTTATTTTATATTTTTTATCCCAACTTATCAACAAAGACTGCTGCACTCAGAGACCTTTGAACGAAATGGGTAGTGACAAGGTGCTTGTACCTTCTGACCTTTCCTCCCCGCTTGTGCTTGCTTGTGATGCCGGGGCGATGGGTATAGCAGCAGTCCTCTCACATCTCTAAACTGTGTAGAGAAGCCTATAAGCTTTATATCTCGTTCATTGACCCCTGCTGAGCAGCATTACAGCCAACTGGACCGTGGAGCTTTATCGATATTTTGTAGTCTTCGAAAATGTTTTATGTTCTTGTATGGACGCAGATTTACCTTAATCACAGACAACAAACCTATTATGACATCTTTAATCAAAATTCAAAATTGCCTCCTATAGCATCAGCACGATTACTTAGATACGCTCCCTATCTAAGTGGGTTTGACTACAAAGGTTCACACAGACCTGCAGAAAAACATTTAAACGTTGACTATTTCTCTTGAGTTCCTCTTAACAGCACAGCTAATCTTCCTGACGAAGGTCATTCAAGACCACATCATCAACCAAATTTCTTCAACAATAATTAATAGCAAAACCACTACTACCGAGATTTCAAAAGATGCCACAGACGCTCAGGACATGATTAGAGAAACTGGCCATTGCCAGGACTCCCGCTATCACTTAATTATAGCAGGTCACGAGGCCACTGCCGTTTTAATCTCCGAGGAGGATTATAGGGGTGAGTGGTGCAGTGCAATGACTGTGCTAGGGAATTAGGGTGGTTGGATAGGTTACTATGGAATTTTATTAACTTGGAAGGGATGAGTTCAAGAATATAGGGTATAGGCCGGGATGGCCGAGTGACCTAAACCACAGATTCTTAACGAATTTTAGAAAAATCCCTGGCACACCGCTATTGCAACTGGCATAGACCAGGACATTGAAAGCTATGTTCGATCTTGTGGCGCCTGTAGCCAGATCAAAAACAATCCTCCCGTGGGATGAGCCAGGTAGTAACTTCCCACGTATCCATATAGACTGCTAATGCCTTTTTTTATTACTAATATTGTATAGTAGTACAAGGTGCCAAGTCTGAATGGCCAGAAGATAGAAAAACAAAATAAGCTCCTACATATGCTACGACAATTAAATTTTTAAAGGACATATTCAGCTCTCACGGCCTCCCAGATGTCCTTGTTTCAGACAATGTGAGAGTTTTCCAATTTTTCTGTTACCAATGAAATTTATCAAAAAAACTATTCCACCCGGACACCCCCCACAAACTGACAGAGCGCTGTTTACAAATTTTAAAAAACAAACTTAAATTCATGAGTAACCATAGAACTCCAGTAAAATACTTACTACGTGACATCTCATTCCCCTTTCGAGCAACTCCCTTTCAGTCTGGCTAATCACCAGCCGAATATTATTCAAAGAGACAAATAAAAATTAGACTTACGACGTCTCCCTGCTCCACATTACCGCTATTCAACCCAGGTTTTAAAACGTCATTTTAGTGTGGGAGACCGAGTTTTGACACGGAATTATTTATGAAGTAAACCATGGAAATTCGGCACCATTATTAAAGCACTGGGACAGTTGACGTACCTTGTCAAACTTGACGAAGGACCAAACATCAATTACGAAGATCATAAGTAGAGACGGGACCCATGAGAAAGTGCATCAACTTTATTCAACCAATTTCCGGAAGGACCAACACAACCTTCCACTATAGAAGAACCAGAACCAAGATCCAGGCTTTGGGCCTGATCCTCCCGAGATCCAAGCCCCTGAGGATACTCCATACATGCCGTGTATCCCTACAAGACCTGCCAGGATACGGAAATTTGCCGAACCTCTTAGACTAAAATATTTGTTTAACGTTTAATAGTGTTTTGAACATTCAGTGTGTAACTATTTTTATATATATTAATATTAGCTTTAAAAAAAAGTATGGGAGAGTGTTGTGATATTGCCAACACTGTTTCTGATTACCTCCCCGATAGGTTACATTTTCTATTCCATATGTTCTTTTTTGATTTTAATTACACAGGTCTTATTGTTATGTGTTATTATCAACCTTTCCCTTGAGTTATGACACCTTATATATGTTATTTTTGGCACTATTGTCTATATTTATCTGCAATTATTGTACCTTTATGTATTCTTAAATGTAAAACAAATGATAAAAATATACCACACTGTAACATAAAACATACTCCTACGGCACCAGATCCTACACAGGATTTAAACCATCTCTACAAATTATGCTCCATCAATGGAACTCATGAAGGGAAGAGTTACAGAAACACACTCATCGTAAGATACCAAAAAAATGTGTCACTTCCTTTTCCTTCCCCTATATATTGTACACCCCCCCCCCATTATCAAAAGACATTACTCATTCAGACTTATGTAATGTAACACTGTAATTATGCTAATTTCTATATTGTATTAAAAATAAACCTATATTTTTAACACGTCTAACTTCGTCTGGGCTTATTTCATTGACGTTAACTTTACCATAAAGTTATTAGAACATAAAATATACATAGGTTTATATACAGCTCAGTCTATTTCTATTTCAATTGCAGTAACTCTTTTTTTCCGTTTTGCAAAGTTTTTCGAGAAATGGGTTACTTTGGCTGTGGTAAAAAAACTAAGCCATATGGCGTGAAGAGTTGACCAAAGGTTTTCACCGTCAGTCGGTTTTCTTAACCCGAATTTATGACCGAGCAATTTAATTATTAGAGTAGGCCATCATTTATGCTCACGAGAGTGAGTCACCCCGACCAGACACATTCCCCAAAGAAAAAACCTTTGAGTGAGACCGGGATAGAACCCGGGTAAGTGACCTTACTTATGGGGGCGGTATACTGTAATAGATATTTTTATAATCCGATTTATCTATACGCATTCGGTCTCGGCAATTATGTTTGACACCTAACCCACAATATTCCACTCATTACGTGTACCAATTTGAAAGAAAGCTTTTTTAACAGCAAAAGTTATATCGGTAAAATATAGTATGTTATTAAAAGGTTCTAATTTTGTAGAGGAGGCAAGATTGGATCTGCAAAGGTGAGAGTTGAACCTAGTCAGTTACGAGACCATTTCAACTGCAAGTGCACGAACTCCAGCAGCTAGCTTGGATCAGCCATTGCAGCACAACTTATATTCTGAGCAATACTCGATACATACAAGTCCTAGACATTTTAATAGCATGAAGCAAATTAATAGTGTCCTTAGTAAAACAAATTTCCCCACGCTACTAACATAACAAATATAATTAATCGATAAAATTATAGTCAACCAATTACAAGTTTATCTAGCTGGGCAATTGCTGAATGTCCTTTTAGAGCATTGGAATTGGCTTTTTCAATCAAATTATCCTTTTAACTCTTAAAAATTTCATCAAATAATCCTTCAACAAAATATTCAATTAAATAAATATCATCATCAAACTTTCGGCTACAAATTAATCAAACATGCTTCGATTCGACAGCCAACACTAGTGTGGAGTGAAGTAAATGAATTTAATTGTCATTTCGGAAATTTTTGGCAGAAAACAAAATAGTACCGTCAAATTAGGATAAATGAATTCATTCATTGTTTATTAGGCCCCTTAGGCCTATCAAGATAACATTTCGTTCTATTAAGAAGATGAACTAGCGTTTTATACCGACATGGTTCAAAGCAGATACTTTATTGCGATTCATGGGCTTACGGAAAAATATAAATCTGTTTGAGCTAAGAATTTAAACAACTTTTTGATTTTTCGGAACTCCCCATTTTAACGAAGCATAATAGAAAAAAGTAAATTTCCGCTTTATAGCCTCATAAAAAATCTTCGACTTATTTATGTGCTGTCCCGTTTATTATAACCGATAAACTGTCCAAAGTGAATTTGATTTTTTTTGTATTTCCAGCTTCCAAAACGAGCTGTAAATGAGTTATTTCTAAAAGCAGTAATAACAAAATCATGTATCTAAGTTTATTAATATTGTTCAATATTAATATACAATATACAATATACAATATACAAGTCCTTTGATGATATATTTACTCGTAACTTTAATCATACGATAGTATCACGTAATATAATGATACAATATACTACAATATTCCACGTGCTTTGATGATGTATTTACTCGTAATTTTTATCATACGATTGTATCACGTTATATAATGAGTGTTAATGATATAATATACTACGATATTCCAGGTGATTTGATGATATATTTACTCGTAACTTTGATCATACGATCGTATCACGTAATATAATGAGTGTTAATAATACAATATACTACAATATTTCACGTGCTTAGTGACAATGTTAATTATTTCTATTAAGTATCGGACAATATGACATAGTTGGAATTTAACCACCATTTATTCCTTTGAGTAGACGTTTTCGGCCCCTGTATATTAACAGTAAGTGTTAATTTATTCTTATAAAATATCCGGTCTGCGGAATAAGAGGAATCAGTTCTCATGTCAGAGCTTTTATACACCTGGCCGGACGATCAAATCTACTAAACATCATTTTATAGACATCAACAAACCACTATACCAGCTCAACCACAATTATTATTCAAAGTTAACCATCCTATTGCGAAAATACAAAACATAACACATGTAAATAGCTCACCGTGGATTTAAATGGTTGTGGTTGAATGAAATATTTCTCGTCTGACCACAAAACCCATTACCATCAAACAGAGCCAATGTGTGGTGCTCAGCATTTAAACTGAGTCCATTTTCTTGTAAATGCGCTCAATTTAAATTAGATGTGAAGGCTCAAGGTAGGGACTCTGAAATGGAGGTCAATGAAGTTGAAGAGCTAGGGCAATGAAAGATAGGTTGAAGGGGTTCCGAGAAGCCTTACAAAACGGAATCACCCCCTTCAACAAGTTTGGATAGGGCCACCATAAACGTATGCGGCACTGGTGTAACTGAAATCCTTAATAATTTCTATAGGGAGGAATAAAAGACAGAAAAACAATTTATTATTTAATGAATAATATTATTTCAATTAACTATAGTAAAAATATAGTTAAAACAGTGGCTTAACGTTTTTTCATCATCATAGTAAAGGTCAAATTAGTTTTTTACCTATTTATTAGCTAACTACAATTTTATTATGTTGGTTTAATGATTGTTGCATCGTTAATATAAAATCTCAGGGCCCAAATCTAATTACATCTAGACAATCAATCATCTCCTGAGTCAGCAGCTGTTATTAGCCACAGAAAATAAAAATACGTGGGACATTGTCAAAATCTGTAGTCTTTGGTTAATAATCACTGGATAGAGGCTAACAATTAATAGTTGCTGTTATAAACTCATATTTTATTCTTCATATAGGAAATTTTCTAATCCCTTGTAGCCAGTTATCACAATTATAGCCCAATCAGGCAGATTGTAATTTTATCATAATAACGTTTTTAAAAAAAATTGCTTGTAGGATGTAAAATATTTTAAAACAAAATGCCACCAACGAACTCAGAATTGTAATAAATTCGTCGTAGAATGGAAGTAGAAAAGGCTAATTTTGAATAGTTGCATTCATCGTCTTGAACCTAAATGATTCAGCCATGTGCTTCATTGTTTTGTAGAGGATATTTCCAGCAATTTTTATTTCACAGAAACTCAAATGAAAAGGAGTAATAGTAAGTTTGCGGTAAACTATGTGCAGTTAATAGTTAAGAAAAAATAATAGATGTGTTTATATTAGTCAACTATAGTATTATGATAAGATGTTTTATACTCTCGATAAGATTTCATTTGAACTTGTTCACTTAGAATATCTTTATTAAGCATTGCATACAAAATTATATTGACCCAACACTCCATTTTATTCATTGTAGCATTGTTTTATTAACTACTTGGAGAATGCCAACACACCACAGGAAGACTTACATTATATCTGATGGCATTAAATATCAATTGCTATTGTATTAGTATATAAAGTATCCGGAAAAAAGCATAAAAGAATCGATATTTTCCCCTTCAAACGATCCACTCGGAAAAAAAATGAGATACATCGTGTAGTGTTACAAACGTTATTCAATTTCCGGCCTGATTAAACTTTCTCTTAGGACTCAATACTAATTAAAATTTAGCAGCATTAAAGCGGTGGAGATTTTTTCAAATTGAAATCTATTCCTACCAAATTAAATAATTCATAAAGTGTCCATGTTTTTTTAAGAAGGAAAAAAAATGCCACAAAGTTATGATGGAATTCCAAAAAGAGCTAGTATGGAAAAAACATTTCATGAGCACTCCGAAAAACGAGCTTGAAGGGGATACGAGAAGCTGGAGGTAGCTACTAAAGATTATAACTACCTTCGGAACACTACAATTCTGGTAACATTGACTAGCAAATAAAATTTCAAATACGAACCAACAGCAGTAATCAATAAGTAATAGTATAGTTGATGAAGGATACTAGATGTAATAATATACAGGTACAATGCTACAAGAGCTAGGTGGGTTCACTGGATCCAACATGAGCTTACGAGAGCTCACTGCTAAATACTAACTAAATAGGCTTAGGTCGATGAAAGCAGGCTGTTGGGTTTTCATTTGTTTACTATGTATGTCCGTCTGTATCCTATAGTCACTGAAAAGAATAAATTAATTTGGGTGCTAAACATGGTTAGTTATACTGAGCAACTGTAATCTTAGGAACAAAATAATAAAAAACTAGAAATAAATGAGATAGTGAGTGGTTGGCTGATGAATTGATATTAATATGTAAACGCTGTTAGGTTTGAACATGGATACAACAAAGTTTAAGACACTAACTAAATGAAGAGATAGCTTGTTGTGATTTATTCACTTTGAAAGGAGACCAGATTTAAGTCAATCCTAATCCTAATCTTTTCAATCAAAAGTCCAGAGAACAATAGTAAATGCCCCTTATTACGTCAGCACCAAAACTCTTCATAATGATCTTAATATACCTTATATTCTTGAACTCATCCTTTCCAAGTTCATAAAATTCCATAGTAACCTATCCAACCACCCTAATACCCTAAAACTGCATAGTCATTGCACTGCACCACGCATCTCTACAAACCTCCTCGGATACTAAAACGGCAGTGGCCATGTGACCTGCTATAAATTCGTGACAGAGGGAGTCCTGGCAATGGTCAGTCCAATCATGTCCTGAACGTCTGTGGCTCTCGCGCTCTTGGTCAGCCTCCGCTGGCTCTTATCCAGGTACACGGCTGACGGAGGAGTGTGGGGGACTTCCCAGGGCTCCGCTTCCTCCTTCGCACGCGAGGGAGGTGACATCCATGTGGACTTGGGAGGTCTCTGGGCTGTTTGCAAATACTGTATGAATGAGCGAGAGAATGAAAATTGTAACTATGGGATGAATCAGATCATTTATCACAATTACTTATTGCCCAATGAGGCAGATTGTAATTTTATTATAATAAAGTTGTTAGTTTGTTGTGAAATGTTCAAACGAAATAAAGTCGTTTATGTCTACCAATGGGAAATAGATACAGATGTGAGAAAGCCAAAAAAGAGTGTACTCACAGCTAACAATGAACTTTCACATTGTTATAAAATTCAATAATGTAAATATATTTAAGTGTGTAAATAAAAAAAAGTATTCCTACCACTATCATAGCAATCCTTAATCAGTTCCTCGTCCTCGGCAATGTCCTGTGAATCAAATAAATTACATCATTAATATCAAATAATTAATGTAATACATTGCATCCTCCATATCATGCTAAAACCACACTTGGCATTTTAGAAGAAAATTAGCTTTTATCGAATATAATATAAGCTTATGATCAAACCCTTAAACAAGCAGGATTTGAATTTTAGTTGATTTTTTATGGTGTCATAGTTATTATATTATTGGTTTCTCTCGGTATGAATAATATTTTATAAGCAATTTAAAAATTTGACAAAGGGAAATTTCTAATATTAATGAATCCCGTGATGAATATTTAATACAAAATAAATCCTACTTACAGATATACAGACAGACGAAAGAGGATACGCACCTGAAGAAGAAAACCTTCCCTCAATAAATGAAATTGAAGGTTTAATTAATTACAAAACCCCTACTTTGAAAAATGTTAAATTTAATTAACGATATGTGAAGTAATCAATATATATCGTGCCATATTGTTTATAATCAATTAGCATAATGAGTTGAAAATAAAAACTTTATAACAAGTGTGTCATATGGTTTGGTTATCTCTATTAAATGAACAAATCCGGCTGACAATATTAAGCTAACCTATATATATCTTGTGACCTAATGTACTTAATTTATGGTTAATAAATTATTACTTATATTCAATCAACCCATGTCTTTCATTCTGACAAAGTGCTTCGTTGTTCTTAACCCATTTTTTTTTCTCAGGGTCTAATAGGCCCACTTATCCTAATTCTCACTTAATTTAGATACTGGAAAAACATAGCTTGTACTTTCACTAGACAACAGAAACCCATAACACTTTCTCTCTTGAAGAAACAATAGAATAGACTGATGCATAGATGAATCAATTTATCAAATATCAAACAAAAACATCCAGTAAAAAGATAGGTCAAGTTGATTACTTGACGTAACTTGATTGATAAAACCGTCTAAATTAAAACTAAATATCTTATTCTAAAAATCTATCTTTAATTGTATACAAGTTACACCAGGCTTACCTGGTTAGTATGTAAAAGTTTTGAGATAACTCGAAAAATTTAGTAGGTACCGTTGGTAAGAGGAAGCATTTCTTCTTTACCTGCCAGCGAAAAATAACACAAATAATTGGTTGTTTTATCAATTTTATATATAAAAAAACAAGGGGAGCGGCCAAATAGCAAAGAATGGTCTCATTAAAACATCATTGTGAAAACGCTATTCCTTAGTTTTCACCAAGAGCATTTCAGTTCATAATTTAAAATGTTTATATAAAAAAAAATTTTTGAAAGTTAAAACCTCGAGAAAAAAATCTGTTTGGCCTTATGCTAACTTCAAAACATTATTTTATCATATATCGTTGATTTTTTTTTTTTCCACCATCTATAAACATGTGGTTGTGGAAGCATTTGACCTTTGAATCGAAAATATATTTTGCTCTGTGACGAGCAAAATCTAAAGTTAATGATTAGAGAACGACTTTTTACGAAATTTAGTTTTTCTAGAATATTTTCCGAATCTTTTACAGAATTATTTCGATACACTTTATTTAAAAGCAAACCCTTAACCTTCAGACTTGGCAAAAAACGTAGGGAAGGAATATATCCTAGGCATGTCCACGAGTCTCTATGCAGATATTTTTTAACTAATTTCATGGCACGGAAATTACAAAAATACTTTGTTTCATTTGTTGAACCATCTTGGTCACTGAAAGCACCATTCAAAAAATTACATTGTTCAAATAATTACACATTAAAAATTACAAAACTTTTCCTATTACAAATTCTACAAAATATCTTTGCCTCTCAAGACTTTAATTGTTTATAATAATATCTTTAAACATTTTATTGCTTAATCTGCATAATGTGGCCCAAACCATGAGAAAAAGTCACCACTGAAAATTTATACTTTTCGTTCTCGTATATTAACCAAAAATGAATTAATTATGATACTTCTTTATTGTGATAAAATTACAATCTGCCTTATTAGGCAATAAGTAATTGTGATACAATGTTTTCATTCATACCATATTTACAATTTTCATTTACTTGCTCATTCATACAGCATATACAAACAGCCCAGAGAGCTCCCAAATCCACGTGGATGTCACCTCCCTCGCATGCGAAAGAGGAACCGGAGTCTTGGGAAGTCCCCCTCCGTCATACGCGTCATAGTATACGAGCCAGTGGAGGCTGAACAAGAGCGAAGAGCCACAGACCCTCAGAACATGATTGGAGAAACTGGACATTGCCTGGATTACTACTGTTACGCATTTGTGCTAGGGATTAGGGTGGTTAGATAGGTTACTATGGAATTTCATGAACTTAAAAGGAATGAGTTCGAGAATGTAGGGTATATTAAGTTCGTTATGAAGGATTTTGTTGATAACTTAATAAGGAGAATTTATTAAAACTTTGTAGATTAGTTATTTATTTTCTATTGAGAGATGAGATGTAGTGGGAACATCAGTGGAGTATATGTTATAGAGGATAGGACCGAGGACACTCCCCTGAGGAACTCCTGCTTTTATAGGATAGAAGTTAAAATATCCTAAGCTACAGCGAACGTGGAAGAAGAGGTTTGAAAGGTAGGACCGAAGGATTAGGAAAAGGATCTGTGGTAAATATGTTTTGAGCTTGTAAAGCTAACCTTCGTGCCAAACCCTGCCAATAGCTTGTACTATGTCCAGAAAGGCAGCAGTACAATACTGTTTAGTTTCAAGGGCTGATATGTGATGAACAACGCGAAGGCCTTAAGAAGGTAGAATGTCGTAGACGGAAACCAAACTGGTGAGTAGGAAAAACTTTTTGGATTCAATAATTGGAAAACCAAAAATTAAATACAAATTTTAAATGAGTTGCAAATATATGAGAATTATAATGGCTTACGATTTTAGATGGATTAAATAATTTTTACGTTACGTTGAATGAAAGTAGTGTAACTTTCTTCAAGCTCGGAAAAAAACAAAACAATTATCACTTAGGCTACTATGTGGAGATATCTACTGCAAGCTGTGAGGAAAAATAAAATAAATTTCTTAAGAAATCCACAAAGGTAACGCAGCAGACCCGTGAGAAAGCAGACTTGAGCCGCAGTTGCAAACCTGGTGATTCTTGAAACCGTTACACAAGCTGCAAGGAACCCCAGGACGCCTTACTTAAGTCGGTCATTTAAGCAATCTAAGAACACACGAGGATGGACATTCAGTTTGACCTTTCACCTTGCCCAGATCCATTAGCTCTCTTTTGCAACGTCCGCCAAAGAGTGGGCTACCATACACACATCAGCGCCAACACATCAGAATACAACTATTCAAACTCCAACTACTATTCTATAGAAGTTAACTACATTTGTCAGAAATAAAAAGAGGAAACAATAGGGTTCTAAGAATTTCTCCTTGAGGAATTCCCTGTGAATCATTCTACCGGACACTTACACGCCATCTGCAACCCTAAACGAGGCAGCGTCATAAAAATTCATCAGTGATATGAGGAATTTTCAATTTCAATCCGAGTTGTGGGAAAACATTTTTTTTTCAGTATCAAGTATCTAATATCAAGTTTTAAAAATTAATAAATACTACCGTGAGATAGTTTGAACTACGGAGGACGAACAAGATTTCGTAATCAAAAAGTTTTTACTACGAAGTTTTGTTCATATGTAGTTGACTGAGCCATTTTGAAAACAATGAGACTCGGCGAATTTGGCCATAATCATATAGCTTGAAGTAATTTTTTTATATGCGTAACGATTATTCATCGTTTTAAGTATTATTTTACTATGAGCTACTATAACCCTGAACTCTTGGGAGGATATCAACATAATTTTCAAAATAGAAATCTCATAAAGCTTCGATAGATTACCACGATTTTCATATGCTGGCTAACGGCTTTCCTCAAACACCTTTTGAAATTCTCTATTTTTTTTCCAGAAAATCAATGTTATCAAGGATGTGCACGAAGACAACACATGACAAGAAATGGTAAGACATAGAATTAATAAGGGGACGAAAATAAAGTTTTTCAAGGGTATTGTTTATAGCTTACACGATTCAAAGTATATGATAATATAATCGATAAGTATTGGAGATGTTCAGGATCTAGAATACGACAGGATCAATAGATTAAGTTAAACGTTTGTGCACACTATTCACCGCAGATGATCAAGTAGGCTAGTTATGGGACAGGGAGATACTCTTATGTGCCATAGAAATGGGAGTAAAATATTAATTTATTAAAAACCATATACAACGAAAACCACAGCGGCATCACCTTGCTGCAACAGACTCATCCGCGTTGATTGCTAAAAATCCTAATCTAATAAAAAATTCCGACCATATTGGTCCTAGAAATTATATATGTCGTCCCCTCTTCCTGATATTTATAATTTCAACGATTTTTATTGAGTTCATCGTAAATTCTTGCTAACTTAAAACCGGGTCATTTATGTTCTACGAACGGTGTTAATAAAAACTAGCTAAAATAATAGCTTATTTATTATTGGATTATGTTCATTAACATTTATAAATGCTTCACTGATAGGAGCAAGTTGATGTGTGTGAGGAGAATTGGCGGCGAAAGACGACTAGTGGTGTGCCCTAGGAGTAGGATCGAGCGACCACTAAAGCCCAGAACCCTGACAAATCCCATCATTGGATGAGACTACAAACAGATTTCACAAGACGTAATTTATTAAAGAAGATGAGTGAGGATGGAGGGCAGTGCACCTCGCCATGAAACCGGTCCGTGCATACTATGGTACTCGTGCACTCACTTGGACAGTCTCCGCTCTAAACTTTCAGCATTTAGCACATCCCGACAAAAAAAGTTTGAATAAAAAAAATCTTTACCTCCTGACTGTATTCGCTATTACATTCTAACAATTTTTTTTCCGTTGAACCTTAATAAACCGAATGCGATAAATTTCATTCAAATTATTTATACATTTTACAAAATATCATTGATTAACAGCTCTGTTAAAATCGTTTGTAATTTACTTCCTATCTGTAGTATAGTTTTTATTAAAATTGGTCTTTATAGCGGTCACGCCTTACATTTATACTTCATATTAACCTTCCCGATTCGGTAAGAAAAGCGATTAGGGTTTTAAAAAAATAAAAATATCTCAATAGAAGCCTACCTCGTGGAGAATTCTAGAAAATACCGTGGTGGCATAGAAAAAACAACGAACTTTGAAGAAAAGCAGGAAACAGAACTTAACCAACTAGATATGATGTTGATACTGAGTGTATACTAACCCCCTCCATAGTCTATAGCCTTCTCCCTCTACTTTCTGGAGCCCCTCTCCACCGATCCCTTTGGAAAAAATCCACTAATTTTAACATGTTATTTTTATCATTCCTACATTACATTATATATTTAAAACTTTCCGTTAATTATAAATGTAACTTAATTCTGGATCGTATTCATGCATCCATTAAATAAAACACCATTATACACGAACATAACAATTATACTCGTTCATTCCTGTATATCACTTCCTTTTTTACGTTTTAAAGCACATGATCTTAATCCCGATGATTTAAGATCCTTTAGAAATATAATTGACCAACAGCATAATGCATCTCAGATTAATGAGGATAGACAGATGTATGATAATTTCTATGAGAATATCAAATCTGATTATTCGAGTTAATAACTATTATTAATAATTTATGGTTAATTTAAGTTAAATTCCACTTTTTTCTGCTAGTTACGCTGGCCGTTTTGAAATTTATCGTGGAAATCATTGAAAGAATATCATCATACTGTGGACGCCATTGAATACACACAGGAATGAAATGAACTGATTATTTGTATTATTACTAAAATACATACTCTAAGTAATATCTAATTTCTCTAATAATTTTTTTTTTTTTTTTTTTCCTAAGCTCTCAAACTTAGATTAGTGATACCTCCCTCTAATAATATACCAATCCTGCAAATGTATACATCTGCAGTATATCTAATGTTACGAGTACGAAATTATAATAATAACCATAATATTATAAAATTAAATTAAATTGTTATAAAAATAAAAATTTTATCCAAATGATAACAATAGCCACAGTAAAAAGAATCTTTATCTATTCATTAATAGTAAATGATCTTATTCTAAGTGCTCACTTATCATTTTTTTTTTTTCCTTAGCTCTCAAACTTATAAAAATAGGATGTGGGAAAAATAAAGAAAAATTATTTTGGGCTAATGAGTTCCTTTCACTAAGGGGAGTCCCCCATTTGAAAGATGTATGAGAAGGATATAGGGTGTGGAATGCCTAAAGGAGGCGGGTGGAATCAGGAAGGTAGTGAGAGTCTACCGAGGGTGGAGCCTAGGAGTACCTAGGCAATGGTTTGTAGTCGGCCAGGTGCCGCGGCAGGTGCCTGAAATAAGTCGGCCTCTCGGGTGGAAGGTCGACCCTGCTTAAACAGGTAGATGGGGTCTTGTAGCTTCGGAGATCGGCCTCGATCTCTCGGCTGGGTGTAGATCTTCAGTCTCCGTCCGGGGGCTAGGGTTCGATCACGTCCATCTGTCTCCAGGCTTCGGCGGTCCAGCAGTGCTTCCATCTGACGGGCATTGGTGGTTGAAGGTCGAAGAATAGTGGGTTGTGGCTGTGTCAGAGTGAGTCGAAAAATTTGATGTGCCTTCTCTTGATGAAATCTTGAATGGCACTTCAAATTTTTTATGCATCTCGTCTGCCTTCATTTGGTCGAACGGGGTATGTTTAAGGGAGGTGTGGAGAACTCTGTTCTGAAATTGCTGGAGTGTGTAGCTTGTTGCTTACAGGGCACTCTTTGCCGTCTAAGACGAAGGAATTAGGGAGCTTCTTTCTTCCGGATTTATAGCTGAATATAATTCCTTGCGTCTTGGCCGGGTTGACTTTAATGTGGACGGCATCGAGTTTCTCGGCGATCTGTTGACTGGCGCTCTCAGCAAATTTCAGGGCTCTGGTGGGATTGATGCTAGTGCTGTAAACACCTATGTCGTCTGCATACGCCGATACCTCGCAGTTGGGGTACGAGGCTCCTACGATGTGGGCGGTGTAAATGTTGAACAACAGGGGGCCAATCCTTGGGGGACACCGGCAGTGTAATTTCTTCGGGTCGTAGACCTAGTGCCTATACGAACCGAAAAAGTTCTGCCTGTAAGATAGTGTGACCGATAGACTTTTATAGCCAATGTAAATTAGCGATTGTTTACGCCTGTAATTCGTTTATTTTATTTATTGAAGGGAAAAAATTATCATTCATTGTTTAAGCCCGAATAAGGGGTCTTGCGCTGACAAGTAATTATCTAACAAAGTACCCTCGTAAAAATTTATTATAAATTTTAAAGTGTAAATTAGAGATAAATATTTTTTTTTTGTTTAGTTTATATAACGAATTAATAATTATTGATAATATTATAAATGTTCTAAGAATATCTTTGTGTTTCGAATGTGAGTGTATTGATTTTGTTTAAATGAAATATGTTGGAAGGTAAACGAAACGAATACCGATCCGAGGCCCCGTAATCGGATTAAGAACACTATATCCTTTATAGAGGATTAAAAGGACGGAGCACCGGTTGATAAGTCGCTCGCAGAGTCAGAGTGGATCCAGATCTGAGTGGGCTAACACACACGCGAGTGCCCTCCATCCTCTCACCGCCTTATCGGCCTATGGTTTACTTATCACCACTTTATCGGCCGATCGTTTATGTGGAGCACCTCTGGGGGAGAGTTCGACTGGGAATTCGTAGCAGTGAGGACCTCGCTCAACTCTCCACTAATCGATGTCATCGATAATTAGCAACGAGGACAGATTGGGTACCCAATGAAGCCGTCAAAAGTACTGTACTTTATTTACTATTAGCAATTTAAGTATTTTTTTTTTCAGACAATTTAAGTATTTTCTGTATCAGATAGTTTAAGTATTTTTTTTTTATCAAATAGTTTAAGGAGTTTTTCTCTATCAGATAGTTTAAGTATTTTTTTTATCAAATAGTTTAATGAGTTTTTCTCTATCAGATAGTTTAAGTATTTTTTTTTTATCAAATAGTTTAAGGAGTTTTTATCAAATAGCTTAAGTATTTTTTTTTTTGGTTTTTAATCAAATGCTATTTGTTTATTATCATTTAATAAATGTCGGTAAACTAAATCTGTCTTCCCCTTGATATGTCAATTCCCTGTAATATTTCAGGTTCCCCTGTCCTTGGGTAATGCCCTCTCCTGGCATTAATATTTTCCCCAAATTCCTGTAAACATTTAGGGGGAGGAGGAAGAGAGAGAAAGTCGGGGGCTTACAATAAGATCTCATCAGGTTCTGCAGCTGATACGAGAATTCATATCCTCAGACGTTGGAGAAGGATGTAGTGGTCCACAGAGTCGAAAGCTTTCGAACAGTCCAGTGAAATCATAGCGGTAGCGCTGTTTCTCCGGACGTTCGATGCGACGTGGTGTTGCAATCTCACCAGGTTGTTGTTCGCACTTAAGCCTGTGCTGAAACCAGTCTGCTCTGGTGGGCTGACTTCTTGTGACTCGCAGTGCCCGGAGAGATGTACGTGGATGATTCTCTCGAACAGCTTCGAGAGTTGAGTCAGCAGACTGATGGGGCGGTAATGAGATGGCTCATAACCACTTTTCGCTGGTTTCAGAAGGGGGACCACTACAGCGTGCTTCCAGTTCTGGGGGAAATAGTGCAGCCTGAAGCAGGAGTTCAACACGTTCGTTATGAATGAGATTCCTTTCCTCGGCAGCTGCTTGAGTAGGATGTTCTGGATGGAATCCTGAACTGGGGCCTTCTTGCCGGTCGTTCTTCGAATGAATGCAGCGCATTGCTGGTGTGAGGTGTAGATTTCGGTAGTGGTGGGGAGGGTGGGGGAGGGGGGGTCGAAGGCTTCTATTGGCTGTCCCTGGCCACGACTGACTTCCTCGTAATGGGCCGCCAAGATGTCCGCTTGTTCGGTGGTGGGAATGAACTGCCCGTTTACGGCCAGCCTTACACCGTTCTTTTTGGACCTCCAGGTCTTCACAAGCTTCCACAATTGCTTTTGGTCACCGTGGAGACTGGTGAGGCGATCTTCCCAAATTGAGTTTTTCCACTGGGTCATCAGGGACTTAACTTGGTTTGTTAGAGCATTTAAAACCGGTTTTAAGTCCCTGTTTTTGGTCCTGAACCACCTGTTCTTGATGTTATTACGCTGTCTAATCAGTTGTAGGATGTGATCCGAAGGTTTTCTCAGAGAAGGGGGCTTCGGAGAAAATTTCGGGATCGATGCATCGGCAGCTCGATCGATGACGTCCTGTAGGTGATAGATAGCGTAATCTATGTCCCAAGTGTGTCTCAGGGGCGCAATTGTGGGCAATTCGGTCTTGATGAGATGCTTGTAGAGGTCCCACTTGGCCTCATCGTACCTGTATCTAGAAGCAGGGGGCTCTGGCATGTCGCCTTCTAGTTCGTAGAGCACAGGCCGATGGTCGGGGGTGGTAAAGTCCAAGGCGGAGCACCCAGTGACTCGGTGTGGCTGTTGAGTCAGGAGTAGATCGGGCGTGGAGGTCCTGTCGGGGTTCACGAAGTGACGGAAGGTTGGCAATCCTGGGTGGATGACCGTAAATGGTGTCTTTGTGATGTAACGGCCGAGGCCATTAGCCCTCGTACTGCTCCACCAACTGTGGTTCGCATTTAGGTCACCCACGATGGCGTGTCTTCGGTCCTGAGCTATTGTAGTGAGCAGGAGCTTGTCCAAGTCGTAATTGGCTCTCGGTCTTCTGTAGACTCCTGACACTATCATGTTTTTTGTGAGCCTTAACTGGAGCGTTACGATGTAGTGGGAGGGGCCCAGGGTCACGGGTAGGGGTAGTCTTCTACAGGGCACTCCGTTCCTCACTAACACTGCTACTCCTCCAGAGATGGTCTCAGTGTCATGGCGGTAGGCGGTATCCCGCGAATTGGCAGAAATGAATTTTATTCAGTCGGGTGTCTGTTAGGACAGCGACGTCTGGTGAATGGCACCGTAGAAGTGTCTCTACGTCAGCTTGTTTGGGCCGAAGGCCGCAAACGTTGTAATTTAATATACTATGACCCTTCATTTGGATACCCGGTCAGACTGTGTTAATAGCCGCTCTACCAGTGCGGCGAGATTGTTCATGGTAGTGAGCATAGCGCTCATCATACTCATCATAGCATCATTGTTGTTAGCGGGCTGAGGTAGAGGTCTGGGAGCGCTACTTCCGGAGCCCTGGTGTTACCTGACGCCATCTGCGTATAGGACGCATTCTGTCGTAGTGGTGGGGGGGGCAGGCATAAATGTGGCTTTTCTCGGCCCGGCTGTGAAATTCTGTGCCTGTTTCTTGATTTCTGCGGTCTCTAGGAGTTTAATCCTGTACGGGCACTGTCGGTACGACGTGACATGATTTCCCCCGCAATTGGCGCATTTGAAAGGAATTGAAGCGTCCCTGGGGCAGTCTTTTATGTCGTGAGGTTGGCTGCAGCTCACGCACTTGGCCTGCTTGAAGCAGTACCGTCTTGTATGGCCGTATTCCTGACAGTAAAGGCGCATCGGAATGCCCCTTTTGTCATGAAAGGTGCTCACTTTAAAGAGCACATTATTTATATGACGGAGTTGCTTTCAGTTCTCCGCCTTGAGAGTATGGTCGCCGATTACGAGAATCGGCTCGCTCTCCGTCTTCCCGCCATTTTGGTCAGAGCGCCTCAATCGATATACATCCATTATATTGCTACCCACGATTTTAATGTGGGCTTTTATCTCCTCAATCGGGTGAGAGAAATCGAAACCGTGTAGCAAGTACTTCTTGTTGGGCTTAGTACCACGGAGGGCGAACGTATGAAAGGGGATTGTTGATTCCCTAATTGCAGCAATTGTTTGCTGTTGGTCATGCACGCTGTGGCAGAGCACCTTTGTGTTCTGCTGTGTCTGTACTATTTTAAAGTTCTTTACGTTATAATCAGCTAGTAACCTCGTGAGGTCGTAGCTGTTAATCCACCCTAATAGGGGTGGTGATTTGGGGGCAACAGGGGCGGTGGATGTGCTGGCCTCGGACTGAGCTTTCGAGTTTAGGGGGGTGAAGGAATTGGAGGTACTTACTCCGGGGGCTTGTGGTAGATTACGCTTTCGGCATACTCTCTTTGGATGATGAAAGTCATCACCTGGGGGGTCCCTACCGCTTGCCATACCCTACAAAGGTCCGTAAGGTCCCAGTTAAGGGGGAAGCCTCACTTATAATAGTTAATGTACTCACCTGTCTTCACGGGAACAAAGAGCCACTGACTAAAGTATCAAAACTTTACCGGATTTGAGCTCTTGCCACAATGGAAGCTGGATAGCGTCTCTTGTTGTTCAGAAAGTACGCATTCAGTTTTAACACAACGAGAGCTAGGTTAATTTCTAGAGAAGATAACCTTTTTGAATGTTTCACACTTTAGTTGCAACAATCGATTCCCTACCGTAAGTTATGACCGTAAGTCTTTCTTTCTTTTTAATCGTTATGACACCTGGGACAACTGAATATAATTAAATCAGTGCTAATTGTCACCTGTAAGTCCCTAATTCGACCAGCACACTATTGAAATAACAACAAAACCTCTCATCACCAAACCAGTCAGTTGCAGCCTTAAATATTATAATTGTTTTTATTACATAATCACTACCATTTCTGTTGAGGTAACTTGGCTGCCGTTGAATGTGAAAAAATATAATTTAGCTCTATATGATGTATTTTACATCAATGTATTTTTGATTTGCCATCCATTGAGGACATATAAACTATTTTTAATTTATTTATTCATAATAAATTTTTAACATTTAACTTTTGACCCTGTAACAACCTATATATTTCACAATATTAGTTAATGATGTGCCCTAACTGAAATGTTTATTTAAAATATTAATCGCATGCGCTATTGTTACAACCAAGTATTACTATTGCTCTCCATATCACCACCGATTACCACCGATCATATACCTTATTTCAGTTTTAACACTGTCTCAACAGACAACTTACGTGAGCTGTTCACGAGGGGGTCCTTAATGAGTGAGTTAATTACTGACTATACCCATTCAGTGTGTGTTATAGAAAACATTACACAGAGAAGCCGGTCATATTGGCCTGGCCTGGTCTGTCCCTCTGCCGGAGGATTGGTAACACAAGGCAAAAGGCAAAACCATGATCGCGGAGCTTGTGGCCGAGTGGCAAGCAAAGCCGACTCTCATTATATTCACGTGAATTCGATACTCCCGGTCAAAAACTATTTTTTTTTCAATAAAAAAAATAATTTATATATTAATAATACCTATTCTCTCAATTAAATTAAATTGTAGGTACTGGCCAATTCTCATGTCTCAATCGGTCAATGTCGAAACCTAAAATTTCTCCTGAGCTCATCGTATATTATTAAATACCAGGAATACACAAAGGATGATTTCCATACGTATCAGCTAAACCAAGAGAGGTCACTACGGATGGTGATCAGAAACCAGCATCCCACTACACAAGTTCCACGAAATAGAGAACGAACTCTCAGCTCAGAGATAGAACGTTCGTCAACGAACGTGTTGCGTGAGGATAAGCAATAAGACAAAGCGATTACTAATACCTATTCTCTCAATTAACTCAACACCGTTAACTTTGTTTTTTATAGATCTTGAACGAACAACTGGAGTAGATAAAATCTACAATCTAATCCACCTGTATTATACAAGAATAGAAGTTGAAAAACTACCACGAACGTGACATCGTCCAATGCCATAATTGTCAGGCATATCGGCACAGCAAAAACTACTGTTACCACCTCTCCCAGGTGTGTAAAGCGCAGTGGACAACACAAGAGTGAATTGTGCAAGAAGCCCTTGAAATCGCCTGCAGCATGCTCTGCCAACAAGGCCATCCGGGCAACTATAAGGGCTGCGAGGCTACTGAAGTCCAGGAACGAACAACGTCGTCGGCCAGAAGAGAAGAAGCAGCCCACAGGCAGTTCAAAAAGCGGACCAGCCAGAAATATGTTGAGGCCTTCTGTCTCTGTTGCTGTTCAGCTCGGAACAGCGAGCAGACACGGGCACTGCCCACTCGCGCCTGGAACTTTCTCTTCCCCAGCATCCCATTCATACAGGCAAGCAGCAAACTTAATCCCATGCTCAACCACACATCTCAAATATTCCTCCACCTTCAAGCTCATCAGATATTGTTAGCTTATTAACTTCATTCCTTCCTGAGTTCAGAACCCTAATTACCCCTCTCATTTCATTTCTAACAAATCTTGTCTCCTACCTTATCCCCATAAAACAAAATCCATAAGTTCATCCTTCCGGATCCCAATCCATTCTCCTTTGGAATGCAAATGGTGTTTGCACCTACATTAACGAACTGACAGTACTAATCCATGACAAGAACATCGACGTAGCTCTCATTACTGAAACAAGACTTACAAGTAAATGACCAATTATAGTTCGACAGTATCAGACTAATCGAACTGATCAACCAGATGAAAGAGCACATGCAGGTACCACTTTCATTTTCCAGAACTCCATTTTCTATCGTATAGTTCCTTTGGTAGCACATGATTTCCTTTATTCCACTTCAGTGTCAATCGGCACCTCCACTTTCCCCCTCAACCATCAGTGTACCGCCCTCCTAATAAATCCATTTCTGATCCCCGTTTCTTTGTAGATAGGAATAACATTGGGGCTCGAGATCCACAAATATACGAGGACGTGTTTTGCTGTCTGCATTCAAATGGGAACATTGCTCCACTATCTCTCCTGACACAGCCACCTACTGGCCATCTGATCCCAATTGAAATCCAGATCTCCTTGACTTCTTCTTCTACAATAGTTTAGGAACACGAAACTATTCACTTACGCCCGTCGATGACCTCTCCTCCGATCATAACCCTTTGACTCTAACCGTTTCTTTAAGAACAATTCACAAACTGCCTCCTCCTGCATTTATTAGGAGCCCAGTTGATTGGGACCACTTCCGCCAGCTTCTTACAGAGTATCTAGACCTCAAAGTTTCCCTGAAAACATCCCAAGACCTAGACGGTCCAGTGCATTTTTTCACTACTCTGATCCAGAGGCTGGCTGAGACGGCATCGTCCCCCACCGTTATCCGAAAATTCGCAATGAAAACTCTTTATCTCATTATCATAAAGACCTGATCCAATCAAACCGCCACTCAAGTACAGTGTGGCAAAAATCCTGACAGCCTGCTGATTATTCTTCGAACAATCATTACTGCAGATTGGTGAAGCGGCATCTCTGTCTACCAGAGATAACTCCTTGTGGAATGGAATTAAAAAAAAAATATCACCCTAAAATATACCTTACTAAAAATATTATCGTGTTTCACACCCACTCCGTCGTGATTAGTCCTGGGTGGTTTCGGATAGGGATAGGTCAGAACTTTTTGCTCTGCATCTTTCCCGTACTTTCAAACCTCACCTTTCTTATCAAAACCATACTCATGACCAAACTGTTGATGATTTCCTCACTTCACCTATCCCTCTCTCACTTCCACCAAAAGCCGTTAACCTCTCTCAAGTCAAATACCTTACGAAAAATCTCATTGATATGATCTCCTTACTCCTCAAATTTTCTTCCTCCTAAAACCATGAACTTTCTAACCCACATTAATAATTGCATTTTCCCAGCGACACATTTCTTCTCCTCTTGAAACATTATATTAATGTCCTATATGGTAAACCAGTAAACCACCCAATGACGCCCCATCTTACCGTCCAATAAGTCCACTCCCTACCCTCTAAAACATATTTGAAAAACTCCTATTAAAACGTACAAAAACCTTTTTCCTACTCATTAGTTTGATTTCCAACTACGACATTCCACTGCTCGGAAAGACCTTCGCGTTTTTGATCACATATCCTCAGCCTTTGAAACCAAACAGTTTTGCACTGCTGCCTTTCTGGACATAGCTCAAGATTTTGAAAGGGTTTGGCACACAGGTTTGCTTTACAAACTCAAAAGATATTTACCACAGACCCTTTTCCTAATCCTACAATCCTACCTTTCAAACCGCTTCTTCCAAGTTCGCTGTGGCTTAAAATATTCTAACTTCTATCCTATAAAAGCATGAGTTCCACAGGGCAGTGCCCAGGGTCCCATTCTCTATAACCTATACACCACTGATGTCCCCTCAACCCCCAATACCTTCTTCGCCACATTTGCAGATGACACTGCAGTCTTGTCTTCCCACTCGAACCCCGATATAGCATCCCATAACCTTCAAAAACACCTTGATGAGATCGAGCATTGGTGCCACCAATGGCAGATTAAAGTTAATGAAGCCAAATGTTTCCACATAACCTTCACCCTCTGTCGCAAGTCTTGTCCACTAGTTTCTTTTAATTCCATTCCTCTTCCCGTAACCGAGTTAGTACGGTACTTAGGCTTCCGTCTCAACAAACGACTGACCTGGAACCCACATATGAGGCAAAAAAGACAAGAACTAAACAGACGCTTTGTACAACTGTACAGACTACTTCAAAGGACATCACATCTCTCAATAGAAAATAAATTACTACTTTACAAAGTCATAATCTGGACATATGGATTAGAGCTATGGGGGACAGCAAAAAAGTCGAATATCAAGCGTATCCAATCATTTCAATCTAAAGTCCTGAGAACAAGATGAATACCCCTTATTACGTCAGCAACAATACCCTTCATATCGATCTTATTATACCCTACATTCTCGATATCATTCCTTTCAACTTCATGAAACCCCATAGTAAGATATGCAACCACCCTAATCCCCTAGCACAGTCATTGCACTGCGCCCAATAATCCTCCTTGGAGACTAAAACCCCAGTGGCCTCATGACCTGCTATAAATGCTTAACTGTGGCTCCTCTTTTGCATGCGAGGGAGGTGGTAACCATGTGTATTTGGGAGGTCTCTAGGCTGTTTGTAAATACTGTGTGAATGAAAATTGTAAATACGGTATGAATGAGAACATTTATCACGATAACTTGTTGCCCAATAAAGCAGATTGTAATTTTATTATAATAATGTTGATATATATAGTTCTGTTTATAAAAAAAACCCTAGGAAACTAGATCTCTATGATAAAATCAGCCATATTAAGTTTTTTAATTAGAATATAAATGATATGGAAGTAAATTGTAAAAAATAAAAAGAGAACAAAATAATATCAACATACAATAAAATATCAAAAAACTTAAATAGAAATAATTAACAAAACAAAAAGGCATAAAGGAATAACTATATCATATGTTAAAATTAAGTTCAATATAGTCTGAGAACAACAAATGCATTTATCTCTTTAAGGTATTCACTGATCAAACTGCTTCTGTGGTCTTATGTCTGTACTTTACTGTTGCCACAAGGGCATTTCTTGTTACCAGTCAGTTTAAATCTTTGCAAATAGCTTCTACTTCCTCCTTATCCGGCCAGTAGTTGGGTTAATTTGAATTTAGTACCTTCTGTCTTTGTCCTTACTGATGTATTCGCATTCGTACAAATATACATTCTATGTTCTGCCCGCTGTCGGATCCATTTTCGGTTAGTATTTTCCCCAAGCATGTGAATTCCCTAGAGACAAATATTGTACTTTAGTTTGATAATATACAGAAAGGAAATAAATAAAGAAGGAAGCTAAAAAAATCGATATTGAGAAATACTTCTGGAGTCGGCGTGAGATAATAAAAAACTTGTTATTTATTTATTTCCTAATGGAAGCTGTTTGCTATTAATATATGAATGATTAAATGAATTTATTAGGATATTGACTTAGGTGAATAAAAGTGATTCCATAGATTTTGAATAATTTTATTAGTGGATTCCGTTTCGATATACTATGTATGTCTTCATCAGGTCTTGTTTATAAAAAAGAAAGTTAGATGTTAAAGAAGTATGTAAATAATAATTAATAAAATTTAAGTAAAAAAAATAGATACACGTCGGGCCGTCACAAAGGGGTCGTACTGACCTAACCCTGGTGGCGGAGAAAGAATTAATCGGCCTATGACGTTGTCTACTCCTTGGTGATGTATCCCTTTACTGGGATATCTGACTCCATACCTAAGAAGTGTTCACCAAGAGTGCACTGTGTTCAGGAGAAAGGTGGGTTTTAGGTGGTTTACTTGGTTTTGGAATAGCCACGATCTCACACTCAATATCTGACGGTAGGCGAAATCCCTACTATCTCGATCTCAAATGCGAGTGTGATCCGTAAAGAGGCGGACTCGACCGCTAGGGAAAACACTACTTGGTAGATTTGTAGGGCCCCAGAAGCCGTCTTTTGCATGGATAGAGTCCCTTTCAAGGAAGTGCCCGTTATCAGGCAGAGACCAGGAAACTCCACTGGAAAGGCAGTGAAAGCTAAAAGTGCCGAAACTAAATCTAGCTGGTTAAGAGGAAAAAAAGAGGTGCTGAGGTCTTCAAAAGTGATAAGGCAGTAGTTAGAAATATCAGTGCAGCTGAAAGTATCAGTTCAAAGGCAATCGTCTTGAGTTAATCATCAGCTCAAAAATAGGGAATTCACCTGGTCGGTATACAGCATGCCACCATGGTAGTAGCCACTGTATTGCTAAGGGAAATTGCTTCTGGCCATTCCATAGCTTAGTCATGGTGAGAAGTCGCTTCCTCTTAACGGCGGCATGAATGAGATGGGCGTGTTTGAATCTCCCCACGTTTGCAATATCCCAGGAGTAGTTATAGTGTGTCGGTGTACTTTTGAAATCTTGCAGGGTATATAACAGCGCATTGGGTTACGTTGGCTTTCATGTCCAGCCAGCATAACGTTTGTTTCAGCAGCTCAGCTTGCTTTAACAACTGGATGACTGATGATGACACTGAGGTTGTAAACCTGGTTGAAGGAGAGTTTCCAAAAGCACATGGGTAGGTAGTGCCTTGACTCCCCCAGTGAGCTCTCGAGTGAAATGTCACTGCCAAAGATGTTAACCAAGGCCAATCTACATGAGGTATGCTGCTTCATCGAGTCCTTCGTCTTCGTCGTCCCCTAATTGAGCGGCTTGTAGCTTTTTTTGGGGACACATACGGCTTCGGTGCGTGAATAGCGAATATCTGTTGTGAATTGGGCTATATAATTCAGGAATCGCACACTTGGTCAAGAAGTGTTGCTATGCTGGGCCGTGGTATGTTTAAGCGACTTGCGGTCAGTCTATATAATTACTTCCAGTGTTTCGAGAAACTTCGAACCTGGTAAAGACTTCTTGTAACTACTAGAAACTCATAACTATAATAATACTTACATGTGTACAAATAAACTTATCGTAACTACCGATATTTCTACATAAAAATTCTTTTGTTTTAAGCAGGAAAAACCTGAAAGAACGTTGAGGGCCCGGCTAGTGTCAGCACCTTGAGTGGTCAGCACCTGTTGGAGCAGGTGTGAGGGCTACTGGTCTCCGAGTTGAGTCTCTTCTAGTGAGCGGATGAGTTGCCTGTCGTAACACTGGCTGTAGTTTCGGTCAGACGAGCCTTTACATTATCGCAGGGGTGGTCACTCGAACCATATGCAAGGTCTCTCTCCAGCTTGTGTGAGTACGCTGAAATACGCACAAATTTGGCCTTAGACAAAGAGTTTCGTTGGGAATATGTTCTCAACGTGTAGGAATCATAGTGAAAATCTTTTTCATGAAATTCTGGGAGTCCGGGAAATGGTGTGTACGGTTGCAGGGCATGCCTCGTCAGTCTTAGTCGTTGCGCCAGCCTGACATCCCTCCTTAGACCGTGCTCACTGTCGCAGGTCATCATTAAACGGTGATTAAAACTTCTCAAAATCACGTCGGGATCACCAATTGAGAAAACGTTAAGCGGTTTATGACCTTGACAACTGCTTGGTGACGGGGCCCTTTCCCGGCCTATCTGACTCCATACCTGTGAAGTGTGTGCTCCGATAGTGCACTGTGTTCCGAATAAAAGCTACAGGTTGGGTTTTAGGTGGTTTACGTGATCTTGGAATGTCCACGAGTTCAAACAGTTTTTTTCTTACCCCTATTTTTATTTGTTAAAAATATACAATCTATATATTGAGCTTCCTTAGACCCCTTTTACTATAATGCTAACATGCAGTTTATATAAAACAACACTATTTGACGATCAAAAGATTAAAAAATGCAAAGGGATCAGGTGATAGGGCTCACAAAGGGACCAAAGCTGTTGCATGCTGAGGAGACGGAATATCGTGTTGAACACGGGGATAGTAAAATATTGGAGTGAGTCAAAGAATTTTATATTCCTACGGCGAATAAACTCTTCAACCGCAGGCTCAAAGTCCTTGTGTTGTATACGATTTCTCCACTTCTCTGTACCTCATTCCGGAACACTTTCAGTAGTATCTCGATATGAAATTGTTGGTGTCACTTCCGTCAGATGACTAAAAAGCGTACTGCAGAGCCGGTCTGAGTACTATTGTTTATCATCAGCTTGAGGCGCAGTGATAGATTACGGGATGTCAGCATAAGTGTGAGCCCGGAAGACTTCATGGAAACCTGTTTTAATGTTTTTGTAAAATAGCTATGTCGGGCTCAGATAACTGAGTATCCCCAAAGGGGAGAGGAGACGCCCGCCGCGGGCTAGGGTCGCTACAACCACAGCCACCATCCGGCGAGCCCCCAGAAAGAGATAGAGCGGGTGGACCTATGGTCTTTCACCCTGGCTGCTGGCCTAGTCGGCGGGCAGTCTAATTCGCTTTGATCTGACTCCATAAGATCTTTAGAAGGTGTGCGCCCCGACAAAGCACTATGTTCAGGAGAAGAGGTACAGGGTAGGTTTATAGGTAGTTTATGTGGCCTTGGAATGACCACGAATTCACACTCGGTGTCTAAGGGTAGGCGAAAACCGTCCGGATCCCAAAGGCAAGTGTGAACCGGAGAGAAGCAGACTGGATTGCCGTGGGAGATGCTACTGGTAAGCTTGTTACGGCAACCGTCGTCCGCGAGGGAGAGGTCTCCCAAGGAGGTGCTAGTTTTAGCGAGACGAAGGCAGAGATTCCCACCAGGGGAGTGTGGGGTCTGACAAAGCCGGACTAAAACATAGCGAGGTTAGGAGAGAGAGATGCAGAGGTAGTTGAATTAGAAGACCATGGTTTTCAGTAGAGCAGCAAGCGCCAGTGCAGAGAGAGATGAGAGAGTAGTGTTCCAAGTGACGGTCCGGTTCATTATGCTAATCCTCTCTGGTGCCGAAACTTATATAGGAGGCCAGCCAGTAGGGTGGGGATAACTCCCCACCTACGGTTGTCACCCCCACTGATTCAGTTCCTCCCCCCACTATCACTGACGTCATAACCTTTATTAAACATAATATAACATATTTTCTGATATTCATTTGATGACATAGATAAAAGGTTTGATACGAGAAGAGGGGAACTTATAATTATTCATAATTAAGAGGTGGCCACAACAAGCTACGAAAACCGAGATCCATTTTTATGCCCAAGTATATGACACGGCTGGCGAGAGAATTTTTCTGCGTTCCTAGAATACAGAAAGAAGGCAGCGGTTTCTTTTCCATTCAAAGGGAGAATATTATGCTGTCCGTCTTTCTGGCGTTCACTGTAATGTTGAGTTTCCTCAATCTATCGCTGATATCGTTACAGGCTGATTCGGCGAGTTGAAGAGCTCTCTTGGCGTTCATGCTGCTACTCTACAGCACGATATCGACGAAAGAAGCACCTGTAGCATTCCTACACCGGGCTCCAACGATTACAGATGAGTACCCGTTGAAAACACGGTTCCTTGAGGTACACCACAGGTCAGAGGCACAATTTCGGATAGGCTATGACCGACCCACACAGCAATGATAGTATGTTCAGGAAGCTAGCCTAGTAGAACTGCTCCAGGCATTCCTGGCCGTAAAGCATTTGCCACGGAACAGTTAGACGAACTTATTGTTGATATTCTGGCCAGTTTCTGACTGTAGTTTTGCAAGGAGATGTCTTGTACTAAACCTGGCTTCAAATCCAGTATTATGAAATGATAGCGTTTTACGCACGATAGTCTTTGAGGTAAAGAACAATAGAATTTTCTCCGGAATCTTCCCCATGTGTAGTAATAAGCTGATCGGACGGTAGTTTGTAGAGTGGTCTCCGCTTCTGGCTGGCTTGAGTAGTGGAAACAAGATGGCTTATGTCATGTTTCAGGAAAGTACCACAACCTGATACAAGAGTTATACCGGTTTGCGAGCTGTACTATCCCTCTCCTCGGCATCAGTTTTAGCAGAACCGTTACTATCACACCGTGCCCTGGTACCCGGTTTCCATGACACAGAAGAAAAGTTGCCTTGAGTTAATTCGGAGATAGGAACATGTGGTCATTTTCGTTTCCAGCAGAGGAAGTGGGTGGTAGTCACCTGTCTTATCCATGATGTCTTTAGCGTAGTGGTCGGTTAGTTTCATTAGTTGTGACTCCGCAGTATGAAGAGTGGCGACTACTTGAAGCCAGGGAGGAGTGATTCGTGACTCACTTCACCTTTAACTTCACTCCATACAGAGTTTAGAACCCTAATCCTCTCATTTCCCTTCTTACAAATCTTGTCTCCTTCCTTATCCCGGTAAAACAAAATCCATAAGTGCATCCTTGTGCACCAAAGGAGTTGTGGCATGCTAATTGTGCTCACGTCCGCCCAAACGAACTGACAGCACTGCTCCATGAGAAGAGCACTGACGTAGCTCTTATTACTAAAACAAGACTTACGAATAAACGACCTAGACGATGCAGTGCATTCTTTCTACTAATAATACTCTGATTCAGAGGTCGGCATAAGAGCAATCGTCGCCCCACCGTCATCTGGAAAATCGCAACAAAATCCATGAGCTCAGCATCTTAAAGACCTAATCCAATCCGAACGTCACTCGAGAACAGCGTGGCAAAAAACCCGAAATCCTGCTGACCGTCACTCGTACAATCATTACTACAGATTGGTAAAACGGCATTTAGCATCTTTTCGGTCCAATTCATTTAATTACTACCTATCCTCTGTTTCTGCAGGGCATAATTCTCTGTGAACTGCAACTAAAATGATCTTTAAATATTAACCTGTTTCACACCCACTCCATCGTGATGATAGGCCCGGGGCAGCTTCGGATGAGGAAAGGTCAAAAAAAGACGCTCTGCATCTATTCCGTACTTTTTCACCACGCCTTATTCATCAATATTATACTCATTCTACAACTGTTGAAGGTTTTCTCACATCACCTACTATAAAAGTAGGTTGCTATGAAGTAGGTATTTCATACTCGAAGTGAAAAAGAAAATTTTTAATTTAGTAACACATTCTTGTATTCTGAATGTATCATTTGAGAGAATTTTTGCTGTAGTTACCAATCTCCGGAATAAGTAGATTTTCAGAATCTATTGTTTTATTGAAATGAATTTCAGTTTGAGAAGGGGCAAATTGTTGAATTGTGGGGAGTTGTCCTTGAGCATGATGGTTATTATTGTGTGGTGCGGGTAGTAATTGATAATAACTACCCCTAGGTTTAGGATTCTTTCTATTTCACTATAGTTCGTTTTGCTGTATAGTGGTAAGTTATAGTTAAGAGCGATCGAACGACTGATTTGTAGAATATAAGTTTGTTTTTGGTACTTACCTAGAATTTTTTCTTAAAATACATACATTTTGTATATGATTTTTTTTTTTGTCAGCTTTTTATATTATATAACTGGAGGGTTGCCTGCTTAAATAATATACACTAAGGCGTACAACTGTGCATAGAGGAATGACTTATTGGTAGATAATAGAAGTTTACATCCCATTGTTTCACTGCAGTGTAATTAATACATAAATCTTAGAGAACCCCAATGTTGCATTAATCTTCGACGTGGAATGTTAGCTGAAGACAAACGACGAATAAACTTTTGGTAGAGATAGACCAGCTGGACTGGTGGTATGACTGCCGAAAGGAGGGAAGTAGTGAGTCCAAGCTCGCTGGATAGAGACTGAGGGAACTAGCACGAGATTTCTGTCTTGACGCATCTGTCCACTGTTATTATTCCACTGGGTGCTATTTGTTTTATGCTAGTGTCTAGCAATCGGTTTTTAACTCTGTCGGTTCCAAGTGGGAAACTTTTATTGAGCTCTTCCCTAATTGTTGCGCCTGGGTGAAACCCTTTTTTTAGGAGGTACAGGCAACAGTGGTACTTAAAGTCAGGTAAGCCCATAAAAAAAGATCACTTTCTTCTACTTATAGGGTTTATCCATACCGATTAAGATTTTAGTTAATGTAATATCCCAAGATGGCGGGTTAAACCCCTTTAAATACCAGTATGTATACACTGGCGGGCAAAATTAACGAACCACCATGATATTCTTAAATATAAGTAACTTGAACATTTTTAATTAATAAAATTTAGAAGAAAATTGAAAATTACAAAATATAAATCATCCATCCATAATTCAATCAATTCCATCGGGATTCAAGTGAGCTCAATACTTAGGGTTTCCACTTTTTGCATGTTTACCGCCTTTGCGATCTCTGAATGAAATCCTGTGTGCCCCACTCTTCGCTAACTGATGTTTCCAACACCCTGAGAGTAACTGGCATAAAGTCGTGGTGTGTCATAGGTCTCCCGTGCTGCCCCAAACATGCTCAATAGAATCGAAGTCTACGTGAGGCCACTTCAGATACTGGATACCAATCTCCTCGAGGTACTCATTCAAAAACTGTTATCAATGTTGTGGGGTGTTTTCTTAAATCAGGAGAAATTTACCTCTTATATAGGCTGCAAATGCCTCCATGTGACCATGTACGACGTGTTCCAAGTACCCTTAAGCATTTAAGGAGCTTTCCCGCGCTATCACTAATTTCATGTGGACATCATATGAAATGCCTCCTCAAAAAATTAGTGACCCTACTGGGAATACAACCATGCTGCATTTGGCATTTTGTTTTCACGTGAATCTTCCTACGAAAGCGTGGCTATCTGCAAACTTTAGCCCTACTCTCATTTAAGCAGAAAATAAAAAATCACTCCCAGCCGTTAAACTCCAATCAGCATGTTCTTTTGCAAATTGACGTCTACCTCTTTTCTGTGCTCTTGTGAGTAAAAGTACACGAGCAGGATGTCCGGCACTCAGTGATGGTTCAGACTGCCTCCTCCTCACTGTTTGGCTGGAAATGGAAGCATCGTGTACTTGCCAGATTAGACTCCACTTCGATTTCTAAATACCTTAATTCAAATAAACCTCTCATCAATTAGGTTTTCAGCCCTCGGTTGCCTTTATCTTGGCCTTCTGGAATGTGAGCCTGTCTCCTGATAAAGCTGTGAATTGTTGTGTGATGAACACCCAGCCACCTGGCTGTACCCTTCTTATAGGTAACACTGTTAGCAGAGAACAAGATAGTAAGAGATACTATATAATACTAGATAATATGTAAGAGCCCTTACATCTTGTTCACTCAAGTTTCTGATTGGAGGCAGTAAAAATTGTTACTGAGATACTGATGTTCAATCACTGTTGATCAGGGGCATTGCAATGATTAAGAAGATGAAAAAGATAATAGAAAGGAATTTCCCAATATCAAATATTCCATTAACCAGTGTTATTTTACATACTGACCCTCATTTAAATGAAATATGTTTAAGATACTTTATAGTATCTACTCTCTATTAAAGCACATAATTTGACGGTGCCACCTTAATGTTTTCCACCAGTGCATGTATAAATATATATGTTAACGCTCAACGTTTGCGTTAATAATATTTAAGGTTAACATTGTATTTTGAATATAGTATGTAAGTTATAGATAATTATTTCTGTTACAATATGATTTACTCTTTATTTTTTTAGATCAATTTGATTTCAATCACATGTTATTCCTATAATTATTGCATGCTAACCTTTTTTTTATTATACGTTTATATTATATTTATACCTTGGAACAAAAAGGGACAATGTCCCTTAAAAGCCGAGTAAAATCAGGGTAGCATACACATTAATTGTTAAAAATGTCAATGTCCTCCCACCATGATTTCAATCGTGTAGTTCAGACATAAATTGCTTTGGAGACTTATTCATTATTATTATTACCACAGACTTGCTCATTATTAATATTATAAACTAAGAAATTTATTTCTTTGTTAATTATCATAAGGTTGACATTTTTTTTCTTATCTGACCTCTGACTTTTTCATTATCTCTTTTTATATTTTATAAGGATTTTATTTCATTGTTAACTCAATGAATGGACCGTTTGTTTTAGAAGTAGTATAACAATAATAATTTTTTATGTTGCTAAAATTACAATCTGCCTCATTTGGCAATAAGTAATTGAGATAAATGTTATCATTCATACCATATTTACAATTCATCATTCATTCGCTCATTCATACAATATTTACAAACAGCCCAGAGGCCTCCCAAGTCCACATGTTTGTCACCCCCCTCGCATGCGGAAGAGGAAGCGGAGTCTTGGGAAGTCCCCCACACTCCTCCAGCAGCCGCGTCACCGGATACGAGCCAGTGGAGGTGTAGTGGGGTTTTACACATTTATAAAACTCACAATACATTAAATAAATTTTATTTTAGGACAGAACACAAGGTACAAAATTTACATATCTTTCTTTTACACACACATGTTGTAGGTTATTTATTTGGCGGTCTCTATGGATACCAATCAATGCCAAATTATTATTGTTTAATTTTTAATTTTAAAATTTCAAAATTCAATCAACACTAAGAATACAGTGCCACCACATCACTCTCCCCTCAGTAACTGTGTTACGTTCGAAATCGCGAGGGAAAATGCACTACTCTTCCCGAACGCGTCTTCTTCAAAGTTGCTTCAGGCTGCCCAGGATCCTCCGGTTCATCTGCAGGTGGCCCAATAGATTGCTCCCGTGCCGAATCACTGTCATCACACAACAGATGCGCTGGCTTTAACCGGTCAAGCGATACATTTACTTCTTTACCCTTGATATTTAATGAGTAGTACTTCTCTGCTCGTCGAATGAGAAATGGGCCTTCATAAGCCTTTTCCAAACTTGCCCTTACCCGATCCACTCTAACAAAGACGTGTGTCGCCTTTGATAAGTCTTTATGGATAAAGGTAGTAGTCCTGTTTTTGTGTTCCACCGGTCTTGGGCGCAGGCAGTCAATTTGCTGGCGCAGCATGCTGATGAATGTTGGTATATCCGAAGTGGGCCTGGGAGTCTCAAAGAAGTCACCTGGAAGTCTCAACGGTACTCCGTATACCATCTCTGCTATGGTCGCTGACGCATCTTCATTTAGACAAGTTCGTACGCCTAAAAGAATTGTTGGAATCACTTGTGTCCACTGTTGTTTTCCGTGAGCTTTGATGGCTGACTTCAGCACTCGGTGAAAACGCTCGATCTTTCCATTTGACTGCGGGTGGTACGCAGTTGTATGGTTTAGTTTTATTCCACAGATTGATGTCAATGATTTAAATAATTCACATTTAAATTGTTTGCCTTGATCAGCAATTATAGTAGCAGGTGTTCCAAACCGACAGTTCCAATGTTGGTAGAAACTCCGTGCAACGTTTTCAGCTGATGTCTCTTTCAAGGGAATAACTTCAGTCCAGCCAGTAAATCGGTCGATACATGTTAAACAATGGGTGTATTCTTCAGATGGTGGCAGGGGTCCAATTAGATCTATATGAACAGTGGAAAATCTTTCGTCTGCAATCGGGTATTTCTGAAGTGGTGTCTTCACATGTCTGGATACTTTGCTTTTTTGGCATGCAATACAGGCATTTGCCCATGAGCGCAAATTATTTTTCATGTTCATCCAAACTGTCTTAGAACATATCAGCTTAACCGTAGATCTGATTCCAGGGTGTGACATATTATGATAATGTTTGAATATATTATAACGGAAATCTTTTGGAATATATGGTCTAATTTCCTTTGTTGAAACATCACACCATAATTGTCTTCCGTTTTCAAGAGGGTAGGATTTGAAAATCAATCCAATATTTGAAGAAGTAAGCAGTTGTTGTAGTTCTTCATCATGTGTTTGCGCTTCTGCTATTTGGGTGAAATCAATTGCAGAGCATTCTTCTAGTCGAGACATGTAATGTGCAATCATATTGTTTTTTCCTGAAACATGAACCAAGGTTGTTGTGAACTGGGAAATATATTGCAATTTTCAAAGTTGGCGAGGGGATGCTTTGTCGTTCTTTTGCTTGAATGCATAAATCAATGGCTTATGATCTGTATATATTACAAATGACCTTCCCTCCAACAAATATTTAAAGTACTTGATTGACATATGAATAGCTGTCAGTTCTCGGTCATATGTAGAGTATTTGCACTGTGTTTCAGAAAACTATTTGGCGAAAAATCCAATAGGTTTCCATGAACTATTTTCCCATTGTTGCAGAACAGCTCCAGCTGCCAAGTCAGATACATCTACAAACCGAGAGAATTCACAATCAGGATTTGTGTATGTTAACAGAGCTGCATTACTTAAGGCTTGTTTGATCTGTTGAAAATCTTCAATAGTTTCTGGTGTCCATACAATCTTAGTTTTATCATTTTTCTTAGCACCCTTAAGAAAATTAGTGAGATTTGCTAAATTGCCTGCAGCATGATGTAGATGCCTGCGATAGAAGTTCAGCATTCCTAAGTAAGACCTTAGGTGTTTTATAGTTCTTGGTAAATCATGGTTGACAATGGCACTCGCTCTGTCAGGATCAGGTTTTGTACCATTTGTCGAAATAAGGTAACCAAGAAAAACTATATTTTCCTAACCAAACTCAGATTTATTGATGTTAATCCGGAGACCGTAATGGCTGAGTCGTTGAAATACTTGTGATAAGTGATGATAATGTTCTTCAGCATTTGCAGAGGCAATGAGTATATCATCCAAATATGGGAAACAAAAATCCAGTCCTCTCAAAACTTCATTAATAAAACGTTGGAACGTACTAGGCGCCTTGCGCAGTCCAAATGGCATAACATTAAATTCATACAATCCAAAGGGCGTAATCAGGGCTGTTTTTTGTTTATCTTCTTCATTAAGAGGTATTTGATAGTAAGCTTGGCAAAGGTCTAATTTTGAGAAAATTGATTTATTTAGAAGAATTTGACTTACATCATCTATCCTCGGAATGGGGTACCTATCGGGTAGTGTCCTGTCATTTAATCTTCTATAGTCTCCACATACTCGCCATTGGCCATTTTTCTTCGTCACCATGTGTAGAGGGTTTGCCCATTGTGAACTGGAAGCTCGAATAATTCCATTGTTGAGCATGCTCTGAAATTCTTGTTTAGCAACTTGCAGCTTCTCTGGATCTAATCTTCTTGGCTTGCTAAAAACAGGCGGTCCATCACTAGTGACAATGTGGTGCCTTACATCATGCTTGGCATTTACCTTCAATGAAAATGGTTTGGTTAAATCTGGAAAATTGGTTAACAGATGTGAGAATTGACAGGTGGCTTTGAAAGAACTCAATGATTTCATTTCCTCGATTGTAACTACTTCACCTGTAACAGTGAGCTTTGTACTGTTATCAATAAGTTTTTTGTTTTTTTAGATCAATTAGTAAACCAAAATTGTGTAGAAAATCAGCTCCTAAAATACCTTTATTGGTTTTAACTAAAAAGAAAGTCCACTCCATTTGTCGTCTTAGTCCCAGGTCAATTTGAAGAACTTGGGTTCCAAATGTAGGAATCTCTGTGTTGTTAGCAGCAAATAACTTAATTCCTGTGTCTTGATTTGCTTTTATTAATTTATTCACTGGTATAATGGAAACATCTGCGCCACTATCAACCAGAAAGCGAACACCTGTATTCTTGTCTCGTAAGAACAAACGATGTTGTTGACCTGAAATATTTACAGCAGCACAGTTGGTCAGTTCTGTGTCTGCCGTGAGGAGTTTCCCTTCTCCACAACCCATTTACATTCAGGTGTGCACTTAGACGGTATACATTTCTTTCCGTAACGATAATGGCCAAAACAATACTTTTCTTTTGGATCAAAACGTTTATTTCGGCTGTTACTACGAGAACGAACAGAGTTATCTCTACTTGAACCTCTGGATATTCTAGACTCAAGTGCGGATAGTCTTTTATTCAGTTCCTCCAGCGTCGAATCGAATGTGGGCCCTTTAGAATGAACAACATTTATATCACGCGCGGGTTTGATATCCCATATTTTATCACCGATTTCGGCTAATTTAGTCAGATTGCCATCTGAAATAGCCAAAATACTTTTTATTTCCGTAGGAAGTTTATCAAGCCACAATGATTTCAACAGTTTATCAGAAAAATCGTCACCTGCTAATCCTTTCATTTTTCGAAGTAACTGACTTGGTTTTTGATCTCCTATTTCTAATTCGCTAACGACTTTTTTAATTTTTCTGTCCTCACTTTCTCAGAATATACTTAAAAGTCTATCCTTGGCGGTGGTATATTTGTTGTCCTCAGTAGATGAGACAATGTCGTATATGTTTTCTACTATCTTAAGGTCCAATTGAGCAATTAAGTAATTAAATTTTGTACCTTCCCTAGTGATTCCTCCAAGATCGAACTGGGCTTCCGCCTGGCAAAACCAAATTTCTGGTTTGTCTTTCCAAAACGGTGGAAGCTTGATACTAACCTTATCAATGTTCTTCGTCAAAGATTCCCTATTTTCGTTTTTCATATTTGCGTCCGGCATGATTAATTTCATAAATCACTCACGATCACGTCGGGGTCACTAATTGTAGTGGGGTTTTACACATTTATAAAACTCACAATACATTAAATAACTTTTATTGTAGGACAGAACACAAGGTACAAAATTTACATATCTTTCTTTTACACACACATGTTGTAGGTTATTTATTTGGCGGTCTCTATGGATACCAATCAATGCCAAATTATTATTGTTTAATTTTTAATTTTAAAATTTCACAATTCAATGAACACTAAGAATACAGTGCCGCCACAAAGGCTGACGAAGAGCGCCAGAGCCACAGACGCTCAGGACATGAGAAACTGACCCTTGCCAGGGCTCCCACTGTCGCGAATTTATAGCAGGTCACGAGGCCACTGTCGTTTCAGTCTCCGAGGAGGATTATAGGGATGAGTGGTGCAGTGCAATGACTGTGCTAGGGGATTAGGGTGGTTGCATATCTTACTATGGAATTTCATGAACTTTAAAGGAATGATATCGAGAATGTAGGGTATAATAAGATCGATATGAAGGGTTTTGTTGCTGACGTAATAAGGGGTATTAATCTTGTTCTCAGGACTTTAGATTGAAAGGATTGGATACGCTTGATATTCGACTTTTTTGCTGTCCCCCATAGCTCCAATCCGTAGGTCCAGATTGGAAGTATCACTTTGTAAAGTAGTAATTTATTTTCTATTGAGAGATGGGGTGTTCTTTGAAGTAGTCTGTACAGTTTTCAAAAACGTCTGTTTAGTTCTTGTCTTTTTAGTCTCGTATGTGGGTTCCAGGTCCGCCGTTTGTTGAGATGGAAGCCTAAGTACCGTACTGTCTCGGATACTGGGAGAAGAATAGAATTAATATGGGAACATTTTGCTTCATTAACTTTGATCCGCCATTGGTTACACCAATACTCGATCTCATCAAAGTGTTTTTGAAGGTTATGGGATGCTATATCGGGGTCTGGGTGGGATGACAAGACTGCAGTGTCATCTGCAAATGTGGCCAAGAAGGTATTGAGGGTAAAGGGGACATCAGCGGTGTATAGGTTATAGAGGTTATATGACACTGCCCTGTGGAACTCCTGCTTTTATGGGACAGTAGTTAGAGTATTCTAAACCACAGCGAACTTGGAAGAAGTGGTTTGAAAGGTAGGACTGTAGGATTAGGAAAAGGGTCTGTGGTAAATATGTTTTGAGCTTGTAATGCAAACCTGCGTGCCAAACCCTGTCAAAAGCTTGAGCTAGGTCTAGAAAAGCAGCAGTGCAATACTGTCTGGCTTCAAGGGCTGAGGATATGTGATCAACAACGCGAAGGCCTTGTGAAGTAGTATAAGTCCATTTAAATAAAAGTTAAGAAATCGCATAATTTACTGTGCACTTGATAATAATGCATAATTAAGTTAGTATTTTAAAATATCCATATACTTTGATCAATTTAAAATTCGTCAATAAATATAATGGCGTGTCGATTGATCATGAAAGTGATGCTATTCCATTTTCCTTAGAACAACTAATTAAGCACTTATAAGAGAGGAGTAAAACTAAAAATTTTACCAGCAATAGCGTAATGTAATTATTCCTTGGGATTGGAGTTCCACCAGTTGTTCCCGGATAACTTCGCGCATTGCTTGCGGTTATCTTCTGTCTTTCACGTATACGGGCGCGTTTGTAATCAGGTTAATCCTATGCACTGTCCTCCCTGTGGCCAGCAGAACTTCGCCCTCTCGATAGAATAAATCGCGGTTTTCTTCTAAAATTTGACTCAGCCATTCCCTAGCGCAACGGGCTGCTCCCACCCGGATCCCTTTTCCCTTCGCCACCTAGCTCGATGGTAAGACTATCTTTTCCATTCTTGACATTGTGTGAGGTTACCATCACATACCCATCTCAGCAAAAAATGTGAAGACCGAAGAAACCGTCATCACACCGTTCGGTCATTTTAAATACCTCAAGATGACATTCGGACTAAGGAATGCGGCGTATTACTAGGACCTTCCAACACTTCATTGATGCAGCTTTTCGCCATCTTTCCTTCGTTTTCCCATTTCTGGACAAGTTCATAGTGGGATCATCGAACAAGGAAGAACAGGAAGATCATCTCTGGCAAATTTTAAGCACCTCGATAAGTATAGGCTTTTCTTGAAGGTGAATAAATGCGTGTTTGGACAGACTGAAGTCGATTTTCACGCTTTTCAAGTCAACTCCACAGGAATTACGCCTCTTCCAACTAAAGTATAGAGCATCTTAGAATTTCAACGGCCTCAAAACATTCATGAACTGAGAAGATACCTACCTGGGAATGCTGAATTTCTATCACTACTTCATTCCGCAAGCTGCCACAGTTGAAGCCCATTTGAACAAAACCCTGAATAACAGCAAGTGCAAGGTATAAACACCCATCGACGGGACTTCTGAATCTTCGAAAGCATTTGAGAATAGACAGCAAGAAAAGCTTCATCAAAGTGGTCAAGCTTGCACATCCTGCTACTTCGGGAGAGCTTTCGCTTTCTTGAATGCATTTGATAAGAGAATTTGTGGCGCACAACAGCAGAAAAAAGGTGGAGTTTGGCGTTCCTTAGGCTTCTTCCTAATGGCTTTAACACCAACACACCGGTGTTACTCCACACATGACTGAGAACGTCTCGCATTTTACGAAGCTGTACGTTACTTCCGTTTACTGACTGGAGGCTTGAACTTAATTACAAATCACAAGCCACTCACTCACACATTTCAGCAGTAGCCAGAATACGACTCACTTTTTCCCGCCGAATACGACAGCTTAATTTTATAAGTCAGTTTTCCATGATTATTGTGTACAAGCCAAGGCATGAAAGAAAAAGTGATAGCAGGTGACAAAATCAAGCACCAAGATGACTTTTGGGTTATTGCATAAGCACATAAGACGGACAGCAGGATTGAAGAGCTAAAGAGGAACCCAAAACTTCAGATCAAGCTCCTTTCTGTTCCAGATGCAGACATCCAACTACTCTGCAACACCTCTACAGTAGCAAACGCCCGAACATACCAGTAGAGTTCCAAAGACCCATCTTTGATCAACTTTACAACTTGAGCCTTCCAGGAGTAAGAGTTGATTGGAAGTACTTCTGGTTAGAGATAAATACGGATGGATGTTGGCACCTGGGCGAAGATCTATTGACAGAAATCCAAGCTATATTGCCATGCGATACCTCTTCACATGTACACTTCACCACAACCACTTGGACATCGTTGGGCCGTCACTTCCATTGAATAGAATGCGGTACCTCCTTACAAGGTTGACCAGACAACCCACTGGATAGAAGCAATCCCACTTCTGGACATCAACGGTTCAATCATTGCTAACATATTTTTTACCCACTGGATTGCTCATTTTGGAATACCCAATGGGATCACAACGGATTCGATGCAGAACTCAACCATCACCTAAATGCATTGATGTGGATCAGCAAGCACAGGACGACTGCTTACCACACTCAATCACATGGATCTGTGGAGTAGTGGCATCTGAGCCTAAAAGCAGCATTGGTGGCCTTAAAAAGTCAAGTAACACTGAAGAATCTTACAACTGCAGCAACTGAAAGAAGAAGTTGTGAAGTTCAAGCCACCCTTTGCGAGAGCAGTTCATCACTGTAGTATGTTCCAACACAATAATCTCTCTTCATTTCTTCTGTAGGGAAGACGTGGTTGGTAAGAAAATCCCTAGCTCTTCATTGTTCAGGACTATATAAGGTGATTCTTTGTCCATCCTCGTAAATGAAAAGTAAGTTAGTGTTTTTCTCAACCACCTGAAACCTCCATATCTCCTGACTCAGGGAGCAGCAACGCATCCACCACAACCAGAACTTAACTCAGCTTACCCCTGTAAAAAGCAGAACCTCCATAACACCCTTAGAGAGTGGAGTATAAGACTAGCGAAGGCCCAACAATCAAGAAGGTATTTTTTGGCGAATCCGTCAATTATGGAAGCAGTAATGCAAACATTTTTAGTAATGTTTAGGATGGTGAAAACGAAATCTGAATGTAGAGCGAGGGCATCAGTTCAACAGATATATTGACTAAGGTAAGAGCTCTTTGTTCTTCGCAGATTTACTAGTTAGCCTTACATCCCACTGCGTCCTCAAAATAACTGCAAGCCATCTGAAGACGTCCCAGGAATCATCCCAAAGTCACACAGGTGCTGTCGAGTTGCCACTAGGGGAGTGCCTAATCACCCTAGCCCTGGTGACAAGTGCGGATTGTTCGAGTTTATAACATGGACCATTGTTCCATGACGGCGTTACTATCTGACTCCATTTTATGATAGGTATGTGCCCCGACAATGCACTAGACGGGTGAGAGACTCAGAGGCGGATGAGGAGAGATTGATTTCCAGGGCCAGGGGCCCTGGCGTAAGGCGTCGCCGAGTAAAGGCGGATGAGGAGACTAGACTGGTTTACAGGGCCAAACGCCCTGGTTTAAATATCGTTTCCCCTGCCGGAAGCCGGTGAAGGTCTAAAAGGGTCCGTTAATGGCTGCCAGGTGGCTAACCCTTTCAGGTTTATAGCTGCCAGCTCCGGCGCATTTATTGCTGAAAACTTTACAATGATTTACATACATTTAGTTCCTGTTATTTTACTTTTGCTTACAATATATGTGCACCAGAGTATAGAGTGATTTAACTCATGTAGTTAGCGGTGGCTACAGGTGCCTTAGCAGTATTTATTTGTAAGGACTAACAATCGGGGGAGTAACCACATGTAACGTTCCAATTGTAGCTCCTACCTCTCTGGTGCAGGATACAATCAATACCGACTTTCATCTCAACATAAGCAAGAACTTGTCATCAACAACCCTACTATATAATTATTCCCTCAATTAAAAATACACATTTATTATCAATGAAGAAAATTTATTATTTATTCTAATGATAAGAAATATATTTATTATTTTTTCTTAACCCTGGTTATTTTTGTTGCTGGTGAGACTCAACAAATGTTAAATCTTTTTTATACCTTTCAACAATACCATTGGTCATTTAAAATGAATTGTAGAAAAATAAACTATTATTCAATATAAAGTTTGTGTAAGATTATTTTACTTCTCATGAATAAGCACGTAAAATTTTAACAAAAACAAGATATTACAAAACATTACTATTAATTCAATGAAAATAAGTCTTTAATAATGCCAAAATTCTTCCTGTATGTTTCGGCAGTAGCGGCAAATTGAGCAATCCGCCAATCTGCTCACCTTATAATTACTTGCTGGTTCTTCCCCTGAAGGACTATAAAATTAATTGGTACAAAATACATGAGGAAAGCAAGCAATGATAAACCAAATAATTCTTCCAATAAAAGATTTTTCAAATTTATTGTCACACTATCACTTCCCTTTATACATAAATAAATTCTCGAGAGAAAAACAAATGTTTCAATTGCTGTTTAAATTTAAAACTAAACCACTTATTAAACTAAATTTATATTTGTCTTTTATTTAGAGCGCTAACATAATACGACATGAAGATTGAAGATTTGCAGTGCGTGGATGTGGTCGATGTCAATATGGCAGTGAACAACACTTTGACAGGAGCTGCTGACGAATGATTATCGGTGAGCGGTCGTCTTTGAAGTGTCCCATAGGTCTCGGTCGAGAAATGTCCCTGTGTCAGGATCTCTTCTCGATTAGACGTACCCAAAGTCATAGAAAAACTACTCGTTCCGTGGCCACGTCTAACATACAACTGGTGTGTTACGTAAGAGTCCGAGTTAATCCTCTTTATGTAAACAAAGCGCGCACTGAAACACTTGGTGTTATTCGAGTCTACCGATAACGCAATTCTAAATCTAATCTTTACATTCACGCTTTGCAACAAATAATAATTTTTCTCCTTCGTTCTTAACATTATGACATAATTAAACTATTAAAGTATGAAAAAAAAATCAATGTTTAAATTGCTTTTTAAAAAATAAATAAACCAATTATTAAAAAACTAAATTTATATTTTCTTTTTATTTAGAGCGCTAACACTGTATTTCTTTATAAGTCACAAATGTTGACGTTTCACCTGTTTATGCATTTTATGGCCAAAACTAACAAATTACAGGTATATATGTTCTCTGTGATGAGATAATGGGTGGTCTTCGTTCCTGTTTTTTTCCTTTCAAGCCTGCTTCCAACCTCTGGTTTAGTACATGGCTCTGGGGAATAACACCCTGGTATGAACTCACTGAAAGAATCACAAAGGACCCCTCCAGTATCCTACCAGCTATATTGACAACCTAGCCAACCATATAAAAAGTGTTTTTTCTCTGAGGTGCAAGGGTTTGCCTGATTTTATACCTGAGGTCTAAGCAGCATACATTCCTGCTTTTCCATCTAACCCTATATTCATTTTAAAATAAAATTTAATTTGGCCATAAAAATATTGTTACAGAACATATGATGGGTCAGTTGATTGCATTCATTATCATTTTCAATTTTTTTTTTTTTTATAATAGAAGCCTTATTATTATGTAATAAAAATAATTTATAAAAATATTGATGGAATATCCATGAGAAATTTATGTCCAATGGACTTAATTAAGAAATTTTGAAATTCGTGCAACTTTATAGATGTGCTGTACATATTAATACACAACTGCATATAGCTATACATACATTGAAGGACTAACTGAGCCCATAACGAACATCTGTGAAATTATGACGTTAGAGAGATCAAGATTGGTCACAAAATTACTAATTAAAATGCAGATTTTTTAAACAAACTTTAAAGACAATCCAGAAACCATCAGATGATGTATAGGTTAATTTAAATCAGTAGTACAGGAAAATTAAGTCAAAACAACACACCTTGCCTACAGTTGAGCTATTTACAGTTTTATTTATTTACAATTTCATTACTATAACATGATGAAATAGGTATTTGTCATCACTTGGACTAAAAATATAATCAATAAACATGTACAAAATTAGGTTTCTCCATTGCTAAAACATCTATATATGAGAAAACTTTCAGAACTGCAGTAAACAAAATATACCAGCACAAGAAATATTACAAAACTTTGTACAAAAAAGACCCAAATACTGCTTTAGCGCAGCATGTCAAAATATTTTAATAAAACGCTTGCCTTTGACAAACAAATCAAATACTCTTATACAATTAATACTATATATTGAAAATGCAAGTACATACTTTGAACTTTTCATAACACCAGTCAATAATTGAATAATTTGGTTAAATAACGATAATAATTAGGTTAATTTAAATCAGCACTATAGGAAAATTAAGTGTAAACAACACACCTTGCCTACAGTTGAGCTATTTACAATTTCATTACTATAACATAATGAAATAGGTTTTTTTCATCACTTTTTATAAAAATATGATCAGTAAACATGTTAATGATAAAAATATGCCATGTCAACACTGTCGATTATGCTTGTCTTTGGTGGCAACACTGTCTGTAACCTCACCTTGTTGTTGTTATCTACTTTCAATATGACCACATGTATTTTGTACAGTTTATTATTAAATATGGGTTTATATTCAAGCTGTGATTATATTGAGTATTCCTAAGGCTACCTTCCTGATTCTTTATCAAAACAAAATAAAAATTAAATTCTATTATAGATCTAAAGGGAGATCACACCCAATGTAACAACTGTTTGCCACACAATACTTCAGTATCTTCTTCCACAGTTTATCATGATACAGGAAGTGAGGGTTTCCTGAAATCCAAGAAGAGACAATTAACTAGATTATTTTCCAAGAATTATTAAATAATAATGAGGAAAATATTTTCCCTCTCAAATCAGAAACAGATATGCAAGTACAAAAAGTGAACCATTACATTATTCAAAATATTAATAATTAGTTTAAATAATACGAGTTAATTTTTGTTTAATAAAAACAGTAAACAGTCTCGCCGAGAAACTTTAAGGTTTTTCACCCAGTCGGGAAATTTAAAAAATCTGACTCAAAGTTATAGTCTTTTAAAATACTCTTCAATCCCCCTCCCTAGAGTAGTGGTCTGGCATAATTTTAGCTTTTTATTCACGTTCTGGAACGATAAAACCTTTTGAACTTTTGATGCGTTAAAAAAATAGAAACGAAAGATAAATTTAAAAATCAAAAAATTTGACAGTCAATAAGTTTCGCTGACTCGAATTATGAGTGCCAGAATTAGTTTTGCCAGTTCTGAAAGGTTACGAAATTATTTTCAAAAAATTCTCTGCTCAAACGAACCAAAAACCGGCAGAACAAGGAAAAAGTGCCAAAATCGGACTAAAACGGCAATTTCATAGCCGGAATTCAATTTTCTCCGACAAGACACGGACCATTTTGTAAGGAAATCAGATTCCCAACACCTTTTGTAGTGTACTCTTTGATTTTTCTGTAAATAAACTCTACTAGAGCTATTGGTTTTCAAACCAAAATATTTCCTCCGACTTATTTTAAGCCCCGATTTTCTTCCATCCTTCAACAAATCACTCTTGACCACGACCAGCTAAAAATGGAAGAAAGGTGCCAAAATCACACTAAAACAGCTGTATTAAGTCGGATCTCAATTATCCCCGGCAGTGCTAGGCAAGTCTAATAGACGTTCACAGTGACCACATATTTATGAATCAATGGTCAGATTTTGGAAATTTACGCCTTTTTCACCACTATGAGCTGCCTTTTTTTTGGAGGGTTTTAAAAATGATTGATGTATTAAAACATAACACTATCAGATTTAGTCTGGGAATACCACTACCAATAGCACTGCTATTTGTTGAGGATCCACCGTTTACCTGTGCAGAGATAAGAGATTTTACAGAATATAAAAGAAGCGGGACATTGTTGAGAAGTTCAAGGCTGTAACAATAAAACCCCAGAAACCCATGCTCCCCTCTTGAAAATTGACAGAATTGAACTACTCCATAGTAGGATACACCCAGGATTGCTGGATAATATATATATATATATCCGATATAATAACACCAACAATTTACTTATTATAATACAATTTTTACAGATGGAAGTAATATTCTCAACAATGTAGGATGGGCCTTTGTGGAATATTGAGAAAATTCAGAATTGATACATGTTGAGCCGTCAAGCATTACTACGTCAACACTAATTGGTGCTCCAATAATCAGGTTGAATTGTTTTTCATCCTTAAATCACTCCAGTGGATTGCTGGTCAAAACATATCACCAGGGGAAAAATCAATATAGTCCATAGATATGAGTTATAATTGCAATCGAAAAATATCTATAACGCCATAGCTAAACAAAGTACATCCTGTTAACTGGGAAAAACTTCAACTACTGTCCACTCACTACAATGAACAATTTCAGAAATTGAAAATTATAATAAACTTTAATAAAGTATAATAGCGTTCAAATGGGTATATACAACCATATCAATTACAAGATTAATCATGCATTTATTTCATGGATCTATATACTTCCATTACTGTTATTTTACATTGATTAAATATTTACATCTTGAACCAATATACACTGCCCCACAAAAAAAAAAAACTATACTGCATTAAGTACTGAAGGGAGTTAACTTGTTTGAAGGCTAGTCCACTTACACTTATTGGGTTTGTAACTTAGGCATTTTATCAATTCATTACTTTGGCTTCACTTGCCTTTACAGCCAGGTCATATCTCTTTATCCCTAATCCAGGTCTTTCACCTTTCCTCATATACATGTGTAACAATGTGCTAAGAGGCAAAGGTCATTTGCATAGTCAATATCTCTTAACAAGCATTTAAACCCCGCTGGAACTTCTACTTATAGCCCACAGGTTTCTTTATTTCATCCAGTACCAGAAGGAACAGCAATAGATATAGGGAAAAATAATTTACGACCTGATCCTAGCAGCATGGTGAAAGGATGAGATATTAAAGGATTGAAAGGGACTGTGGCATGCCTATTACATATAAAGCAGCAGATTGAGAAAAGAGAATTATAGAGGGAGGAACTACTACTAGAGGAACAAGAGGTTCTAGCAGCTTGGATTAATAAACCTTTAGAGTAAATAGGATGGATCAGGGACAGCCTATGTGAATACTTACTTAACTTTAGGACTCTCTATCCCTTTTTTACCACCCTTTCCTGGAATCGTGAACTGATACAGGTCAGCCATCTGTGATACCACCCACACATATGTGACAACACCACGCCAAATAGCCCCTTCATCCCTAACATCTAATTTCATGACGGAGAGTATGGGCATACTTTTATGATATATGTGAAAAAATCTCTAAGAATTATAAAAACATAAAGAAATAATAATCAGATATCAGAAAAGGGAATAATCCACATTCATTCTGGCATAAGCTGGATGGGTCGCTGGTTTTTGTTTATATCCATCTTTGTAAACATTTTGGTCCTCCAGCCAAATTGAATTGAATTAAGGGTAAAGGAAGTTTAAAGTTAAAACTGCAATTTTTAAACTCAATAAAGTGAGAAATTAAAACACTATGAAGAAAAAATTAATATACCAACCAATTAGTATAAGGACAGCCCGTGCACGTGAAATCGCAACATTCAGTCGCTTTGGATCCCTTACAAAGCCAAGTGACATTGGGGTATCACGCTTGCTAACATCTAAATTACTTCGTACAACAGTCAAAATAATGATCATCCTTTCTTGGCCTTGAAACTCTTCTACAGAGCCGATTTTAGGTGGTTCAATATTGAGTTGCTCCAACATCTCACGAATTTTTAAACCCTAAAAAAAATAAAAAAAAATAAAACCATTCTTGACATTTGTGGAAGTGTGAAAGAGTCAAGGATTATGTAAATGACAGACATAATTGTTTTGGCAAGTGATAATAACTTGCTATATCATAATAAATAAAAATGATTATGATGTGTCAGAATTAAATGCCAATTCAGAAAGATAAAACAAACATGAGCTAAATTGAATATGTCGCCGCACATGAAGTGGCAAATGTGAGGCAAGTGTATTTTAATGATTTGTAATTCATTTATATCAATCTGTATCAATCAATGAAACTTCATATATATATTGAGGCGTTCAACCTCTCATCTAGCGATATTATGTTAACTGAAAAACTGTAAGAATTAATAACATATCTTATTGGAATATATTAAGAAAATGAAAGAAGGGCAAACCTTCAGACAAAGGCTATCATTTATAGCCTATAACTACCAATTCTGAAGATATCACTAAGCCTTGTAAAAAGAGGCTTTTTAGCTTGGTCAATGTAGGAATACCCTGGTAATTGCCATCATGAAAAACAGCCTAGTTCACAAATATACAGGTCATAAGCCAGCAGGTTAGGAGGGGGCTATTTTCTACAAGATTCGCTCTAAGAAGCTTCGAGGGAGGAGTCTCTGTTCTCTCTAGATTGATCCAGGACCCACTACTGCTTCTCAGAGGGTCTAACTGTCTAGTGACTGGGCAGAGGATTGCTCTCACAGTCACCACACACCACACTTCGTACAGAGTCGATTCAGTTGTTTTTTTTCTTTAATCATAAGAGAGTTTTGAGAATCATACACGAGACTTGAAAATTCATACAACATTGGGGTAATAGAATATTCATGTACTGATGTACACTGCAATGAAACAATTGCATTTATTTACATTTAATTACTCTTTTATGAACATATATTTTATCTTTTAATAAAACATATACACAGATGTATGGCTAAGTGTATATGATTTAACCAGGCAACCCTCCATGTATATAATATATTATTAACTATTTAAAATTAGATAAGATGTAACCATGCAACCTCAAACTGGCTTTTAGGTTAGGGAACCATTTTAAGATGAACCCCCAACTAAAGTATTTTGAAACAGGAATGCTCTTCTTTCTTTGAGAGAAGATTTTGTGAACATAGAGAAATATATATGCCTAATAGTGAGAATGATAAGTATTGATATTCAATATATATTGAGCTTACATGATAATATCACCATCCTAAATTACCAATCGGCTTATAGTAAAGAATTAATAACAGTCAGAATAGATCAAGTCATGACAAAGAAATGGCTTCACAGAAAAATTGACCATGCAATAATTGAAAAAGGTATAAATTATGCTGCTTTAATTCTTTGGCTGAGGAAAGGGACACTGTTCCCAGAAATGAAAGGATTTTTAGTAGCTTTAAAGGGATGGGTTGTATTCACTAATCCCTACCAAAAATACATTTGTAAACAGAATGAGTGACATGTGCTGGCTTAACAGAAATGCAGTGGAGCCAATTGAACATAGCACATCAGGATTCCAAGATTTAGCCAGAAATGAATATCTTGCAAGGCACAACAAGCTTGCTAAAATTGCCCACCAAGCTATAAGCCATGAGCAACAAACACAAAGACATCAAGTGACCCAATAAAAGTACGAGCCAGTGGCTTTTATGACAAATAAATAAATATGTACTGGAATATTGTAATAGGCTGTTAACAGATCATAGAAAATCAAATATCATTGATCTTGATAAAAGTATTTCTGATAGAGTTAGATGTCTATCAAGAGCTGTGCTTGGAGCTAACACAACTTTATAAATTGAAGCACAAAAGATTCGTTCAAGTGATAATATCCAGTAACAGACTGATACCTACCTACAAAGACTAACTACTCTTTCAAAGATTTCACTACTAATTTATCTTCACAAGGAAGGATAAATCCCTAGAAGAGAAAGGTCCTAGGGTAAGCCGGGGATCAAATGTTTACGGGTTTCCAGTTATAAGTCAGCATGATAAATGCTTGTTTAAGCAGATGGTCACAAAATTCAACAGTAACAACTTTATTGCAATAAGATATCATTACATTATGTTGCAAAGAGTCAGCCTTTTCTAAGCAGTAAATTAAAAAAAATACATTATGAATACAGTTAAATGTAACTCGGTAAATAAAATCAAAATAATAAGTGGACTGAACAATTTGCAATGATATTAAAATAATAACTTAGCTTTTAAGCACTAAATAGAAACTAAAGTACATAAAAACTAATTTATGTTGCATCTACGGCAGGCCCAGAAATAAAAAAGTGCTCCAAATCATCAGGCTCAAATCCCTGTCACAATGGACACAAGCCCCCAGGTTGTGTCGACTTGTGAGAGCTCCCTTGTGTCAAACCCATAATCCCCTGGGGGAATGCAGATTGCGTATTTGGTGAACTCTGAGCTGACAGGCACTCCCACCCCACCACCTCCCGGACAACCGAATGTATCAACATTTTTACCTTCCCTGGTTGAATGGCAAAGGAACAGAACTTTGGAGGCTCACTTAGGGAAGCCAGAAATTTCTTGGATGCTGATGAAGAGATTTTGACGCTCGGGAAAAAGACTTGATTTCCGGATCTAGTAGGCCACTTTTTTCCTTCAGAACCAGGTGGCTTAGCAGGCAGAGCTCAAGTGACATCTCAACCACTCGACCTCTCTTGACTGATTGCAGGGACAAAGGCATGGTTGGAGGACTATTTTGGATAAACCACAGGCAAGATGGACCCCCCTGCAATATAATAGGTACAAGTACTTAACCCAATACTAAGGTCATCCCTTGTCATGATTTCATAATCTGGCTTATCGGAACTTATCCCTTAGGGCAACTGATCTTTGATTATGCTCCAGTACTTTTATGTATAAGGTGTTTGTGTAAGCAATCCTGAGACAGTTTTTTTCTCACACTACCCATCACTGTGCGAGACACTGATTTTCTTAGTAATTAGTGTTAATATTTTAGTAAAATTTAAGCACAGCAAGCAGCCTGGGAGAGTAAGCTATCTGGCCAGTGACATGACTTCTTAAAATTGCTAGATATCTGAGTTTGTTATATACACTTAAAATCTTTTTTATTTAACACCAGACATATCTTCATGATTGCAGATACATATTTATTGAAGTGAATTTACTAGTCTGGATATTATTAATATATTTTACCTGAAAATGAAAACTCAAAATTAAATATTTACTTTAACCTCTTAAGGCTGTAAGTCGATATTGATGATGTGGGGACACCAAATAATCTCATTGTTACAAATAAATAGGAATATCAGGTTTTAATATGTAATAATAAAACGTTTCTTAATCATTGATTTATTTATGTCATTGTTTATACTAAATACTCACAGATTGGGTTCGGACAAACTAACATTCGTACTTTTATCTAAAATAACCTTATCTATCGTTAATATTAACACTTACATAAGTAGGAACTGTAACTGACGACTTTGTACTAACAGTTTCTTCCTTGGAATATGCGACGTGCTTTTACTGAATTTAGGAAACAGGGGGCTCCTCTTCGGTCCTCTCGAATGCACTATTTGCATCGGTCCTTTTCTACAATGAAAACTGTGTCTACCATCTGCCGTTTCAGAATGTCGGCCCCTTTTCCAAGGACTCGTTTTCTCTATAATTCTCTGCATCTTTGAATTTACTTGGATCTTTTTGTATTCCTTCATGTCAGAATGTATCCCAAAAATTGGATAGATTTTCTGGTTTCTGTCTGGTCTCAACAATCGTTACTAAAATTTATCGACCAATTTATTAACTTCTTTGTTTAGAACTTCCTTCAAATTTCTCATCTAAATTTATTGTCTATTTTATCAAATCTGTCGTTTAATTGTTCATTTAAATTTTTAGTTTAATTCTTTATAATTTTTAAACGAAAAGGATCTGTATTTCTGATTTTTCTAAATTTACACCGGCCTCACTGGACTCATATTTTAGTGGAATTTTCAGGAATGCTCATGCTTGTTACTACATTCTAAACTACATTATCGTCCTTGTTAAAAACCATCTCGCACCTCTCTGATACTCTCAATACTTCCACCATATTCTGCTCATACATTCCCATTTTCTCCCTGTTGCCAATATAAATCAAACAACACTAAGGATAATTAAAGTTACAAATGTTTAGTTTGTCGTGGCCAATTATCTAAAATTTATCCCCACATTAGGAGCCAAAATGTAGTGAATTTACTAGTCAGGATATTAATAATCAAAACAACTTTATTTATATAAATTTATTTAAAATTCTATTATTTTAATACCTAATTAAAAACTAAGGTTGGGTTCAGACAAATAAACAAGTACTAGAATAAATTCAATTCCCTACCGTTAGATTTATAATTCATATTTCAAATTGCAGTGTTAATTTATAAAAAAATATAAATGTTTCAATATAATAAGGTTAAATTAAAATATAAGTATGAATGTTTTTTTGTCTGAACGCAACATGAGTTTTTAATTTGGTATTAAAAGAATATAATCATAAATAAATCGATATTAATAAAGTTGTTTTGATTATTAATATTCTGACTAATAAATTTAATGCATTGTATATAAATAATATTTTTCAAATAAAAAGTCCTTATTGTTTCCCAAAAGTTTTATTAATTCCAAACAGCATCATTGGTATAAAAACCTGTTGTAATTGATAAAAATTATTTGATAAGACTTTTTTAATTAAATTTCTTGAGAACACTTTTAAACATTTACACTTTTTTTCTATCTAACAGGTTGATTACACTCTCAATAAAGTACTGGATATTCCACATTTTTCTTGTCTTATAATTCCATCCTGGACTCCAATTTAGCTATTTGAAAATTATAAAATATATTCTTGATTTCCACTTTCCCAACTCCTGGTGCAATAAAAGAGAACAAGAACCCATGAAGTACTGCTTCTGAATTCTTGGTAACTACTACTACCTGATACACAGTGATTTTATAAGTCAGATATTACAGTATGTATATTACACTCAGCATTTTCATTAGTCAGGGAATAAAAAAATCCAACAAGTAGCGAGGAAAGTTTTAACTTTACTTGCAGAAGGATAGTGAGTGTTCTACACATAGTGGTGAAACAGCATATTACATTGTACGATTTTGGTAATAGTTAGAAGCTAGCCATATGCAACAATTTTCAGAAATTTTAGCTGATTGTTCTCTATTTTATATGTTTAAGGCATGCCTTGAACTTCACTACCATATAGAAGTGCTTAAGGGACAACTGAATTGAAAAGTTAAAAATCGCTGTTTCCCAAACATCAGATTTACCCACAATAAACATGGTCTGCTGACCCCATGATTTTCAAGCTGACTAAGTGAAACTTTCTTACCAATGAATCCGACACTTCGCAGACTGAAAAATGTGCTTTCAAGTACAGATCGGATTACTTGGTTTTCTATATACAGCTTCTTCAAATTGGATCAGATTGACCTTAGAGGAAAGGGAGAAAACTCGTTTTGAGAATAAATATTGATATTACCAAACAATTATCTTTACAGTATTGTTTAAGTATATTTAGCTTGAACTGAGCATCATTAATTATTGTAGAAAATATATCATGCATGTACATTATAATATATTATGTCTGTATATATACTTATATTATGTATAAGTAGGATATGGGTAAAAGCTGTGATTTTTTATTTGATGTTACATGAAATATTTTTATATAGTTGCCACACACCTGAGTGTCTCTAAACTAAAACCATAACTGAAATAACATTGTAAAATTAAAATGTGTAGTAATTAATTACTAATTTAAATGTAGGAAAAGAATAGAAACAAAAAAACCTACAACTAAACAGCTGTGATGAAAATGCCACTTATCACCATGATTGATTAATTATTCAACAATATCAGTAATGTACAGTGAGAATAAGAGTGGGGGCTATGGCTTTCCATTCGATATGATAATTGTCTGGTCCTTGCATTAATTATTGTGCCTTCCTTTATATTTTCAACAGGGGCTAATTCATTGTATAATTCGTCTAGAAAATTTAGTAATAAGTAAGTCTTTCCTATCGAGCGATGTTTTACACAAACAAATAACATCAAATTTAATCCGAGTATATGTTCACTTGATCTGAACTGAAAGTATTTACCGCAACAAGATTCCAAAAAGAGAGATGGACCTAGATCCATCTAGGTTTTTTTTACAGCCAGTTGATAAATATTGTTGACCTGATATGAAAATATTTTGCTCAAATATACCTAATTTTTTCCACTAGATGTTAGAACTGACTGGGCTAATTATGTTTACATTGAATAAAATATCTGTAAGTGTATATCTGTAACACTGAGCAGAGATTTGTAGGCTTAATTTTCAATCAGTTTTAGTCATTAATTGATACAAATTTTTTCATTCCATGAGAAGTGCCAATTTTTGTTTGTGATGAATTTGACTGATGATTTTTTACTGGAAAATCTAGGTGGTCCCTTTCGTTCCTCTTTATCACTTTTATTTAAAATACATAAGAAAGTTTTGAAATTGATGGTTAAGTTTGCTTTATTTAAAAAATAAATTTCCGAAACGCTTGGTTTTGTTATGGCTGGGCTTGGTAATATTTTAGTATCAAATTGTAAGGTTCTTATTTTTAAGGTAATATATTAATAACATAACATTGACAGTGTGTTAATTAACACTCCCTTGTTAATCTAGACTAACTGTCACCAAAAAAAATCCTGACAATCAAAAATCTGGGTAATACATATAGGTAATAAGCAAAACAAAATCCTTAAATAAGCAGGCTTACCGTTTATTAAAAAAAAAAAACTATGTTTTGTAGTGACATTACATAGTACAAATGTATTGTTTACAAGACATTAAAAAATATAAAAATAACTGTACACATCATTTCTTAGCAAAGAATTGGTCCACTGTCTCACTCCCTCCTTGTCCACATTATCTTCTTCCTCACTGTCTGCTATAGATGTGCTTGCCAGTACAATGTCATCTTCCGTCATTGTAGTCTTTCAGCCACACACTAACATCTTTCATATCAACATCTGAGCACCCAATTATTGTTCCTAACATTTGCAGAAGGTGGTCTGCAGCCAGTTGGACAAAATCATCGCTTGCCATTTCATTTGTAGCACCAATAAATAGCTGTCCACAATTTTTTCCATGAGTTTTTCTCTAACAGCTTTTTGTGATGCAATCCCAAGCGCCAGCAACCATGTAAATAATGTCTCTGATATTGATTAATTTCTACAAATCAATCGCACTTTTTTCACCTTCCTCTTCAATCATTTGACCAAGCAGTTCTTTTTGGTTAACTCTTTTGATGTTTTCAAGACTCCCTGGTCCAAAGGCTGCAGCAGTGGGGTTACATTTGGTGGAAGAACTTTCACATCAATTCTTCTATTCACAAGTTCTTTGTCTCCCAAAATTACTTTCTTGGGTAAACTATTTTCTTTTAGGAATTTTTGAACTTCAGAAACAAAGATATCAAAAAACTGTCCATCCACACATTTTTTTGTGGTTGGTGAACCACTGGCAATAAAGTGCTGTTCACATTTTTTAGTGCTCAGGGGTTTTTGGTTTTCCCTACAATGACTAGAGGAAACTTATGTTTCCCTGGTGCATTGCTACAAGCTCTAGAAGTTAATCTATCTTTGCTTTTCTAGTAGCCCTTAGCTCAATCTTCAAGCTTAGATGCTAATGTTTTGCTTGTAAGCATCTGGTAAAAAAGCACAGTTTTGTCAGCATTATAAGTTTAATTGAATGTCAATTCCTAGCCCCCCTAGCTAGCAGTTAATTTTAGGTCAGTATTCGGTAACTTTTTGTTTAAGCTCAAAGCTTTTGGTCCAAGATCTGTAGAGATATAGCCAAACCACGTTCTCACTGAGCACTGTACCACATGTATAGTGCATTGCCTAATGTTTCATTTTTTGCTTGTTTTGCAGTTCCTCTGCCTTTAACTGTCTTTACATACCATTTTAGAAAAAAAAATCTTTAATTTCTTTTCTTTGCTTCTTCCAGTCGGACACTGTTGAAGTTCCAACTCACAATTCAGCATCTATTTTCTCAAAAGCTTCTCTTTATCAATTTAATTAATAGTGTCTAACTTTATATACGTTGAAACCATGACCTTCTTTTGCTTTCAGCCATTTTAAACTTGTACACTGCAATACACTCCCTAACAATTTTATACAAAAATAAACTCCCTAACATTTTGATACAAAACAAAAACAATATGTATATATGAAATTAAATATGTAACCAGTAATCAAAATTAAAATTATAAATTGTATAATTTATATAAACCTAGCAATATAGATAAACAAAAACAGTCCAGTCGAACCAAACACACTAAACAAAATGACAAGTGCCGTGTTAGACTAAGAGGGAAGCCAAGGGACTACTTATACTTAGGGAAGACTTTTTTTTTGGTTGTTTGTTCCGTGGGAGGTCCCCAAATTTCTGTTTGCTCTCGCAAGTGTTAGGTAGGGATCAACCTCAACCCTCTCTCCCAGAGTTATTAATAGCAGGTGAGTAGTCTACAAATTTTATTCCGATTAAGATCCAGGAATCCGGATCAATGAGGTCCTTGGCTATTGATTTGTTAATAATAATTTTTGAGATTGTTCACAAAAAACAAAAACAATAATGGAGACCAGCTATTACCCTGTAGCAAGTATTATTTCACTGTGACTTTTTTCAAATATTTTCCAAGTTTTATTCTGATTTCTCTAAAATTAAATGAACTCACTAGTGTTTCATCCATTTTCTACCAATTTTATAAACAGGTAGTTTATTTCACAGCAATCGATGATTAATAGAATCAAATACTATTTTAGATTGAATATAACATACATAACCTCTGTTATTGTTAATATTTACATGTTTATCACTGAACATGGGACAGAAATAAAGAACTAATCAATATAGAAATTTACACTAATGGGATTGTATACCACAATTACCATATTAATGCCACATTATATATAACAATTAACAAGGATTAGCAGTAAAGAAAATACAGTTGAAATATAAATCAATAGAAAATATATTCCAAATTTTAATTAATTATCTGATAAAATTCTTTAAATTTATATTTATGATACATACCTGTAATTGGTATGGAGTAATTATTCCTACGTGATCAGGGGATAAGCCAGCTTCATATAGAAGGTTTAAATAATAGAACACCTGATATGCTTCTTGAGGATTATACCAAGAGGAAGAATTATTTTCTTGATAGTTAATGCCTTGTACACCATGAAAAAGAAAAGAAGAAGCAGTTCCTTTAGAAGTATTAACCGGAAGCCAAGGTGACAATCTTTGTAATAAAATACTTTCTTGACTAGACTTTTCTGAAACCTAAAATAATGGAAAAAGTATCGTTTATCAACAACAATAAAATAAATAAATAAAATGAAATAGAAATAAATCCTAAATGGCGAATCACATAATGATAATACCATCTGCTCACCTATTCTATACAAAGTATTAAATTTAGATTAATCAAGATGTAAACAAAACTGATATGTTGACAGTCACATAATAAAGTTTGTGTATCATTGGTCATGTCATCAAACCTGCACTAAATTATTGCTAAAAGGGATTTTCTAGTCTTATAAAATATTGATTGTGCAGTAGAAAGGTCCTCATCAACACCACGTGGATGAGGAGTGGTTTCCTCAATTTAGCAATATACCCCAGTCAAGTTGATAAAATGCCTTGAGCTAATTTGTAGAAAAGCTAGCTTTACATATATTTTGCAGTGTATGAAGTAATGAAATGAAATGATGTTGTGAGATATTGTTTGTCTTGTTAGAATAAAAAATATGAACATTTATGATTGGCTAGCTGACAGGGATAATATTAGATTACATTTTGTTAATTTAAATTTACTAGTTACTTGCATTTTCATTTAGTATTCTCTACCTTGGAATAATAAATGAAAATGCAGAACATGTTCCAAGGTTAGTGAAGTGTTGGTGTAAAATTAAGAGGAATTTATCGACATTTATTAAATTTTAGTCGAGAATTGTTTATTTAATATCCTCTCTTACCTCTCAAAACCCCTCTCTCGGACATCAAATACAAATATCAGTGCTCCTGGAAGCATGTGTTAATGTCATTTAATAAAGATTTTGGCCTAGATTCTCTAACCAATCTGTTCTTCCCAAAATCAGCCAAGACCTTCAAACCGCCATTGATCAGTAACAAATTACAATCCTCATTGCTCTGGACTTCAGCAAAGCTTTTGACATGCATACCACAGTCCAAACTTTTGTCCATGTCTAATGCTGATCTAAATGAAGATGATCTAAATCGAATTGATGTTTGAAGCTCGCTTCACAATCTCCAGTGAAACACAGATAGACCAAAAGCAATAATTATTGGCTCATGTTTTTTTTCTTCAAAACTTAACTGATCATTTCACTTATCCTGTTATCATGACCAATTCCTGCCCCACCAAGAACTTCTCTCAGAATAATTAGGCTTAATCTTAGATCAAATCCTATCCTGGAAAGATCATGTACCACCACAATCTATGTTATACTATTCCCATTTAATTGCAATGCAGACAAATAATTCAAGATTTACACGATTATGGTCTAATTTCTGTTTAAAACAAAACAATGTTTTAAAAAAATGAGAGTATCACTAACCAATATCTTTTTATTTCATTTATGCAAATCTTGGTAAAAATGCATCTCCGTAGTATTACATGGAGTTTCTTACTCACTTACAGACAAAAATGTATTACAAGAATTACAGCCAAATTTCCCAGTAATTTAAGTCACAAGACTAAATAACAGAGACAAACAACCAACACCACTTTATGCCATGGAATTAGAAAACATTAACGGTGTTAATAGAATGGTAGAATAGGTTGTATTATTCTGTACTTCAGGTAGAGCCTAGGCAAAAATCCCACTATAAAGTACAATGTCACAACTGTCAACTTATAGGGCATACAACAAATTTATGCAAAATAGACTTAATATGCGTAAAATGTGCTGGGTCTCACAATTATAAAAATTGAACTTCATGTGTACAAATATGTGCCAATTGTGGTGGGCCACATAGTGCCAATTTTAAAGGTTGCCCTAAATTCAAAAAGTCCAGACAGATGACCTTGACGAACCAAATGCCTGACAACAGACAGACTGTTGTTGCACCTAAGCCACCACTTAATGCTTGGTTCAACAGACCAAGAGACCAGGCCAACTGTGTTTCTGGACCCACAGCCCAGTAACCATGACGCACTACAACTGACAACTCAGAAGATCTTAGTTAATTATTTTTTAGTATATTCAAACATTTGATGCCAAAAATTAAATCATTTTTCACAAATATTTTCAACTTCAAATGATCAGCCCTTAAAAGCTTGGTCTCGAACAACTAACAATCCTTAATTGGAATGCATATCTTTTAAAACCTACTGACTGACTTCACCACTAGGCATGACATAGACATATGCTGTATCACAGAAACCTACCTTAAGTCAGAAGACGTATTAGGAATAAGGGGGTATAACATTTATTTAAGTGAGAGAGAAATCAGAGCTGGGGGTGCTGCAATTCTCATCAGGAAAAACATACCACACGTTGAGATACTTCTTCCACATCTTAAAACCCTAGAGCCAGTTTGTATTAAAGTAATGTTAGAAAACAATCGCCCCTTACATATTATACCTGCATATCACTAGCCTAGCAGTAGACTAGTACAAACTATCTTTCAGGACATCTTTACTGGTTCACCGACGATATTGTTAGGCAACTTGAACAGCCAACAAAAATAATGGGGCTACAGAACTATAGACAACAGTGGACTACGATTATTGATCTTAACAGAGAACTTAGAACTACAAGTATCACTCCTACGGAAACCTACTTTCTATCCAACATAAGCTAGAGACCTGACATACTGGAGATGGCATTAATTCACAACTTCACTTACCCTCTATATCATGACACTATAAATGACTTGTACTTGAACCAACTCCCCGTTCTATGCACCTCTAGGGTACAAACACGGCATTACTCTGACTGATAACTGATAAAATTAAATGGGACGTATTTGCTTCAGAAATAAATAATAATATTAAAATATTGCTCACATAAAATTCCCCTAATGATATTGATACAACAATTCAACATTTCACAAACACTGTTTATTCTTCTATACAGAAAAAATGCAAGGGCACAAAATATGATCCATAAGACACCATATTATATACTACGAATGGTACTCAGAAAAACCGAATTCGAATGAGATGGCAATGATCGAGAGACCTGTATGGCAAAACTATGTCCAATCAACTATCAGGACTCATTCAACTGGAATTAGGAAGAAACGGGATAGATAATTATATACTATATTTAGACTGTGGAGAAAAACAAAACAAATTTTAGGGCATAAATCTGAAGTTCCACTACTGACACGCTCCAACTCAAGACAAAGATAAATATGCACTTTTAACGAACTATATATCAGATAAGTTTTCCTTTTATAATCAATATGACGAAAACAGCGACCATACTGTTTCAAACACACCAAACTACTTCATTTACAAACACTACATTAAACCCATTACTCCTCAGGAAGTAGCCAAGAAGAACCATTAAATGGCCGACAAACAAAAAAGCTCCAGGAGAAGACCTCGCACCCAATGTAGTACTGAAAAAAACTACCCACAAAAAGCATCGACCATCTTTTAAGTGTATTTAACGCATGGACACCTTAATGACAATAATATTATTGCGATGCACAAGTTTGGCTTCAAAACTTGACACTCCCCCACCCATGCGATATACACCTTATGGCTGAAACAATTTATAAAGCATTGGAAAATAAACAGTTTATTACTGGAGCCTTCCTAGATGTAGCATCAGTATTTGACACCGTCTGACGGTTTGTTATCTAAGTCGTCTACTCCAAAACTTCCAAACTATCTTTACAACATAATAAAATCATATTCTCCGGAAGACAATTTTATGTCCGTGTAAATACAACATTTAGAACAGCATTAACAGAATTAATGCAGGTGGTCCTTAAGGAGCTATATTGTTGTTTTTTTACTCTTTAATTTATTTTGTAATAACCTTTCAATTCCAACCACATCAACCCTATCAATATTTGCTGATTCTATGCCATAGAGAAATCATCGAAGCTTTCATAACAGAACTTCAGGAGCCAGTCAACCAAGTATTCTCCTGGTTAAAAAAAAATGGAAATTACAAATGAATCCTTCAAAGTTTGAAATAAAACTTTTCACACTGCTGGGCAGGTATCATCAACACAGATTAAGAAGGATCACAATTGATGCTATAACAATCGATTGGAACACTAAGGATCAGAGTTTTCACTACTTTGGCATATATGATTAACTTGGAAACCAAACACAAATTACAACAAGCTAATAGACACCTACAACAATTATACTCACTCATCAACAGATGTATATCACTAAAACATACTTGTACAACATTATTTTACAAGACACTCAAATTAGCAATACTCACTTAGGCTTGTCCTGTATAGTACTGCACTAGCAAGTCTATCAGGACAAAGCTTGAAAGACTTCAGAATAAAATACTCCAGCTAGCACTGGGAACACCATGATGAATATCAGGAATACCCAAATTCATTTAGAATTGGGGATGACCCCAATATCTTAATGCATAGAAGAACTTACAATGAGATATTTTGAATATTATCTTCTATGTCTAATTATCTATATGTCTAAAATTATCTTCAGGTGGTCTCCTCCCATCTAGGCCAACCTATCCAGCAGAGACTCAAGGCAAGGATATATCAAGACCATCTTCTTTTTTTTAATCCTTTAAAGAAAATTTGTGCAAAATACCAATGTATAAGTCCAAATAAATATATTTATTGATTCGATTGATCATTTGGTATTATAATGTAGAGAATACTGGGTAAAAGAGAAGTAACTTTAGCTAATTTAGTTAACATGGCAGTGATGATGACAGAGATCAGAGTAACGTTGACTGTTCTACAACACATGACATTTTATTGGTTGAGGTCCATGATATTTCTACCTCACCATGATAAGGTCAAGTTTTATTACAAGTTTTGACATTTAAAATTTAGTTAAAACTTCTAAAATTCTTGAAATATTCAACTAACTTATTTTTACAAGAAAAAGCAGGAATAAACTAATAAAATAAGATAAAGTTCTAATTACATTAGCAATTAAATCTCCATCATAAAAAAGCATATTTGTCAATTGAAGTAAGACTGGAATTGACCTGTAATTGTTTACAAGTTTAGTTACTAAGCGTGGATCACAGCCATATCTATCTGGAAATCCATCGGAATCTTTTTTATAAGGAAATCTGTAAAAAATTATTATGAATAAGTTATGATTATTTGATACAATTAAGTTATGTTGTAAATATAATAAATTTAATACAATTAAAATTGATTAGGCTAGCACTGAACAAAAGATGTTATATTTTCATCAGATTTATTTGATGAGGACGTTTCCTAATATCATAAATAAAATATAATTTAGTAAAACAAAGATAAAATAATGCATAAGGTGTCAAACCAATATGTGTGGAGCTTCTATTAAGACATTATAATACAAATAATGGGGTGTAAATTAAGAATTGTGAACATTTCCATACCGTAGAGAGGTGTTGGAAAGGCTGGTTGTTTACTTTAAGAGGAAATATCGCAGACCAACTTTTAGGGAGTAGGGTAGGAAGAATGTGCGTAGAGTAGAACATGGACAAAAAGAATCAGAAAGGTTGGGAAATATACTTTGATTTCAGCTAGGGTAATTTAAGTGGAACGATTGATTGTTTTGTTAGCCTATCTTTGGTTATTCTTTTGTAAATCATTTATATCAGTAATAGTTCTCATTAAGATATTATGTACATAAATTTTCATTTATTCAGTTGTTTTATATTTATTATACAAGTGCCTGTTTTTATTTGCACATTCTACAATGAGCCTGGCAGATTGAGTTTTTTATTTCCTAACTCAAAAAAAAAACATAAGTTATTGCTTTTGTCCTATGGTTTTCTTATATCGGTGCACACGTTGTGTTTATTTATTTTAATCTTAAGAATTCTTGTAAACCTTCGGTTTGATAACTTTGTAAACATGGTGGAGATGGTGTTTGATTCATATTACGATGGAAAATAAGAAAAGGAAAGTTGAATTGGTTAAGAGGCAGTTTCTCCAAACTGTCAAACCAAGTTGGAGCAGTACCTGTAACTATAATGATACAAACAGTAGTTATAATTAAAAACACCTAAATTAATTCCTATAAAACCATTTGATGAAAAATATTTTATAGGAAGTAACCTTTGGAAAATTACATAACATCATTATTAATCAAGAACCAATCCCAAACATATGAAACCATATAGTGATGCAGATATCGTAAAAGAGTGCACACAGTAAGCTGAAAAAATTTTATTTCAAAATATAAAGGATATCATTTACACTAAATGATGCATTCCATTATCTGCTTCATCAGGTTACAACGTTTTGCAGAGGACAACTATGAAACTTTAAAACAAACATTAGCTGCCACAGCTTGCTTTGCTTTGGCTTTGGATGAATCTTGCAACATTAAAGATACAGCACAGCTGATTTTTAATTTTTTAGTGTTACCTGGCAGAACCTGTGAAGAGTTTTTGGAAGAACTACTGACTATTTTGCCTACATCAGGAACTACTATTACAGGAGATGAGCTGTAGAAGGCTGTTACAGAGTATTTGATCCAAGCTGGACTGGAAAGTTAAATCGGTAACAGGTGACCACCTGCTGACCAGCAATGTTTGGGTGTAGCAAAGGCTTGATTCAGTGATTTAGTAGTGATCCAAAATGTAATAAAAAAACTGGTATTCTACCACTGCATCATTCATCAGTGTGTTGTGTAGCAGTCTAAATTCCAGTCTTCAGAATAAAATGCATACGCTGACACAAATAATTAACTTCATACAGACAAAATTTCTAAAGCACGGTCAATTTAAATCATCTATTGAGGAGACTGATGCTCAGTTTGATAACTTGCTTATTCGCAACAATGTGAGATGGCTAAGCAAAAGCTCGGTGCTTGAAAGATTTTATGCATTACTGGAGGACATCAAAGAGTTTCTTTCAACTAGTAATCAAAAAGTACCAAGTGAGCATTTAATCTTCCTCCTTGATGTTAAAGAAACCGTGGTAGCCATTCCATTTTTGAATGATATATTTAGGCACTTGAATCTCTCAAACCTAAAACTACAAGGCAAAAGTAAACTTCTATGCAAACTTCTCTCAGAAATAAAAATATTGACCTCTTCTGTGAAGATATTAACCGAGAACATTTACACTTTCCAAACCTTAAGTCACTTTGTGACAGTAGTGAGGGTATAGACATCAGCGAGTTCAAAGATTTTTTGGTAAAAGTTAAACCTGCATTTGAAGAAAGATTTACTGACATTGAACATTTTGAGAACGTTGAGCACCTAGGGAGTGAAAAATGTGTGTGAAAAAAGTCTCTAAAATTAAAAGCTTTTAGCCATGAAATTGTACTATGTTTGGATAAACGTATTCGTGTAAACCGGCATCCTTAAAAATGAACTTCATTAAGAATGGGTACTGATATTGAGTCATAGATCATGCCTTAACATCTTGATGAGAATCAGCTGCACCAACTTGACCACAAATTTCAGGTTGTTCAAACTAGAACGGGCCAGAGCCTGCACTGTTAATCAAAAGCAGAGGAAAATACAGAAGATACAGCAGAGAGTTGGTACCATGAGGCAGAAAGAAGAATGGACACAACTGTGTCACTGTCCGAAGATTATCCCTTTTATTTTGCAGTACCTGGAATATTCTACCTTCCACGATAGAAGTGGTCACCAGTTTATGCCAGAAAAATCTCTCACCACTAGGATATAGATCCTGTAAAAAAGCATTTCCCAGCCATCCTTCCCTAACAATATTCAAGTGGGGCCAAGCGGTTGATCAAACTATTGCCACAATTAGTTAAGACTAATCTAGCATAGTTACACCTCCAACAAAGCTGTTGCTGCTCCATTAAACAAGGTTCTTCAGCCCCATCATCTCCAACTGCTGCACTAAATGGGGCTGAAAAAATGGTTAGTAAATACTTAAAATAAGAAAATGACTTCAACCAGATTCAAAACTCGTAATGGGTCTTCAAATCAGTAATTATTATTTCATCATTTTCTTCATAGGGCCACATTACTTACATATAATTTTTAATATCTTCATGTGAATTTTAACAAACTTTTATCTGTGTATTGGCCTCACACCAATTTCTGTAGTATTAAGTAATTTACATCACTTATTATTTCCCTATTTAAAACATTCCATGTGATTGTTACAAATTTAGAGTATACCTTTTGTATTCTTAATTTTATATGGTAATTCTAAACTGGAATATATATGATATGGTTTGAGATGCTTCACAGATGAACTGTTAGTTGTCAGTTAGGATGCGAATTCTTAAATTATATGTTTTCAGGAGACAAAACTTGGGATATTTTTCACTAAGACAATTTACTTCACAGATTACAAGCGTCCCTCAAGACTTTCCAAGCCTGCCATCCCCCAGTTCCTTGGTTGACTCAGGAAATAAAACATTTAATGAGTGGTTGGAACACAGCAAGAAGGTTTATTCGCACCCGGATGATGAGTCCCTCTTTAAAACCCTTCCCACCCTCACGCAGTCCAAAATCCACCTTGCCCAATCAAAATTCATTCAGGATTTATTATCTTCTGCAGCACAAATAGGAGTTCCTTTGCAAATTTTCTCTCATTAAACCTAGCGGCTCTCCTGTATGCCATATTTTTCCCGATGACCTCAATTCTCATTTTCTTTCCATACTATCGAAACACCTTCCCTCCACCTCCAGTCCAATTAACACTACTAATAATTTCCTCCCAGACAACTTCTTTTTCTCTAACATTTTTCCTTCCTACCTCATTTCCTCAATTATTAAATCAAGAACCAATTCAGTTCATTGTCTTCCAGTGTAGCTCAAGGTTCATCAATTTTTCCATTATGTTTTTGTGTCTACAGCAACGTTACATATCCTACCCTCCTAGTCAGCTCCAATCCGCCTCTTTATTGATTAAGGAAGACCTAGACCAAATTAGAGCCTGGGCCTCTCTCCATAATCTTCACTTGAATGCAGAGAAAGCCAAGGCAATTATCATATTCAATTATCAATTATAAGTTCATGCCTTCTTCTAAAAACACCGAATGATATTCCCTTCACCATTGATGCTCAGCCTATCCAATTCTTCACATCAGTCAAAAATCTAGGTTTGGTCATTGACCAAACTCTATCCTGGAAATAAATTTCCAAATAACCTGCCAATCCATTTCTAGCCTTGAACTACTCAATTGGTCATGGCATCTCCATTCTGGACTAACTCCTAGTTTCCTCTCTTTTCTTCCCCCCATTTTGACTATTGTGTTTTAATAATGTATAGTCTATGGTAGCCTCTCTGAGGATCTCAAGACTCAGTTAAAGCAGCTGATGAATTATTTTCTTATTTATACTCGGAATTCCTAGACACTTGTATTTCACAGCATTATGATGCCTGGGCACTCACTTCCAGCTTACGACCTTTGATGAGAATTCATGCATATAGTCCAGAGTAATTCGAGAAAGATATGACTCTACTCTTATTAGCATTATTCAATAGATTCTGCGGTCTTTCAACAAACCTTTCTCCTACTCAGAGTTAGATTGTGCTAGCATCCGGAAGGGTTACATCCCCCTAAGTCCAGACAACTTATGCATAGGAATGATTAAAAATTTTATCAAGCGAAATAAGAGTTTTATTCCCTTCCGATTTGAGAGAATCTATAGTGTAGTAGTATTCATAGGATCGTATCTATTTCAGTTGGTATATATAGTATCTATTTGCCATTGGTCCAAGTATTATATTTTTTCATGTAATTTTCTGCTGTTGTTTTATAAGCTAAGATTTTACAACCAGGGGGCTCCACCCCATATACCACCCTTGTATGAGAGGATGCGTATGTCCATAAATGTTTTTGTTGTGACCACTTTTTTTATATATTCTTATTTTTTTTTTAAATGTAGAACAAATTTTGGATCTAACATAAAACCCAAACAAGAGTAAATTTTGAAAATGTGACTTGAAATGATTTGATTTTAAAAAAAACAAAAACTCATCAATATCCAGCCCTCAATTGGCGGTCTGATTTTTTTTTTTTCAATTTCTCCAGAAGTGTTTGGCATAGGAAAAACTAAACTAAAGCGAAATTAAAAAAATCAAAGAGTTTCACAGTTGGTGAGATTTTGTACTTAAACAATGAGTTCTCAATCAACAAAATGCAATTTGCCAATCTTTTAAAACTTTATTCTACTTCTCCTTTTTCACATCATAATGCAGTCTTAATACAGGAAATGATTGTCTCATTTATAGTGTTTTAACAAACAAAGTTGTATTTTCCCAGCAGGTTAGTATAGTTTTCAGTAAAAGTTTTAATCTCTTCAACTAATTTAGTGAATATTTTAGGAGGGTTTGCCCCTTTGTGGCTGCCTTCACTAGGTTCCTTATCTATATCATTACAAGTTTGATCTAAGACTGTTTCGTCTTTTAAAAGTAGCAGTGTTAGTCAGTAGTTTAGATTATGTTGGAGCAAGAAAGAATTTATTTTTTTTTGAATTAATAAAATAAAAAAAGATTTAATTTGATTTGATTATGTTATTTATTTATTTTTTTTTGATTATGGTATGTTTAAGTTGTTCCATTGTAATTTATGCAATAATAGTATAATTAATTAATAATACTTTGTATTTGTATAAGACTATAGCCTGAGATTCATCTCAATTTGCAATAAAACATTATATTAGTAAATGTTAGTTGAAATCATTTTTTTTAGAAGAGATTTATAAGGTTTAATTTTCTGTTCTGATTATATATTTTTAATATTGTTACATGTCCCTAATGATATTGTTTAAATAATTAAAATTATTACTATTATTATTAACATCCTCCAGTTAAATAAATTATAGCAGGAGGACGAGTTTATTTACTTAAAAGGAATCAAGACCAGCGCATTGTTACCTTATCGCTTGGCTCGATTCCGACTTAGTGAGTCCACGGCTGTGTTTGCCAACGGTGGTTTCTCTGGGTGCTATCGTCAAAAACAGATCGACTTCTTCTGAATTCATCTACAGCATGGATGCCGCGACCCACACGGCCCAGGGTTCAGACCTTCGATGTTCGACCACTGTTATGACGACCATGGCACCCAGACCTCATCAGTGTTGGTAAAAGACAAACAATTTTTTTCTAGTGGACAATAGTAATGATGATTAATGCTCCACCCCCCATTTGGATAAGTAGCCTAGTTCATATTTTTTTGTTAAGAGTACTCAACCACAGGTTAATCTCATTTATTCATTTGTACAAAATTGTGTTAGGTGTGCACCAATAAAAGTGAGCAAAACTGAATTCTTTTGTTTACTGATTTCCTCGTTCCTTTCAACTTAACCATAATAGCGGTGGTTGACCTAAGAGAAAAAAAGGAAGGACGAATCAGCTCCTCCTTATAAGGTAAGAAGGTTTGCGGTTTAAAAACAAAAATACCGCCACTTCCCCTACAGATGTTGTGAAGTTAAGAATCATCATTTGTGAGGTTTACGGTGTTAAACTTACCAACTTTGTGGGTACTTGTTTCTGATTTAAGTAGCCGCCTGTGAATTTCCAAGAAGAAGGGAATGATTTCCTTTAATTTCTTAGTTGAGGACCTTACTCCTCACTGTCAGCAGCTTACTAAGAAACCTACCTCTGCCAGTTATATTCCACGCTCCATTGATTCCCTCTCATTATCTCCCTAAATCTTTGTAGTTATAGACATAGTAGTTACTTATATGTAAAATATTCAAATATAGCTTTTTAAAAAGGCATCCTCCATCCAATTGTGATTCTTTATTTAAAGAAATTTGGAAAAAAAAAAAAACGTATTTCCAATGTTACCACTGGCCGTATTACCAAGTTTGTTGTCCCGATTGGTCTCATTTAATATAATCAATTTATAACTAGTTGTCCCTTAAGCTGACATAAAATAAATTGTGCATCTAAAGATCATCCACAAATAAATTTGAAAAAAATTCAACATATTTTTATCAATCAACAGATTCCTTGCTAAAAAAATTCGCTAGCATTATAATATACTTAGTAGTTAGCAATAGTTGAAAGTATGTTATCATTTGATAAATTATTGACTGATTATACATTACCGATCTAGTAATCTGCTAAGGAGAGATTCTTGGAGACCAAACTTTTTTGCTATTTCAGAACAGACAACTGGGCCAAGTTGGAAAGGATCACCAGCCAGGATAACGTGACCATTTTTAATATTTAAGAGAACTGTAACACAATTAAAACAATTATAAACACCATAGACAAATGTTTTTCTAAGAGTCCAAAATAAAACAAAGTACTAAATATTATGGGCAATAATAATAGTGTTAGAGTAAATAATATATATTAACAATTAATTATACATACCCAGAACAGTTAGTATTTCAGGTTCTGAAAGTTGCCCAGCCTCATCTATGAATATGTGAGAGTAGTAACCTCTTGGAAATCCTAAATTGTACATCATTCCAATAGAGCCAATAGTGGAAACAATAACTCTGAACTGACTTAGAGCGTCACGACCTAATGCTTGAACTCCTACTGTAAATAATTTTTTTTATAGAACACAAACTTAAGTAATCAATTAGAAAAGTAAATATTGTAATATAAAAATTAATGAAATATTCAATTAATACAAACAAAAATGTACAGTGTAATTCCCATATAATGATGCCAGATACAATAGTCTGGTTATAACGATTCCTAGCAATGCCTTTAGTTTATTTCTAATTCACCTGCAGTAAATCCATTTGCATATATGATGGATATAATGATAATCCAGAATTAGCGATGTCCTTTGGAAAAGAAAACCAGACCTTTCATTTCCCTAAAACAATATTCTTAGATTCCCTCTCTCTGCCTTTTAAATTTTCCATTTTTTAAATCCTCCTTATGAACTAAAGTAATATTTCTTTTTATTTGCCAGACATAAACTGTTATCTGAGCACTATTGTTATTTATTCTGGGACAGAGTCCAGTCGCCAATGAATCCTAGGAACCGAGGAAAAAATATTTTTAAGTTTAAAACATTTTTTGGAAATTGTTTTCTGACTTAGTTCTGCACATGAGTGTGCTTGTGAGTTGCCATGTTCTTCTCAAAAAAAGGAATGGTTCCTCATTTCAGGAAGGATGCTACATTAAAGTGTTGGTGCTAGCATAATGCATCATTTGGTTAATTTTTTTTACATAGAATATGAAAAAAAAGGAACCTTCAGACATGTCTCAAATACTTCTTGACCTAGTATTACCTAAAGTTTCATTGAAATTGGTGACTCCAACTGTATCCTCCCCTTATTAGTTACATGATTACCATATAAATGATATTACCATCTTGATTACATATTTTTGGTATTGTTTTTAGTAAAAGTTGAGTATCAGGAAGGTAAAGAATGTTATTATTTTCCCCAAACCTTTATTACCACTAGAAGCTGTATGTTATTCTAATGATATTTTCAAGAAATCATTATTTAACATTGATAATTCTGAAAACTTACTACTCGAGTCCAAATACCCGACAGAGGTGCAACCAATTATCATTCCCCTGTTCACTTGTTATTGAGCCCATTGAAATCTGATAATGTGATTTCCTCATAACATCCCCTTAAAATACGTTCAGCATGAACATCATGAAGTCTATTTCTGAAAGTTTAGTTCACATGAATGTAGCCTAATAAGCAATTGTGAAGACATAAGCACTGACATCAAGATTATTAACGTATAATTAACAAGTTACAAACCATAATGAAAATTTTAGAGAAACACTTTTGGCTCAGACTGCCCCTAGGACCTTTTTTCTCAAACAGTGACTCACCAATTTTTCTCCTAAAACTTTTACGGTTACCTTATTCGAGTTTCAATATTTTCATTTTATTACTGAACATCAAAGAAAACTGAGCACATCTCAAACAAATTAGTTTTTGAAAATGATTTCTTCTAATGATAAAAAGGAATATTTAATATAAGTTGAATAAATATAATTTCTAAAATAATATTCAGTTTAAATGAAATTAGGAAACAATTTAATGTGGATACTTTTCAGACTTTTGGTGTTAAAACAGAGAGAAAATTTCAGAATTTTTTCCAGTGATCAGAGAGATTGTCAATGAAATCAATCAGTGATTTTTTAGCTATGATCAGTAGTTCACGATTTATTTTTACAGATAAGTCAGCACATTTGAGGTTCCCTTATAATTGGAAAAATGTTGGTATTTATTTAATTTATAGTACAAGGCATTTTTTTTCTTACTTGATGAGGAATCAATTACCTAAAAAATTGATTATTAGGAATTTTCATAACCCCAATTATTTTGATTTTGAATAATTAATGGAAGTTCTACTGTTAAAAATTTATAAATATAATACGGGCAGTATTTAACTAGTGTTCTTACAATCATTATCACACCCTTGAAGATCTTTAGGATCTGCAACAGCTACATAAGGCATCAAGGACGCAACAATTTTTCCTTGCTCAACAGCATTTAATCCTGCAAGTCTTAAAATATCCTTTTGAGCTAAATTTCCTACTTCCAGCAATCTTTCAGTGAGAAGATCTGCTGCTGAATTTGAAGGTGTCACAGCTAATATTCTAAATAAAAATAAATGGAATTATAAGATGTACTACAATAAATAATAAATATCCTCAATGAGTAGAATAAGTAACAAATTGACAGATCTTAGAAGCTCACAATGTTTAAATTTTTGGAGAGATCTATTTTAAATAATTATAGTAAGTAATTGAGGAAATGCTACTAGTGATTTATCAATCAAGATAATTTTTGAAGTTTTGCTAAGATAAACAAATAAATAAAACTTGAATCATATCTCCAATGAATAACATTGAAATACAAGGACAAAATTCCAAAATTGAACGAACTGACAAATGCAAATTAGCAATTAAATATAATATTAAAAATAAATATTCACAGACATACCAATGAAAAATAAAATCAACAAATATATACAGATATTGCAAGAATATTTCATATGGTAATTTTTAATTACAAATAGAGTGAATTTTCATTGTGATTTGAATCTAGGTTGGAAATATTATTGTTTTTTATTTAAAATAATTGATCACAAAAGAGAAAGTTCAGCAGTTCAGCTGTGTGGAGGGACAGGTAATCCCCAATAGGTGCAACTGACATAATGGTATCTGTTCCAGGAAAGTATTCATTCATTCATCATGTAGGAAGTTCAAGTATTCCATCTGATATATTTACACCAAGCCTACCAGACGTAATATGGATGTGTTGTAAATGCGTATAATCACAGAACATATCAAAAGCAAAAGGTATTCCAGAATGGAAGGGTTTCATGCATCTTGTTTGTGAATCAGCAAATACTGAAAAAAGAGCTGTGAAATGTCTGCCATTCATTAATGCACCACCTAGTGCTCTGAAATATGATGCTGATGATAGCCAAAATGAAGGTAGAAAAGATGTGTGGTAACCTTTAATTTACCTTGCATTATTACCTCCAACAAAAGGCACAGCAGTCCTAAGATAAGAAGAGTTTTATAGGCCTTTGATGCCTGGACTATGAAATCACAAAAAGAAGATTGACAACTAAATAAATTAAATTGCTTTTAATTTAAATTAGTAAATATAACTAGTTTTATTAAAAGAGATTTTTAATGTGCAAAGTATGGACCTAAAACACCTTGAGTAACTTAAAGTAATAAATTCAGTAATATATTAACTCAAAGTGTTGAGATGGTCCTTGAGAGTGGTTTAAAATAAAATCATAGGAAAGAGTGATAGAAGTATAAACATTTAAACTTGGAAAGAAGGGATGGAGTCAGATGCTACGATAAAATCTAGGAGGATTACAATTGTAATTTTTTTTTGATCTGTAGTAACATTTAAGCCACTATTGGTGAACTGTGTGGATAGATAAACTTCTATTTGTTTTCAGGTTACATGCCTATACAAAAGGAGTTGGCTTAAATTACAGTTAGATGCATATGAGCATATATACTGGCTTTATAGCAATAACTACCAATAAATTACAAATAAATAAATTACTAAGAGGTAAATAGATATTTGTTCTATAAATGAAAATTCAAAAATAAAGACTTTCAGAGCACTATATATTAAATAGGTATATGAATCAACGCATAAATACTAATTAATGGTGCAATAACATTAAACAATATAAATAAAAAACAAAATTTTATTACAAAATAACTAAAATCAGTGATTGTTTGTGACTGTGTTGATATGTTTTCTTGGGCAACACCCTAAAAAAAGAGGATCTGGCTAAATATTAATAATTTAAGATAACGGGATGGCACGAAAACTAATTTTTACATTTTATTTTTCAATTATACCTATAATAAATTCAAGATGGACTTGCTTATCAATTTACATGCACATAATCTTTACAAGTACCCACCCACACTATACAATATTTTAATTAGATCACTGATACTACCATGAGACACAATAAATAATTATCTTGAACTACTACTTATATTTAGAAGTTGGCCGAGGTGAAAAAAAGTGGTCCACTTTTTGTAAGTTGCTTAAAATCAGTAAATTGTGTGTTTCTTTCAATAAAAGGAGTGGGAATAGGATTAGTGGTTTTGCTTCTTGTTGGAAGTTGGAAAAGCTATCAACACACGAGTAATTTTTGTACTGTTGATGAAATTCTTGTTCCCTTCCGAGGAAGGTTTGCCTGGATTCAGTAAATAATTTCTTCCAAACCTGCTAAATGGGTTTGAAAATGTTTGCTCTATGTGATGCCAAATTATTTTAAACAGAAAATTTAGAAATTTATGTAAGAAAGGAAAGTCCCTGTCCTTTATGAATCATCAGACACCACCATCAGTAGCAGCTTATAAGATGTATTGAAAAGGAACAAGGACCTCACTACTGACAATTGGTATAAAATCAAAAATTCTTTTAAGATCATTACTGAAGTCACTTACAAAAAAAAAAAACATTAAAATTTTGCCATACTATAGAAAAAACTGGTGAGTATTAGGCTAGCAAAAAAATCTGAAAATGATCTCAATACTTTTTTTTTTTATAACTTTCCTCTCTAAAATGCATGATGAAACTATTAACAAGGTTTTTACTTTCCCTAAATTATAAATGATTACTACTACATGAAAATAGGAGTGAATATAGTAAAAAAACAAATGTGTGCCACCCACATAACTTACAGCAAGAGAAGGATTACCAATAAATAGTCTGTGGCTGTTTTTCTTCAACTATTAAGAATTACTGGTATAATTTCCCTAAGATGATATGAATATCAGTGCAACATAATGAAGAAAACAGATTATTTTGGAATGTTTGGCTTTTAGAGTTAATGAAGAAATATCTTATCGATAGAATATCATTTATTTTAAAACATTATTACAGGTGAATTGATGAAGAACCATCAACATATCATAAACCGATGAGGACACAGTCAAGAAGAGCAAGAAGGATGGGCAAATTATAATCAGTTTCGGGGTGTGCCATGTATTCTTTAGGTGAAATAGAAAAAAGGTTTAATGAAGATAATGAGTAAATAGCTATTTTATTTCACCAATTTGTCATACTTATTTGTTAATCAGAATATGATTTCTTTTCTCAAATGAAATTGTTTGTTGGACGTTAGTTTTTTCAAAATGATTTTCTTTAATGTTTGAAAAAGTGTTTATTTTTAATTCAATAAAATTTTCAAAAGATTTTTTCTCTTCTGAAACTATCTAGGAATAATATATGAGTTCTCAAGGAGTTTCTGATGATGTGTAAATCCATGAAAACTGTGAACAGGTATTCAATGGAGGTAGCAACTGGTAATGTAACGAGTGTCATAACTACTGGCCAAGTGTACATAATAAATATTATATAAATAAATGTACCTAGAATTCGAGAATGAATTATATATCTGTAAGATAGTCTCAACCACAGTCATGGTTTTACCGGTACCAGGAGGTCCAAATATTACATAGGGTAATGGTCTTGCTTCTCCCATTAGAATTCTGTAGGTAGCCTCTTTCTGCTCATTATTTAATTTGTTGAACCTTTAAAAAAATTTTAATATCAATAAAATAGAATTAGGCAATAAATAAAATTCATTTAACTAATTTGATTACATATTTTGTGATGTTAAAGTTGGCTACTACAACTAAAACAAGTGTATATCAGATTTATATTATATTATTGTAGGGAAGAAATAAGCACTTTGTTTACTTGGGTACTGAATTATATACCATATAGTCTGGGAGCTAGCAATTTTTTAACTACCTCTTAAGCAGCAGAAGGCTTGACTTGCAGATTTAGTTTGAAGAAAATTGTTGTCTGCGAGTTTTTCAGGGAAAGCTAGAGAAATCAATCTTTATATCAATCTTCAGACAGAGTGGTGAACAAAGCATGTGCCAAGGGAGTTGGAAGCAATAGACAATGATGTGGATGTGGTAAAACAACGATGATAAAGAATTGGCAGACTTCAATGGGCTATGCTTTTGGTTCGAATGGAAGAAATTCTTTACCAAAACTGGCAGAAGCTCCATGTGAAGGCCAAGACTTATTAATGGGTAGCAATATCAGGGAGAAAAAGGACATTAAAAAGGCAACAGGAAACAGCCAAATTAAGCTTTGAAGAGAGTACTTAGATAGGAAATACCCTCTTTGTTTTGGCCAGCTCTAGGACTTCCCGGCTTAAGATAGGGACTCATCAGCTTACAAAAGCCCACCCAACGAAATAGAGTGAGCAAAAATTTTAAATGGGAAACTCCTTGACAAAGCCCAAAAACATAGCGTCTAATCCTCTGATACTCCTGATTATCCATGGAATTGGTTGGAGTCTTTTCCTTTTCTTCCTCATTCTCCTCCCAAACCATACCTAATGCTCAACCTACCATTTGTTCATATGTAAGATGTTCAAAGCCTGGCTCATTGATATCACAATCAAACCACTCAACAATGTTATCTTCTTCGACATTACCACCTCCAGAGACAGATTTAGCTAAATCATTAGGAACATTTTCTTCTTCTTCAGACTCTACAAAATTATTTTCCACATTGGCTAAAATCTTCCTCCAGAAATTGCTTAACTGACTTCCAAGCATTGCTTATGTCATTTATCCTGTTAAGAATCATGTAATCTTTCCAGAAGTCACAAAGTTCATTCTCCTCTTCAATCTTTTTTTCAGTAGGTTTGTTCTGAATTTTTTTTTCCTTGAAGCAATCATGCCCTGGTCCATTGACTGGATAAGAGCTGTAATGTTAGGAGGCAAAAACTTGACTAAAAAATTTTCATCTTCTGATTTCAAAACTGATTCCCCTGGATGGGGTGTTGTTAATCAGCAATACAGCTTCCTGTGGTATTTTTTGAGACTTGAGATGATCTCTAGCTTGGGCAATGAACTTTTTTTCAAACCACTTTTTAAATGTTTGTTAGTCCATCCAGTCTTTTTTATTGTTGGTAGAAGTAGTGTACTGGGATAGCTTTTCTGTGCCTGTCAATTGTGACTTATAAATTTTATCTCAACATGCGTGCTTCCATAATTTATTGTCTTGATGAAAAAACAAGTAAGGAAGACTGATTACAGATAATTGGGAGTTTATTGTATATACAATGTATATATTGTAGGGATTCTGTTTTTGTTTAAAATATTTCTGTATTTTTTTTATTACACAAGGTAAAAGGACTGTTGATGCAGAAGATTATAGGTGATTGCAGCACACTTCGAGCCAAAAGGAAATTAAATTTGATATCAGAGCAAAGGTTCAAAATTATGGACTGTATAAAAGAGTGGTTCATAAATTGAATATGTACACTGCCAGTAACCCAAAATGAAATATATTATTCTAATATTTGCTTGATGCATTAATAATATTTTAATTATATATTTTTTCATATAATTTAAAAAACTTTATATTTATAACTTATACGTTATATCAGGGTTCTGTTAATAATTATATAGGAAACTTATGGCAAAGGAATATTGGTTTTATTTATAACACATTGAATAACTAAAATTGATATACAAACATAAAATATACGTACGTAATAAAGAATACTATTAAGACTAACATTAAAAATGGTACCTTGTAAATTATTCTTAACTGTATACTAATACTGGCCAGTGCTTCTTGTGTATAATCTTCGTGTGGTTCGCGGATCAGCATGCTTGTTCCAATCTGCCGCTCGTGGTTCCAGACGTCTTTGTTGTCGCATCTGGTGAAAGTGAAAGTCAGAGGCGGTAGCGTGGGTTGGCTACCTGGGCTTGCGTGTCTCCTGCCTCTTCGGTCCCAGATCTAAGAATGAGGCCTTTTCCTTGTCCTGCGGATCTTTATATTACCTACCACTGCCTTCATGACTTTCAATTTGTTATTTAATGCCAGTTGTTTTGAATATTTATTATTTTGCTTAAATTAGAAGTTTATATAATAAATGTTTATATTAAATATGATATTATTTTATTTCAATTATTAATAATTAATATGACGACAATAAAAACGTTCATACTTTCAAAAATGAATCACGGATCGTTATTCAATGCTTGCTAATTTCGAGTTTATTTAAACAAACACTATTAAAAATCATCATTTTAAAATATCACAACAATATATTGTTGTGATATTTGTATTGTGTAATTTAAATTTGGAAATTAGTGGGAATTAAAGGGCGTTAAACAACCCGTGGATCAGGAAGGCTATGGAAAAGAGGCGGGAAAAGGTGATCACGGTAAACATAAGATAGAGCAGTTGTTCATCAGAGATTGCGGTAGACGTAAGATAGAGCACTTGTTCATTAGAGAATGCGGTAGACGTCACAACTGTGGAGAGAAAAGAAGAGCATGGAGAAGATAGGCAATTTTGTTTGAAGCAATGGAACCTGAAGTAGAATCAAGCAAGGAGGAAGAATTTGTAGAAAAGAGAGACAGAGGAAATAGCAGTGGAGATATCTGACCGCGTGGCGTATAACAGAAGAGTGAGCAATTAAGGAAGGACGAGAACAGGATCGGACTGGCCAGTCGCGAGAGGTAGTAGGTAAGAAAAAATAGTTTGTAATGGTTAATTGTTAAGAACATGCATGTTAAAAAAAATTTAAATAAAGTTAATTATTAAAAAAATTCTCTTTTAGCCAGTCATTCCTTATTGGCAGAACAAGAACCCTCAAATAAATAATTTAAAATAATATTAAAATAAATTAAATTTAAATAAAAAACATAACAATATTAAGACATAAAATACATAATAATGAACGAAAAGGAAAGTGGGCACCTGGTATGAGCAATTAACAAAACTAACCAAGTAAGTATTAAATTCAATTTATAACTAGGAAAGGAAAATAAAATCTTAAAAATTTTAAGTATATTAAATATCTAATTCAAGGAATAAATATATTCAATAACAGCTGAATTTGGTCCCCATCCGGAGGTATGACAACTCATCTCCAGATATACGTTGGTCCATCCAGAAGGTGATATGTTAAATTGGTCAACAAAAGAAGCCTAGGCTCAGACAATCTATACAGGACAGTCTCGTGGTGAACTCACCGAAGAAGATCAGTCATTAAGCTGAAATGCTTTCTGAAGGGCTGTCTCCCTTTTTGACTCGCTGATATGAGGCAGAGAAAGAGAGAGAGAGAGTGGGTGGGAAGTATATAAGATAGGGAATTCCCCCCACACACGCGAACACACAACACTACTGTCAAGCATATACACAGTTCACAACATATACAAATAAAGATACATATAATAATTAAAGTCAAATAAAAAGAAATTAGGAAAGTCGTCAACAAGGAGATTCATAAGAATGCATAAAGAATTATAGTTTATTTAAAAGTTTCAATTAAAGCATTAATTATGGCTTTAGAGCATAATTTGGCTATATTCAAATGTTTCATATTAACATAAAAAGCTCAAGAGTTTTATACAGTTTAAAATAATATTTACCTAATACAAATAATGATTTAGATAACATGGGTACATTATTTGTTCCTGGGTAACCTTCAGTCCTGATTTATTCCTTCCCTGCTCTAGCATATAGCTCTATCTTCCACACCTGATCACATGACTACTGACCAACTAACAAATCTGGCTCTCTGAACTGCTTAAGCGGAAAAGGAAAAAAAAAAATCTCTGCTAAATGGTACTATTAATGGCAACCTACCCCCACCCAAAACTCCTGGAAAACTCAGAAGGTAGTTTTGATACCTTGGTCGTGGTGGCAAGGTCTAAAACTAAACCTCTTGGCGAATTATCTTAACAGAGAACTCCTTTCTTAAAATAAATCTAATTCTAATAAATAAATTTAATTTAATAATAAAAAATCAATACAATATACACAGATGGGCTTCAAATACCAGGTACTTATCCCATCTAGGTATCCGTTAATCTAGGCAAATGTAGCAAATAAATCAGAAGGGGCAAGGATAAATAGATTTGAGAGTCGTCGGCATAGAAGTGTTAGGAACAATGATGATTAGAGTTAGATGGGTCATTGATGTAACAACTAAAAAGAAGAGGAGAAATGCTGGATCCCTAGGTAATGGCCAAGGAAAGATTGAGGGGAGGAGATAGGGTTTGATTAGTGATAGTAAATACATGTGAACGGTAAGAGAGAAGTTACCGAAACTAGCGAATAGAGCTATGGGAGAAGGTTAATGATTTCAACTTGGAAAGAAGGTCTGAGTGGTCCATGATATCAAACCCTTTGGAGAAATTTAAGAGAATAAAGACAGGTGGTTTTTAATTTTTGTCTGTTTATCAAGAGAATGAGAATGCCTCTGAGTAGTGGGGTATGACATGCTTTTTCATTTCCCTACATCTTACCCTCACCCACCTCACTAATCATTGTGTACCGACATCACTGATCTTTTGACTCGTGGCTTCTCAAGGGCTTCAGGGGCCAAGTTAGATTGGCAGTGGGAGAAGTTTCAATAGGATTATCTTATCAAACGAACTGTAGAGATATTAAGTAGTGGAGATTGGGTGGAGTAACCGGGATGGAAAGGATCAAGAAGTTTGCACTGTTCAAGGAGATTGGATATTTGGGATTGGACTAGCCTTTCTAGCGGTTTGGAGAGTTTAGAAAGGATAGAGATTGGGGGAGAGTCATTTGACAAAGTAGGGTTAGGTTTATTAGGGGTTGGACAAAGGCTTTTTTCCAAGAAGTTGGGGAAACTGAGTTATGTAGGGAAAATTTGTATACATGAAAAAGAACAAGCAGGATGACTTGAAGCTAAAGTTTTATTAACTTATGGAAATTCCATTAGGACCAGTAGTGCTAGTGCGTGTTCTCATTGCAGTGGTTATAAGCACAGTGGGAGATACATGGTTAAAATAGAAGTCATTGTCAATAAATGAGGTCCCACAAGGACTATAGGATGAGGAAGATGGTGAAAGGGTTGCTGAGGCAGATATAAAATAATAGTTAAGTTCATCAGGTGAAAATGAATACCTTTGAGGAGGAAGCACCAGAGGAGTGACAGAGGGAGAATTTTCAAAAGAGTTGCCATTTGGATTTTGAATCAGGAGCAGAGAAGAGGGCTTCAAGAAAGTAGTTAGACTTCACCCGCCAGATTGCCACCTGGGCCAAATTGTGGAGTATCTAAACGTCTCATAGTCATCTACAAGCCTTGTTCCCCTGAAGTGTCTTAGGGCAGCCTCATGCTTCCTCTGCAAGTCTCTGATCTGGCTTTGAATGAGAACAACTGGTAGACCACTGTCCCACCTGCACTTGACTTTACTGTCAGCGAACCAGAAGAACTTCACCTTTCCTGCCAGTCTCATCTGCCTCACCAGCCAGTAGAGGTGCTGGTTGTCCAGAGTCATCTCCTCGTCACACAATCTGGACAGTACATGGGCATCTTCGAATCTTGACATACTAAAATGTCCCCTTCTTTGATGCATTTCGTGTGGAAAATGGTGTGGCAATGTAAGCACAGCACTCGTGCCATTTCCTCCATATTGATGCTTATTTTACAGATAGAGCATGTAATATATAACTAATCTACAAAGTTTTAATAATTCCTCCGAACTATAGTAAATTTCCCTTATTACATGTCAACAACAAAACCCTTCATAACGAAATTAATATACCCTACATTCTCAAACTCATTCCTTCCAAGTTCATGAAATTCCATAGTAACCTATCCAACCACCCTAATACCCTAGCACAGTCATTACACTGTGCCATCCCTATAGTCCTCCTTGGAGACTAAAACAGCAGTGGCCTCGTGCTCTGCTATAAATGCGTAACAGTGGGCGTCCTGGCAATGGCCAGTTTCTCCAATGCTGTCCTGAGCCTATATGGCTCTCGCGCTCTTCGTCAGCCTCCATTGGCTCATATCCAGTGACGCGGCTGACGGAGGAGCATGGGGGACTACCCAAGACTCCGCTTCCTCTTTCGCATGCAAGGGAGGTGACAACCATATGGATTTGGGAGGCCCCTGGGCTGTTTGTAAATATTGTATGAATGAGCGAGTGAATGATGAATTGTAAATATGGTATGAACGTGAACATTTATCTCAATTACTTATTGCCTATCAAGTATTAAATAAGGAAGATTGTAATTTTATCATAATAAAGTTGTTTATAATAATAATAATAATTATTACCCAAAAAAAAGACAGTGACACACCTCCCAGGGTTCAAACCTGGAATTCCCGATAACCTTTAGGGTGCCCTTCCTGATTTATTTGGATTTCAATTCATTTTGTACTAGCAGCAATTGAAAAATAAAAATACAAAATATATATTACCACTTAATTTGCTTTATAATCTTTGGATCAATCTCAAGGTCTACAACATTTTGAATAGTACAATGTCTTCCATAACCACTTCCATGTCTATTCCAATTTATTTTGGAATTCTTCTTGCTATTGCCATTTTGTTGAACCTATAAATACAAATAGTTATTTTAATATTTAAAAAAAATATTAAATTATATTTTTTAAATGTTAAATTAACCATATAAATATGTATAATATATTCATATTCTGTGATAAAATGAAAATAATAAATGTGGAAAATAATATTTGTTGCCTTTGAACAGTGATTAATTAACTAAATATTTAAAATGGCCCACTATTTAACATGATGCAGCAAATAATTAAGAGTGAAGAGTGATCACATTATAAGAAAATGAAAAAAAAAATTATTTGAATGTTTTTTATTCAATAATTTTCCAATGTCTGTTTTAATCTTTCTATTTCTTGGAAATGTTCTCCTATCAGTAACAAATCGTCAACATCCACAATAAGAAAGAAACAAATCCCTTTTAATAAACAAACAGGCATCACATTTTGACTTACAGAATTACAATATTTCAAGTTATCTGCAGAGACACTCATGCTAACATTTTGGTGCTTGCTTCAAACCACAGATTGCCTTTTTCAGATCAGAAAACTTCTAGAATTGCCTTCAAGTCGTTGTGGTACCTTCATATAAACAGGTTCACTCAATTCACCATTTAAAAAGCCTGTATTCAAATCCATTTAGTGTATTATTAAGATGTTCTTGATTGGTAATCATAACATGATTTGGACTGTTTCAAATTTTGCCACAGGAGAATATAAATTAGACTCATAAAAATCAGTTTGGAAACATCTCATTAATCTAGATTTATATTGTCTATTCCTTTTAATCTTAAATATCCATCTGCTGTCTATGATCTGTTCTTTAATTGATAACGTCACAACTTCCCAAACTTCATTCTTCATTTTCAATCATTGTATTAATTTAATCTTTTACAGCTAATTTCCAGTTAACTTTATCACGTCTGTCTAAAATATTTTATTTATACATATTTTATTTTATTTATAAGCAATAGGTTCAGTTGACGTGCTAGGTACTTGCAGCAAACATGTTTCATTTTTGATGACTAAATGAACATCTCTGTGTATTTCAATTTTGTTTTTATCGGGAAAATAAATCTTATACTCATTTGTCTCATCATTGTCAAAATATCCTTTTACAGCCTTGTCATCCCATTTTTTCTCATTGAGCACATGAAAAAAAACCTTGTAACTGTAATGTTTACGATCAAAAAATACCTTCAAAGGTGTTTGATTAGATATTTTGCTTTTTCCTGTTCTGTTGAGGATAAACAGTGCAGCATTCTTAGCTTCAGCCTACAAATTATTGTTTAAATTAGCTCCAACTAACATTGTTCTAACACACTATAACTGTTCTGTTAATAAGCTCAATACAACCATTCTGTTCTGGTGTATAAGGGCAGGTTTTCTCCCAAGCAATACCACAACTCAACAGCAAACCTTCAATATCCTTATTAACCATTTTGAGCTCATTATCTGTTCTCAATCTTTTTATATTTCTCTCACTCTGTGTATGAAACCATTCTATGAAACATTTAAAATTATTTCCTTTACTCTTGCACTTCATAAAATAAACTGTTCTCCAGTTGGAAAAATCATCTTTCAACAGGCAACAGAAAAGGTAATAGTTATTCTTCCCTAAGAGCCTCGAACGTCTATATGAATTAGATGTCCCAGTTGATTTCCTGATACCAAAATGTTTTCTTGACATTTACTCAACTGCTCACAACCAAACATTTCATCCTTATATTCGTTTCATTTTTCTCAAATTTCAATTCAATTTCTCGAAAACATTAGTTTTCTAATACATCTCTAGCATAGGACACATTTTGATGCCCCCCCCCCTCATTTCTTATATGCCAATCATGTAATGACAAATTTGTATAGGCCAAATTTCTGGACGAACTTTTCTTTCCTCTCTCCAATTCCCGTAAATAATAAAGTTCGTACTAATATGAGGCAGTCATAATGATCAGCTCATTAAACAAGAGATTTGCTCGATCATTTTCAAATATTAAATATCATTCTTTGATCTGTGAATGGTTTTGCGGCCATTAATCCATTGGTGTGAACGAATTAGTGAGTCACTGTATATATTCCATATACCACCTTACTTTTCTGTACATAGACAATCGATATACATACAACTATCTTAATTGTCGCTCTTCAACATTTACTTTCACAGACACCACCTTTAACACTTCCCTCATTATCTCATTTCAGACACAATTTCACCATTATCCTCCTAAGGAACCTCATTTCTGCAGGGGTTACTCTGTTGAGTTTCTCGAAGGCAGTCCAATGTTCAGATCCATGCATCTTAACTTGAATGATGGAAAATACATAGAAGATGATATGCACTAGTCCAGGGGCTGGGGAATTAGCTTGCAGTGGGCTGGGCCTGCCAGACCTTTTCTCAAAATCACACTCCTACTGTCTCGAAAAGGTTAATAATTATTTTTTTTGGAAGAAATTACTCAAACATTTTTAGAATTGATTGTTAAATGGTATTCAATAATCATTTTGAATTTTCTGATATCAATGTGAATGGGTCACACTGTTATGCGCGCCCTTAAGAAAGCCTGGTGGCATAAAGCCAAAAAGGTGGACTTGGCTTAGGGAAAAAAATATTTAATAGCTAATAAATAAAATCTTTCTGAATTAAATACAGTTAAAAACCATTGAAATGCCATAATTATTAACTAATTCAAATAAGTAAACCACATCCGAGTTATATAGTTCTTTATCCTCACTATTTTATTTTTCCATTCTTAATTTTTTTTAATAATGGGCCTATTTTAAAGAAGTTAAACTTAAAAATTCATAAAAAAAAACATCAACTATCTATCAGCTTTATCAGTACCTGCTAGATAACTGTACATTTTTTGTTGTGATTAGTCAAACATATGTGGATATTTTTAAGGAACATATAGCCTATAAGCATTATTTAAACAAATAAAAGAAGTTTAATTTATGTTCATATAGAATTTTTATAGCATATTGGTACATTACTTCCTGGAAAATAGCACGAAGAGAAGATTCAACCCCTGTTGGGAAAAGCCATGTATCTCCAAGAAACTTTCTTGCAACACTGACAGCTTGATGCATTCTCCGTAATGAGACACGCGATGTCACAAAAGAAAGTGACAACTGGGTTCCTTCTAAATAGGATTCATGAAAAGTCCTTGAAAATTGTAACCAAATCTCAGTTGCTGTTAATCTATGTATTATTCCTTCAAATTTTGAAATTCCTGTAAAAACAATTATTATCAATTTTGAGTGCATTAAATAAATAAATTATTCCCAACATACTCTTACCGAAATTCCAAGGTAAAGAGGCTATAGCCTTATCTCCTGAAATGAGCCTGTTTGCATATGCAGAAAATTGGGGAACTTTTAAGATAAGATACTTTCCAGCCCTCCTGAAGCATGCCTTTTCTATACTAAGTTCAGCCATCTAGTGAAAATATAAAATTATTACTCCATTACTCCAAACAAAATGTAAAGAGTACACTATAAAACTTCTTAAAAAGTAAATGAAATGCGGTCATTACGGACAACAAAATAATGTAAAAACTTATTTTTTTAATCCAGTGATACGCTTTCAGCATAGGGTGCAGCTCACCTCGGTCCATCTTGTCACTCTTCCCTTTTTGTGGCCATTGTTTTTATATGTGGCACTGACTTTCCTCTAAGTCTTCCTCACGGTATCTTTCCCTTTGGTTTCACTCCTAAGAACCTGGCTTTTTGTTCTTCTAACAGGCAACCAGCACACATGGCCAAACTACAGCCATTATCTCTCTTCAAGTTTAGCTTTGGTAGGCTTGGAGGAGGGGATCCTCTCTAATGATCTCGTTCCTGACACAGTCTCCTTAAGCCTTTCCCACAACCCTTCTGAGGAATCTCATCACAGCTCCAGCAATTAAACTAATATGTCTGTCAAGAGCTGTCCAGTGCTTAGCTCCATACAGTAATACTGGAAGAAATAATGTTTTGAAGATTACCAGTTTGGTTTTATAACCTCAACCTCCTCTTTTTTACCAACCACAGTGTTATTATTTGGTGATACATGGTATTTGCCTTCTTCAATCTTTTACCTACCTCAGATCAGATCCACCATAACTGCTTACCAATGTGTCCAGGTATTCATATAAATCTACACGTTCTAGGATTTCCCCATCTTATGTCATATTTGCAATATTTGTACCAACTTGCATAACTTTGTTATTAGTAGCATTATGTCCATGCCCGTTCTGTACAGTTTCTCTCTACATGCCAAGACAATCTTGAAGGGTCTGTTTTTAGTCTGCAAATATCATGATGGGCTAGAATCAGGATGAAGTTTCTATATCCAACTATGGCTTGAGGGTATTTCTTTTACAAATTTTAATGATTGACGCAAAAGTCAAAAAGAAGCAGGTTAGTTAAAGAGATCTGTCTCTCTAGGACAACCAACTTTAACCTTCGTTACTGAGCCAATTTTTGATTTGATGTTTTTCTTTTACAAATTACGTTTTTTATCTTCACCAAAACATGATTCTGGATGTTGTTGAGTATACAGTCAGATTACCTCATACATGTTTAAAAGTAAAGCCTCTTCCCTCAGGCTAATCAATCATACAATAAAATTAAAATATAAATTAGGTCCCATCATTAACAATAACATTAAGTAAATAAATAACAAAAATCAACGATATAGTTCATTATTATTAGAAATGAAAAGATAAATATCAAACCTGCTTCAGGCGTTCAATTTCCTCCAGAAATAATAGTCCACTAAAGTGGGCTAAATATGTCCTAGGTGACAATTCTTCTTTCAAGCAAGGTAAAACTTGTTCAACTCGTAACAAGATGTCGTCCAATTTCCTTTTATAAAAAATTAAAGCAAACATTAGATTGAAATTCAATTGAAAAAAAATTCAAGTATATCTATATATTTGGAATGGCAGTTATGGTTTAAAACTGAAAAGGTACTTTAATGGAGTAATTTTGGTATTATGTTTATTTATTTGAAGTTTTACACCGTTATTTACTTGAAATTGGCAATATAACATCACACGCCACACAACTTTTAATTTACAGAAATACATTAATCATCTAGGAAATTAAACTTGAGAAGCCTCAATTTATACCCATTTTTTATGCTTTTTTATTTGTAATAATTAGAATGATTAATGCAAACAGTAAACTTGGAGTTCATAACAGTTAATTTAGATACGAGTGGATTTATTTGTAGGGATATCGGCTTGGGTTGATGAAAGAAATATGTTAGCTCAAACATAAATGCTATTCTGAAAGATTTTATTTGGTACGTTTGTTTAGTCATATAACCATATGTTTAATTAAATAAGGGCATCATATTATTTTTCCTCCACCATGAACAATTGATTTCCATTACACTTTGATACAATCCAAGTATTATCAGGTTGGATGGGAAAACTTTCAATTGAAAAACTACATTCACACATTTTCCCCTTTCCTTTACTTCAAAAATAAAATTATAATCATTACATCAATAACCATAACAATTATAGCAAAAAGAAAAAAAATGCAACACCTGCAACAGGGTCAACATCTGGCAGTGAGCAGTGAGTGACTCTTTAGTGTTGAGCAACAGAAAGATAGTTTGCAGATTATATAAAAATTTACTAAAAATAATACATAAATTTAATTAACTAACATTCGGTTCGGAGGTAAAGCAGCAGTGAGTATGTTCTTAGGTAATGCAAACTCTCCAAGTTGAACAGGATACATACGACAGCTTAAGTACTTTTTTTGTCCAGGCATTATGTCACCAGATGTTTGGTCCAATAAATTTCTAATAAAAAAATAGGAAAACATACAAATATTTGACTAAAAATATAAATTAAATCAATTTCCAATAAATTATTAATATTATAATGATTGATTATTGGCTTATTATTATATTTTTTTAATATTTTGTAACTTGAGTTTTTTGGCTTGATCTTAATAGAAAATAACAGTAGCTATAATAAAAAAATAAAATTATATGTCATGAATGTTCTACTATCAGTGAAAGGACTTATTATGCACTGTAAGAAATAAATAGCTAGCAAGGCATGGAGGAGAGCTATTGAAAAGGATGAAATGGAAATAGAAAGAAAATGGGGCATGCTAAAGAGGATTACCCAAAACAAACTACAGCAAGATTCTTATTAAACAAAGCCTTATCTGTGCAATAGAAGAGAAAATAAGTGAATCAGATCAAACAGGTAATTGCAAGCAGCCAAACAAAAAAAACCAGCCAATTTGGTAAGCATATCTTCCCATCCCATTAAATACTTTACATCTGTCAAAAACCTCAGCTTGAACATTGACCAGACCACATATCCTAATAACTCATATTTAAATATCCACTCCATAACAGCTCTACTGTCAAAATAATGTCCTCCGATATAAACACACCAACTGCTAGTCTACTCCATCATCCTTCCTATTTCAACTAGGGGTGTGAGGTAAAATATGTCCTGTTTTGACTAGTGAATTGCCTCCTCATAATCCCTAGAAACTGTTACATATCTCACCATTTCTTCAAGTCAGGATGGCTTATCCCCTATAACTATCACCAATTACTTGGTTTTTAAAACAATTCAAGCTGTTGAAAGCTAAGGATTTATTGACCCTGTCTAAGCAACAGTCAAAATATAATAAGCATATAAAAATTTCATATTGATGAAAGTATTTCCCAGCAAAAATGGTTGCTTCTGTCTAATTACAAATTTCAGAAAATAAAAAAAATTATTTATTATTCATACGAGTAACATTGGAATTGAACTTACCAAGAATTTGATATGAGAGTATTTGTTTAGCCTCATATGGCTATACATAAATCAAACATTGGAATAAAAATTGTTTTTACATTACTGCCTAAACAACAGTAATGGACCACTCATTCCTCAACCACTGACACCTTGGTAGACAGTCAATGCTGATATTTATACATTAAACTATGAATAGTATCCAGTAATTACAGATTATTTTTCAAAATACATAGAATTTATATCTCTTACATCAAACATCATCAATAATTGTAGAACAATATTTAATTAACATGGTATTCTTCCTGAACTGATTACATATGGAGGCCTACTATTCTTTTCAGATGAATTTAAGAAGTTTGCCAAGAGCTGGGAAATAGAACAAACCATATGCAGTCCATACAATTCCCACTCTGATGACATGGCAGAAAGTTGAGGGAGAGAGACCACACAAAATATTCTCCAACTAAGGTGGACAACACTGGCAACCTCCCTTAAACTACCTGGAACAAACAGCCTTTCTCGGCTGTGTGACTGGGCCATTCATAAATATTACGTCAAAAATTGTCAGAAAATATGGCCCTAATAGACAATGTTATATGCACTTATAATAAATCTAAAAGACAGTTGTTAGAGTTTCACTTACAATGCTGTCACATTTGTTAGAGGATTATGTGATTGTTTGGTAGATAAGTTAGATATCATCCCTTTACATTTATTACTGGTAACGTCTAACTCGAACAATCGGGATATGGAAAACCCTGAAAATTTCCAAACATACTCGTCACACGAGTAACCAATAAACCTGAAAAATATTAATAAGGAGTGAAAAAGAAATAATATAGTAAGTAAATATTTTAATCACATAATTCTAAGCATTTTAAATCATTAACAAATATTTCATACTATTAAAAAAACATGCTTTTAAAGAAGAGAATTATAGATAAATAGAAACAAACGGCCCAGATTCAGCCAGAATAGGTGGAAAATAAATGTGGACTGTGAATATTGTTACATTCAATCTTAAATTGCAACTTGCATAGACCTACGCTCAGTGAAGATGGGTTGGGTCAAGCTATTTCCTGGTTAACTCAAATCACAATTTTGGGCACCATGTTGTTTTGGTTTCCTTTTCGGTCCAAAATTCTATGACTCATAATTGGAGAGGAGGGGTGGAATTAATAATAAATTAGGAATACCGAATCAACCTCTTGGACAACCCAAAAAAAAAAAAAAAAAAAAAAAAAATTAACTGGGAAAGTACTTACATAACAACCTGAGGCAGAAGATCTTACTCCTTACCCCTTCATACCAATCATTTATGTTAATTAATTTTGCTTCCTCCAAGCAAATATACTATAAAATCACATCTAATACAAATTAATATCACAAAGGCAGGCATGTAAATAAAAAAAAAAAAAGAATTCAAGGAAAAAAAATAGATTATATTGTCTAATCTGAATAAAACAAAATAAAAACAATTCTGACTATTAAAAAAAATAACCCTCTTCTGAAAATCCAAAATTACAAACATTAACAAAAAATAAATTTCTAGGACTAGGCCACTGTTACTCAGTCCAACCACTGAAAAATCAAAAAAAAAAAAAAAACAACCAAAAAGCATTAACTTGTACCAAGCAGGGCCCTTATCTGTTTGATAGTCCTAATTCTCTCTGCCGTTCACGTTAAGCTGTTGCATGCAAGGCGATGATCACTTATTCAGGCATTTCTTCATACTTCATAAGAAAAGCCTCACCACGGAACAAAACGTTTTTAAAAAAAGAAACCATCCAGCGAACTGATCATCCTCTCCGTGAACTTCCACCTCTATCTTTTCTCTCTCCTGTTGTACTGACCTTCCCCCACTCCTCATGCGGAGTTGCTATCCTCCTAATCCAATACTTATTATTTAACAAAATAATAATTTACTTCTTACTATTCAATATATACAATTTCTTATAATTTAACAAAATATCCACTCCTATATATTGCCCTAATCTTTTTAATTAAACAACATTAATCAAATTTTAATGAGCACTTTTATCCTGCCTGTTGTACCTCCTAATTGGAGTAAAACCTTCACCCCCGATTTCAAATCATATTTGGATCATTCACATCATATCTTTTAAATTTTAGAGTAAGGAAAACCGTAGTAATATGTGGTTCATGAATTGAACCTGTAACCCCTTCAGAATATGGTCTATTTGACAATAATAATAACAAAATAGTGGTCACCCGGTAAGAAATAAACTATTAGGTCAAAATATATAACATTCTCAAAATTAATATTTATTAAGAAAGTTAACGTATCTGTCCAGCCAGAAACTGACTTTCCGAGTATTTCAGCTCTTAAGTTCCATACAGAATTCATCTACCCAACAGTCACCATTGAATGAGCCATAGGAGATTAGAAGGAAGAAGATGTGAACCACCCCACCCGATAAGGCATCGCGATGGCAGTAGTCTTTTTTTAGCACTAGTGTGCAAAATATAGCACTTTTTTAGGCACATACACAATCAAAACATACTCACAATAAAATAAATAAATACTAAAAACTAAAAAAATACAGAGGGGTCCAAAAAATTGTATCTACAGTTTAAAAGTCCATAACTTGCAAACTAATTGGCAGAGTTGTCTCATTTTTGGTAGTGTAATAGTTTGTAGTTCCCGCAATCGCCATACAAGCGTTGTATTGCGTTGTTTTGTTTTTCAGATGACAGTCGCCAGATAGTTAGTGTTTTATTGTTAGTTGTACCTTGTTACTCGAGTAAACATGGCTGGCGTAAGGCTTACATTTGATGAAAGGAAGTCTGTTTTAAAGTGGTATTTTAAGTACGAAAACATTAATGAGGTTCAACGGCAATGGCAAAATGTGTATCAAACAGAGCCACCAACACATTTAACGATTCGTCGCATTCGAGACAAATTTGAAGCCGAAGGCTGTGTTTAAGATGTACACAAACAACGATCTGGACGACCTGTAACAGTAAAAAGTCCATTTAACTCCCATCTTGTGCTACAACAATTCACTCGCTCACCACAGAAGTCTGTGAGACAGTGTGCCCGTGAAACTGGAGTGAGTTGCTCAAGTGTTCAGCAAATTTTGAAGACAGCAAAGTGGAAGTGATACATCCCAAGATTGCTACACGCAATGAACGAGGACGACCCAGATCGTAGAATGGAGTACAGCGAGTGGTTTAATAACATGGTGCGCAACGATGAAGAGTTTGCAGAGATGATTGTGTGGTCTGATGAGGCACAGTTCAAACTCAATGGTACAGTAAATCGCCACAATTGCATCTACTGGGCCGCCGAAAATCCAAACGTCCATGTAGACAAAGCTGTGAATTTGTCAGGAGTAAATGTGTGGTGTGGGTTGTCTTACAATTCTGTGGTACGAATGCTGTTATAATAATTGTCCATGTATACGTGATATCCCAAACATGTATTTTTATCAAATAATGACATTATGGACTGATCCAATTTTTGGCCTTCAGCACAGTATAGTATATTTCCATGTTGGAAATATACCCACTTCTACCTTCACATAACATACGGAAAAGTAGGCCATACTTTATTATTTTTGCCAGATTGTGTGTTTTTATAGATAATTTTCCACGCCATGGAATAATGTATTCATAAAGCGAAAGTTCTTTCCGAGGCGTGTATACTGATTTAAATTTATTTAATAAATAGCTAAGTATGGGCTGACTCTTCTTGAGCTTACTAGAACCGGTTATTGTTTGATTGTTCGAAAAATGCCACGTGTTCCAAATCTGGCGAAATCTATTACGTGGCATAGTGGAGAACGATGGGGTTTTCAAATAAAACTCTGAGGACCAGTAATAATCTTTTACATCTTTCTTTACCTGGCCCATTATTATAATCATGCCAAGAAATTTTTTCATATCAGCTAGGGTAATATCATTCCACTTAGACATTGTTTCCCTTTACACATCCTGCCCTTGTTTAGCTGATAATAGATGTTTGATTCATTTAATATAGAAGTATATTCTGGATATATAGAAGTAAAATCTGTTATGGTAGGAATTTTATCAATATCTGACCATAATTCACTTTTTTTCCCCCCCCCCCCTACCTAAGGCTAAGCCTCATACGGGGTTTCCCTTCGGGCCTGTGATGCAGGCTCGGGGATCGGTCATCAAACCCTCGTAACTCGGGGTCTCCCTGCTAGTCTGTGAGGCAGACTCCAGGGGCTTTTATCGATGTCTATGGTGCGTGTATTCCAGTGCAATTGGGGTTATTGCACCAGTCAAACCACCTTGGTAATACTATGAAACCGTCTTTATTCGTTTATCTGTTATACATTACTTATATCTAACTAACTTATGCTATAAAGTATAACAATAGTATTCCTTATCTACTAACTAACAATTTTGTTTTCTAATCTATTCTTATATAACTTACAACTATCTATGTTATTTTTTAACAATATATCTTATGTTCTACGTTGGAAGTTTTATATCCTAATTATTACTATCTACAGTCTACTATCCTATTAACAATAATAATTTGAGTGCCGTATCCTATTTACATATTCCTATATCTAATTAACTTGTACAAAAGGAAAATTATACTAACCTAATACTCTCTATTATATCTAACAAATATATTCAGCCTAACCTAAGTACATTTTTTAACTGTGCATCTCTCTCCTACAAAACGAAGTCTTACTCGTATCTCGTTCTGCGGATCAATGATTCCACTTCCTTAATTAACTGAGGACAATCTACAGCCCCTGCCTGGTGCCTTGCATCCTCTTCTGGTATCCCAGCCCGGATGCAGTTCACACAGTGTGGGCTTTCATTCTTGCGCGTACAATTCTTAGCAATGTGGCCTTCGTAGGAACACCACCTGCAAGACTCCTGATACTTAGGACAGGTGGCCCTAGAATGTCCATATCCCTGACACTTCAGGCAACGGGGCGCATCGAGAAAGTCTTTTAAGACGAGTCTATGCCACCCCCCCACCCGTAAGTCAACAGCCCCTAACAGGGCATACCTAACGGCTGGTGTAACCTCCCCCACCCAGCTGATAAAAACTGGGTCCCTACCTCCCTCCATCTTAAAAATCAGCCTTAGCGAGCTTGGCCTCTGATCCTGAGGCAGGCCCGCCAAGGATGGGTCCACACGAGATAGGGCACTCCAAACCTCACCGTTAAATTGATCATCCGTCCAAGACCTAGGGACTCCACGAAACACCACCCTTGGTCCTCTCTTCATGGCCAACCTGGCATTGAGACCTGCCAATTAACTAGATTGGAGCAGGCTCGTTGCTTCCTCCATGCTAGGGGTCTCTATAAGGAGACCTTCAGCCTTCGTACCCCTAACAATCCTGGAGGAACTGTTAGGGTCCTTCTCTGGGAGCTTACCTATTATCTCTGTCGGGACACCTTCGATGGTAATATAAGTTTTAATTCCAACACTGGGGTCCCTACGTGTCAGCGGGAGTCTAGTAACCATATCTCTGACACTAGGCTTCTGTGGCACCTGCGCTTTAGCCTTCTTCTTCTTCTTTTTTTTCCGTCTTCTGTCGGCCGCAGATTCTTCAGGGGCAGAGGCGACATCCTTGTATGATGGGCCGGCCACAGGGCTAGCTACTACCGCAGCCCAATCCCCCTGCGGTCGCACACTCCTCGGACCTTTGGCGCTCCAAAATCTCTCCCGCTGCGGCTTTGGAGTTTCCATTTCGACTGGTGCTACAGGACCCTTCATGCTCGTCAGTTTCCTATCGATCGATTCAACCTGCTGCTGAATAACATCTGCAGATCAATCCTCTTCGTTCAAAAATGACAAAAAGGGTCCAACCACTGAAGAAGTTACGACTTCAGCAACCCTGTTTGCTATGGCTCTCACGATTATGTCATCAGCCATAATGGCCTGGGTTGCACTGGCGACTGCTGTATCCATCAATTGCTGCACCTGATCCTTCCCCAACCGAGGACTCCTTGGTGAAGACGGGCCGGCGGAAGGTTTATCCTTTAAACTTTCTAGGATCAGTGCTGTAAGCTCGGCAGGCTGGCAGACCATAGCCAGGAGTTTTTCGTTCTCAATCACGACCCTGCCGAGGTCATCGACAATCTTGCCGACCTTACTGCAGATGTGCTCCTGATATTTTTTTGACAACTTCTTGTCCTTCCACTCTGCTATAAAACGACCCAAGCCATCTCTTAATTCCTGTGCCTTCTCTAAAATTGGCGTTTTGGTCTAGTAATCGGGGAACTCGGCATCAAGATCATGTTCCGTCCTCTTCCTCTTCAACCGTTGCTCCCTAGACAGAACTCTGACGTCGGGGAGAGATGGGAACCTACTCGCTTGTTGCATTCCCAATGGACACTCATCCCCCTCCGGGCCCTGGGCCGGGGGGGGATGGGTGCCAGATCCGGGTATTCAGGCAGACCCTGGCTTCCGGGCATCCTACCTAACGTGAAGATGCACAGAAACAAAGGGTATTCAGCTAAATCTCAATCTTTCTCTGCAAGGAAAAAGATTAAAAAAAAAGAAAAAGTAATATAAAATTATCCTAAATATATGTATATAATGTTAATTTAAAATAAACTATCACTATTATACAAACATAAAATTTTTTGTCCTTAATGAAATTTTTTTTAAGTCCACTAATCCGAGGGGGAGGACTTAGAAAAAAAAACCGGCTAGTAATAGTTGTTTACCAATAACAAGGTCGGGAGCGGCTTAAAAAAGCAGCTGCCTCGTTGACCGCCGGGCACCGACTCGACCATAATTCACTGTAACTATGCGATTCTGTGGACATTTCACAATCAATGGAATCATCAAAATCACTCGAATACTGTAATGTAACAGTTCTTGATTTTCTTCTTGGAACCACATCACTATCACTGTCCTCAACTTCTATATCAGAATCTTCTGAATGTATCGAATAATCCGATAGAGGGTCAGCAATATACTCATTAATAATTTCACTCATATTATATGGGTAAAAAAGTACAGAATAATAAGATGTTGTACTGTCCAACCGAAAACGTAATCGTAAGAAACATATACAGTCTGCAGAATACACTGCTCGAGAGTATAACAAAAGAAAGATCGACGTAAACATGACAACTGAATGCAAATCGATGTGTAAGACACCCTACTAGAAAAAAAAATTCCACATCGTCGTGGGGCTGGCGCTCAAGTGATACTCAGATTCCTGCATTATCATGGGGCCGGCGCTCAAGCGATAGACTCAAAATCCTGCGTTTTCGCAGGGCCGGTCTTAAATGTTTTAATAGACTATAAATTTACAAGTTTATTTTCTTTGGCTAGATATAATTTTTAGTTAATTCTTACTAGTTTAATTTTATTAGTATTAATTGTTCATACCATAAATGGGTTGCCACTTTTCTTTTCAGCTTTTACTTACTATGTATTTTGTGTTAATATATATATTTCATCTTGGGTTACTGGCAGTGTATTTATTCAATTTATGAACCACCCAATTATACAGTCCGCAATTTTTTAACCTTTTCTTAAATATTAAGTTTAATTTTAATTTTGAATTCATTTCCTTTTGGGTTGAAGTGGGCCACATTCACCTATAATCCTCTGCATAAACAATACCCTTATTAATTACGACACAGGGTAAAAACTTGTGACAATGTCTAAAATTTGTAAAAACGACTTATTTTTCTTTTTATATTCCTGGAGCTCAATATTATTGAGGAGTGCATGCTTATTTAGCACAATGCAATGCTAAAATTATGGGTTTTTAATATTAGTGGACAGATAGTCAGAAAAAGTTAATGATCTATAAATAGATCAGTGGTACAATATAGAGCGAAGCAGTCTTGAAATTCATGTTCGAATATGTTCATTCCCCACCCTTACTTTTCATGTTAGTACATGTTCCCCCAATGCCCCTAGCCTTCAGTTTCATTTCCAGACCCACAATTTGTACATAATTTTAAATTTCCTCATAAAACTTATCAGCAATGTTTTGAGAAAATGAGTAAAGTGATTTATAGGACTGTCAAAGAAGTGTATGAGGCATTACACTTATTGGGCCCAGAAGAATAATCGCAATCAGCCAAAGCTGTTAGTGTTGTTCTTCCTTCAGACAAAGTTGATGATCTAACTGATGATGAAGGTATCGATGAAGACACAACAGAAAAGCCAAAGAAGTGCCAGTTACCTGGATGGAATTACATTTTGAAAATTTGGAGTATTATAGAGAACTCAGAAATGAGCCTGCCTGGTCAAACAAAGCCTAAAACCATGATTCCAAATAATCAACCTAAATGGACTTAAGTTATTGCACTTTTTTACCTGAAGAAAAACAGAGTTTGGCCGAACATAAATATCATAAAAGAAATAGTTGATTACATCGGTGATTGTAGCGACCGCTAACTACATAAGATAAATTGCCATCAATTTACCACTAACTATTGAAGTGAGTTTGCCATGTATATATTGTAAATTAGTTAAATACACAAATGTAAATAATATTACCAAACCTTGACTCGACTGAAAAAATCATATCAGTGTAAATATTGTAAACAATAAATGATGTAGCTGCAGACAAGTTTACAGGCAGCCCCTACAGTCCCCAGCCCAAGCAGCCTGCTGATTGGCTGAAATGAAACGCTTGCTTGTTGGCTGCTTCAGGCTATATATACCCCCTGGTTTTAGGTTATAAAACCTAGCCTGTACCTCTACTCCTGAACATAGTGCACTGTCGGGGCACATACCTATCAGATATAGAGTCAGATAGCTCAATAGTAAGATCTGTCACCGAGCAATCGTCCAAGTATTCAATTCGCTCTCTCCGTCACCGGGACTAGGACAACTAGACCTCCTCGTGGCGACCCGACAGTGATGAAACTACAGAACATGCATTACACTTCAAAAATCAGTTAAATTTTAATATTACTGAAAATTAATTAAAAATATTTATAGGGATATTGATATTGTCTAGTTACCACACTCTTCCACATGCATCATTATACTGGAATACTTGAAAAAAACAGCAATTTTTTATTATCTTGCATAACTTGAAGAATACCGGCTTCTATACCACTGATCTATTTATAGATCACCAAATTTATCCAATTTATAAAAATTTTAAAAATCAAAAAATCATATTTCTACATTTTTTTGGGTGATTCCAATAAGAAATTACCAACAAAATAAAAATGTTGAACAAAAAATTAATTTGGTATTTAATGGGTTAACTTGAACAGATTCAAAATAAAACCTCTTTATTAAAAAATAATGTGTGTATATAATTAAATCAGACCACGAAGAGGAAGGCTTTTTAAAAAGAACACTTTATTGAAGTACAAAATACAAGGTTGAAACTATAAAGATCACTATGAATGATTTGAGCGCGTGACTAACAGATAATGGAATGAGGGCGAGAGCCGTAGGCTCAGCCTATTTATAGGGGGAAGTCTCAACATGGATTAGCCAATGTTTTGTAGTTATTGTCGTCATGTAACTCCTCCCTCCCGAAGATTAAGCATTACTCCGGAAATGTGCAAAAAAAAAATCTAATCTTACTTACCAAGATATTTGGCACACTCAGAGCATTCATAGTTGTTCTTACAGAGTAACATTCAGTTGAAACTATTAATGATAAGTAAATTTTAAATGGATACCACACTTGAAGTAACATTGCTCTAGCATTATTAATTCTCAGTTAATAAGAATCATTATAGCAAGTAAATTCAAGTTTGCAGTATGCGTATAGTTCCAAAGGTACAATAATTTTTATAAAAGTGCATAAAGCAAACATAAAATTTCATCAGAAATAACTTAAAAATGTAAGAGGAAACTTATACTTAACATAGTATTATTATTATTGGTTCCTCGATTTGATAAAATATTAAAGAAATTATCCTATACAAAATGTAGCAAAGATATTAAATGGTATCGTACTGTATTTGATATGGCATTATCAAGATATATAGTATGAAATGAAAATTACTATTATCAGTCTGTAGTCTTAATGAATTAAAATTATAAATACAAAAAATAACATTTTCTTATTAAATCAATATTAGTATGCTTTATTCTTATAACATTGGTAAACGCTTAAATACTAGAAATGAACTCTATTAATCCTTCAATCATTTATACGTGGTTCGTGCAGAATATAAACAATATGTACTCTCTAATCTTGTGAGCGAGAATAATTAAAATTATTAGTTTCTCAAATTATATCTCGTTAACAGGTCAAAACTATAGGAGATATTACAAATTTTTCCACACATTAATAGTTCTTACTTAATTATACATATGGATAATTATTCTTTTAATATAGTTAGATTCTATGGAGAATAAACAATTAACAATTAGTTCCATGCTTAATAGCTGTTGGCTTAGGTAATAATCCTTCAGTGTAAGTACCTTGTATGTAACTGAAGCTTAAACGATGAATAGTCAGATACGGCTTTTAAACTAAAAGTAAATATTTAACTTCAAAAAGCTGATTAGATGTAAAGGCTTAAACATCGCCTAGTTTGATTCTCGAGGAGTGAAATTATTTGACTTTTAATTCTTAAGCGGTAAACAACTTAATCAAAAAAATAAAACATAGCCAAATCCTAAATTTGCTATAATCCCTAAATAGCAGATTCTTTGTACCTTAAATGATCTGTAGGTAGTTGTTTATAAATGGAATTAAAGTAATTCGCTCTGGTGTATATGTGAGTGAATAGCTCTTATACTGAACAGCACACAACTAACTTAAGATATTTAAAGCAATTTCGTGCTTTTCATTTTGATTTATAACTACCTTTAAAGAACAGTTGATCAACTTGATACAAATTAAATTATCTAATGGTATAGCCGGTGGCTGAAATGTTTTCAATACTACATTCATTATAAACTAATATAAAGAATAATTAATATTAAGACATATAATAAATTTGTCTTTTAGATACCTACAATATAAATGTAGCTTCCAATCTCTCTTGCAAAAAAACCAAATTCTTTAGAAACGGATAATATACGTAAATATAATATAAATAAATTTTTCTACTGAACATTATGACGTTAGATTAGCCAATCGAAATGTAACCCATTTACAAATTTCCTCTATAATTAATTGATATCGTTTGATCATGATTTATTTGATTATACTTCATTAATTTTATCAATTTCGTCAATATCTATTAAGTCTTGTTTATTAATTACTGCGGCGGCTACTGGGACCTGGATCATGATGAGTGTCCTCGTCATTGTCACTCTCTGCAATGAAATATTTTTTTCTCTGTCTATTGGGTCTCTTGATATTATTGATGTGGGTGTTGCCTACTTTTATTCTATTATATAACGAATTCTTCTTTGGTTTTATTCTGGGTGTCTTAACGAATTCTTCTGAGTCAAGCTCAGGAGGTTCCTCACAATTTTGATTCAATTTTTCGTTTCGTGTTCCTTTTATGTATTCTATTTTTTCTTTAACCGTGTTGTGCAAGTTTTTTAATCGTTGAAAATAATCATTGACATATGTTTCCTGTATGTCCTCAGTTTCATAGGTATCTCTCATTTTTCCGAAAGTAATTTCATTTGGAGTCAGTTTTAAGTTTTGGTTTAGGGTGTTGTTGTAAGCTATCGTACTTGTTTGCACAATCCTTTCAAATTTGATGTTTTTATTTTGGTTAATATTTATTCGCATAATTTCATTTAGCGTTGCATGGCATTTATTCAGAATTCCTAGTGAATTGGAATGATTTGTACTGGTATAATGAATTGTTATGCCAGTGGCTTTGCAAAATTGTTGAACTAAGATATTATTGAACTCCTTACCATGGTCTGCACAAATACGCTCTGGTATAGGGTATAAGCTGATGTATTGTTCCAAAGTTTGGCATATAGTTAACGCGTTTTTATTGTTAATTACTTGTGTGTATAGTCGTTTCGAGAAGGTATCGATAGTTGTAAAAATTATTTTTTTGTCAAATTGTAATTTCGAGAAGGTATCGATGTTGTAAAAATTATTTTTTTGTCAAATTGTAATAAGTCCATCATAATTTCTTGAAATGGTTTGTCAGGAGTCGGTGTTGTTAAGAATTTACTTTTAATTGGTTTCCTATCGTATTTATTTGTTTTACAAATTTCACATTGGTTTATTATTTCCGTGATCTTATCTTTCATATTCGGAAAGTAAATTTTTCTTTTTAATTTGTCATAAGTCTCCAAAATCCCACGATGCCAAGTCTTTCCGTAATGATAATCGAGGATCGCCTGTTGTTGATCACTCAACTCAGTGATATCTTCACATAGCAGACAATATCTCTTGAGTTTTACTGTTTTGTATTCTTTCTCGATTAATCCTTGTATCTGTTTAAAATAATCTTAGTAAATCTCATTTAAAGTTTTGAAATTTGTTTGACAGTATATACCGTAGACTTTGTTTGGTCGTAATACTTCCTACAGTAATAAGTTTATTTTTTCGGAATTATTAATGTGTAAGGTGTAACGATTCTTTTCAAATATTTTTTCATAGGTAATCTTATTGGTCCCTCTTTTTATTATTATCTGATTCTTTTCAACGTTTAAACACTTGTCACTATCCACCAGCCATACTTGTTCATTGTTACTGGCCTGTGAATGCTGTGTTATTAGGCTCTCTAAGTCTTCGTTACTTAATCTCGGTAATTCTTCCATTGGTTCTAAGGTAGTTTGATTGTTTGTTTCCTCAAGTTCCAAGAGTTAGTCTAAAAAATCATCCTATTCTTGAGTTCCTTCTTCTGGAATGTTAATATTAATTTCCACATCACCTTCTAAAGTGTTGATTTCGTTTCTTCTCGAGAGACAGTCAGCGACATAGTTTGTTTTTCCATTTATGTGCTTAATTTCGAATTCAAATTCTTGAAGCTTCCAAATCCATTTCATTATTCTACTGTTTCCATTTTTCATAGTAAATACCCACGTTAGCGGTTTGTGGTCCGTCAGTAATAAAAATTTTGTTCCGTATAGGTAGGGTTTAAAATGTTGGGTAAAGTATACTATAGATAATAGTTTTTTTTCTATTGTACTATAGTTTTCCTCCGTTTTTGATAATACTCTCGAAGCAAATGCTATCGGATGTTCTTTGTTATCTATTATTTGACTGAATATTGCGCCTTATGCTTGATTACTTGCGTCTGTGGTTAAAATAAATTGTTCGTTCCAGTCAGGGTAAGCTAGGATTGGTGTGTTAGTCATTTGTTTTATTAGGTTATGGAAACTATCTTCAAATTCTTTTGATTTGTAATTTTTTGAATTGATGGCTGCGCTAAGAGGTCTAGTTATTTTCGCGTAGTTCTTTATAAACTTTCTGTAATATCCCGTCATTCCTAAAAATCGTCTAAGGGATTTTTCGTCATTAGGTTGTTTGAATTCCGTAATACTTTTTATTTTATTTGGGTCCGTTTTCAAACCGTTTTGTGTCACTAGGTAACCTAAAAATTTTAACTCTGTCTTAAAAAATTCAGTCTTGTCCAATTAGATACTTAAGTTATTTTCTTTTGATGTCTGTAATACCCTTTCAATGTCTTTCAAATGTTCGTCCTCGTTTTTCGAATAAATTATTATATCGTCGATATAAGCCATAGTTCTCGGTAAGTTTTCTATAGCCATGTTAATCATGCGTTGGAAAGTTGGTGGTGCATTGCACAAACCGAACGCCATTCTCAGGAACTCGAAATGTCCGTCGTCTGTGCTGAAGGCTGTTTTTGAAATTGATTCTTCATCCATTGGTATTTGATGAAACCCTGATGTTAGATCGATGGTTGTGAAATATTTGGCTCCTTTTAATTTATTGAGTACATCTTCTATGTTTGGTAAGGGGAATTTATCATTCGTGGTTTGTAAATTAAGTTTGCGGTAGTCTATGACCATTCTCACTTTCTTAATTCCACTAGCATCCATCTTTTTCGGCACTATCCATAGTGGCGAGTTATAAGGTGAATTGCTCTTTCTGATTATTCCATCCCTTAACAGTTTTTGTACTTCATCTTTAATTTGACTTTTGAATTGCTCGGGGTACCTATAATTTCTTGTGTAGATCGGGTCATCATTTTTAGTATTTATCCGATGCTTTATTAAATTAGTAGCTTGGAGTTTTTTGTTGTCCTTTTTTATTACTTCACCATTATTTGAAATTATTTGTATTAATTTGTTAGTTAAATATGTCGGTAGGTGTTCCGTTCTTAATGCGTCGTCTATTTCCTGTTCGTTGTCCATCAAGTTTATTTCGTTCTTTGAGTCATTGAATTTAAATGTATTGTCTCCGATCACTATGTGATTTTCTGTACAATCTATGTTCATTTTCAAATTCCTCATCGTTTCGAAACCTAACAGAATGTCAAACCTATTGGAAAATGGGTAGACTAAAAATTCAGTCAGTTGGTCTATACCCAATGCATTTTTGATATTTACCACAACTCTTGAATTACCGTCGTCGTAACCCGTGGGCGTTTTGATAGAAAATTATTTTTTTCTTAATGTGAAGTTATGGTTTTTCACTACGTCTGGGTGTATATAATTTTTCGTAGCACCCGTATCAATTAACCATTTGTTTTTTTTGAAGTCTATAATGTATGGTAAATCATTTGTGTAGTGCAGTTCTTCGCACTGTTTATTAACTGTATTTTGCTTATTAGTATTTCTTAATTTATTTTCCGAGTGCGTTTGGTCTCTATTTTCATTACCTAAGGTTGGTCCTGCTCCTATAAGGGAGGTGGATTGTTTTGTTATCTTATTATTTAAATTATTATTATTGATTAGGCTTTTATTATTTAAAATATTGTCATCTAAAATTGTTCTTTTCCCTCTAAGGGAGACGGATCGGTTTGTATTTGTTCTGAGTCTAAAAAACGGTTTTCCGCACGGTCTAATCTCTCTTGTAAGTCTCGGATTATTCTGTCCTTGTCGTCTTCAATGTAATGTGCTCTATCACTAGCTGTTCGCATGGAAACTGTCTGTGGATAGGATGGAATTTGTTGGTAGTTTATCGGTTGGTTCCATTCTGGATTTTGTCACGGTTGATTAAAATAATTATGTTGTTGTGGATTCCAGTGTTGTTGGTAATTATATCTTTGGGGTTGCACGTTGTTATTATTATAGTTATATTGGTAATTGTACCTTTGTTGTTGTTGTTGGGGTTGCGCCTTGTTATTATTATAGTTATTATTGTACCGTGGTCTATATTGTTGAAAATTAGGATTATAGCTATTTCCTTTGTATCCCTGATAATTGTTATGCGATCTTTGTCGGTATTGTTGTTGGGGTCTATTAGATTGTTTATTATAATGTTGTCTTGGTTTTTCTTCTGTCGCATCTTTATTGAATACATGGTTTCCGTATACCGATTCTACCACGAATGGGGCTTGACTCCTTAAAATGTTGTAAACATCATTTAAAGTTCGGAAATGTGTGTGTTATAGAAATATCGCTATTGTAGGAGGCATGTTTTTTACAGCTTCTTGACTAATGTCGTTGTCATAGCGCGCTATTTCTTGGTCCTTGTCTCGTATCTCGTTGTCCGTGTATATTCTCGAATATAAATCACATCGTTTTATTTGCAGTCGTTCGATGTATTCAATGGGGTTTTCGGTAGGTCTAGGTTTTGTATTGGAGATCTCTCTAGCTAATTCGCAGATTGACCGGTTGTCTTGGTAATGTCTAAGAAATTCAAGTAGTTCTATTACCGAGTTAAACTGTCCATCAAATGTCGCGATTTTAGCGTTTCCCTCTAACTTGGTTTTAGCACACATAAGGATAAGTCCTTCATTTCTTACTCTATTTGGGTTATCGGCTTGACAAAATCCAGATAGTAAGTAAGTCACGTTGTTAATGTACAATATAAGATTTTCCGTTTTCCCATTATAACTTGGAATGAATGTGCAATCGCTATTTTTAATTTTTTCATGTTCCATATCTATATTTGTTTCGTTTCCGTTTATATTTCTAATAGAATTTAATCTTTCAACCAAAGCCATATATAAAGAATAAAAAATAAACTTAAAAAATAAAATTTAATACAGTGTTGGTTTCATACCCTGTTGTTGAGTACTTCGTCCTAAGCGGTGTCTTAAGGCTTCTATACTCCGGTGGTTGACAATCTTCGTTGACCTGAGCTTAGGATATTTGAAAATATCGGCAGTTCCTCCTTGAAGTCGGTGTGTTGAGTCTTGCTCCACAGTGACGTTCTTCTCGTAAGAGTAAAGACGGTTGAATTTTATGGATTGTCTATAATCGAATAAAATTTCGGTTGTCTGAACAGCCCTCAGGTCCCTGTTCGGGCGCCAATTAAATCAGACCACGAAGAGGAAGGCTTTTTAAAAAGAACACTTTATTGAAGTACAAAATACAAGGTTGAAACTATAAAGATCACTATGAATGATTTGAGTGCGTGACTAACAGATAATGGAATGAGGGCGAGAGCCGTAGGCTCAGCCTATTTATAGGGGGGAAGTCTCAACATGGATTAGCCAATGTTTTGTAGTTATTGTCGTCATGTAACTATATGTACTGCATAAGGCTGAACCCTCCTTACTGAACCCTTAGAAGATTTATATCTTTCAAATATTAACCCGACTATTTACTTGACTCACTTATGAATATAGCTTATGGAATTAATGCTCCCCATAGAGAACACCGTCGGTAACTCCCATCTTTAGGTAATTGTCCTAATATCATCTAAAACCAAGAACATGCATTATTATATATAGATTTAATGACACAGATTAGTAATTCCAGATTAAATACTTTATTTTACAATATAAATAATAATAGATATATAATGATAGTTTATTGTGTCAAATGCACATTTAAAAATCAATAAATGTTGCATAGGGCTTCTTTCAGCAAAGGAACTAATTCTTCATGATGGAATCAAGTACGAAATTGTTTTTGCTACAGATTCCATTACTAACTAACATTTAGGGAGTATTTTTGCCTTTCATTTAAAACAATATTCCTTCTAGTGGCACTTGCTTGACTCCTTAATCCAAAGTTAGCAATGGTAGTATATTAGATTCGTACAGTTATCTGGGCAGCTTTTATCAATTTTTTTAAGTGATGCAAATAAGTCCGATAATGTTTCTTGTGTCAGTAATTTGTTAGATCAGCGTTCAATAAACACCAGTTTGATAGAAGATTTTTGAAGACCTCTTAACGGGCACTACCATCTATACTAGAACTTTTGTGGGGTTTACATTTCATTAGTGCTTAAATAATCTCTTCATATGAAGTATAACTATCTCTTATAATCTTTTCATATGAAGTATAACTATCAAGTATATCATTTAGAACATCAGTAAAACTTTCAGCAATTATTATTCTTGGGCTAACACCTTGAAAAAAAAGTTTTGATTTTCAAGTGCTCTGGTATAAATGATACTTTTCTTATCTTTTTTTTTCCAGTCTATTGCTAGTGAATCTATTAAAACAATTTTTTTTCATATTAAGATTTATTAACTCATTTGCTTTAAAGTAAATTTAGAGAAAATTAAATATAGCATGTTTAACTAGAGCCACTTTTTTCAACATTTCCAACTGCCCTAAACCTAAAAGTAATAGGGCCTAAAAGGCCTAAACCTGAAGTAATAGGGGTGAACAGCGGAGAAAGATGTGGGTATCAAACTTTGGTTTTCATTAAATAAATAAAACACTAAGGATATTAAAATATAAATTTTTTTATTTTCATAAATAACCATTATGAAACAACTGGAAACGACAAAAATTAAAACTTTAGAAGTCAGTAGTCACAAAATTCTTTGAGAATACTTTATGAGGGCTGTTAAGAAAAGATGAAAAAATGAATCCTTGTGGCAACTATTTATGAAGAAGTAGAGGCCAACCTGGTGCTAGTGCGGTTGGCACATGTTGCATCTCAACCTTAAATTTGGTTTTCTTAATCGGATTCACTACTTGTTTAGTCAAGCAGCTACTCATTCATCCCCAAGAGACTGAATCAGCTCTGACCAGATACGCCCCCAGAAGAAAAAATTCTAGAGCAATTTGGGGATCAAACCCAGGTTTCCACAGATAGAAATAAATAGTATGAAGTAAATGATTCATGAATTGATTTTTTTATATAATAGTTTTTAGTATTGGATTAAAAGATCTAATAACATGACATTGGTGTTATTATAGAAGGTAATCGTATCAAAATCTACAAATATATTTTAATAGCATTCAACTACATTTTTTTCTATCTATTCAATAAATGAAAAAAAATTAAGACTAGTGTTTATAGTCAACTAAAAAGGATGAAACATATTAAAAGGTAGAGAATGTGAATCTTTTTAGGGAGAACAAAGGAACACATTATTTGTTTTTTCTACAGCTGGGCTTAGAATATAAGCAACTAGTGATAGGAAAAAATAGTCAAATTTAAAATATATTATGCTTTTTTTTTCAATTTAAACAAGCTAGTAATTTAAAATAACAATTAAATACTACTACTATGCTCTAACTGTCTGGGATTTGGAATCTAAATTTAACAAAAGGTATATGAGAAATTCATAGTGACATTTGTTAGACACAAGGATAGAAAATATACAGTTGATGAAGACATATGGGTTCGGAATTTATAATAGATTATTACATAGTATCAAATGATAATCATACTTACTTGGCTTTAATTTCAAAAACAAATAATATTTTAGTTTTAGGTTTTAATACAATATGCGTATTTTTAGGGCTGACCAATGATACTTGTCTCCAATCACTACATGAATTGTACGTATTGGAGAATACAGCCAATAGCTCTGCTTCAATTATGTTTGTATTTTCTATTTCAACCTGCACATAAAAACATTATATAGACAATAAATGCTAAAATAATAAAGGAGTTTAACATAATACACATTCGAATATCTTGATAAACTATTTAAAAAAAGACGATAAATTAAAACAGACAGTTGACATAAATAGACTATAAAAGAAAATAGAAACACCCATTCACAAGAGAAAATACAATTATTTTAAATAAATAGATGTCTCACAGGTACAGTTATTGTAGGGATTATTTAAAATAGACAATAGACATTTTACCAATAATTTTGTAGGTTTATTCTTATCAAAGGGAGAAAAAATATTTTGAGATGAAAATAAAATATGAAAAAATTGGAAATAATGTTACTCCAAATAAGTGAGTTAGACAACTAGTGAGAAGATGTGTTTAGTAGGTTTGTTGGAAATAATAACTGAAAAAAGGATTTTTTTGAACCAAATACAATATGATGTAATGACTTAAAGCATACATAATTTATCTAATAAACAACTTTTGTTATCTTAATTAATATTTGATTATTACTTCAAATAAAAAATTTCAAATCGAAATTTATTTCAAAAACCACCTTCAAAAAATCATTATTTTTAATGAAAATTACTAAAGCCCAAAGAACTTCTCTATGGTAAGCTTAACATTTTCAAATCAAGGTTTACAACTACCCCAAAATATTCCTTCCACCCTAACCACCTTTATTGGTAAAGGTAAATTGGCTTGAACTATTTATCAATTACACATATGACTCATTTAAAGTTGAAATTTTGCAGGTAACTGTTATAATAAATACTAACAAAATATGATTCTAAGAAATTATTTTCTCAAATATTATCAAGCATGTATACTAACAGTGAATCTATTAGATGAACTGATGTCCAATACAAATTTAGACAATACAGGAATGATTATTTCACATTTATTCTTAAAATATTCGTTTGATGAATCCTTAAGTGTAAATTTTGCTGCATATGCAGCTTTTTGGAATCGGTGCACAACCTGGATGGCTCGCCACTGATAACCATTTTTATTGTTAACACGAATCAAACTGGCAAGAACCTAGAAAAATTAAATTTACAACTAGATTAAATATTTATATAAATAGAACAGAATAACAAACAAAACATTATATGAAAAAATGACACAATACAACAAAATTTTGTTTTGGGTACAACACTTTCTTTTATGTAACAGATTCATTATGAAACTGGCATAATGTGCGTCTTGCCTAGGGAGATAAGTGAATTATACCTTATCTTATTCCTGAAAAGGGGCTAGTAAATGAATATAATGAGTAGATTGTATATAATGAAAAATAGTTAAATAAGTCATGGGTTAGTGATGTAGATATATTTAAATAAAATATGAATGTAAAGAAATAAAATGTAATGGTCCTTATTAGGAGGGAGATATGTTTATGCTGCATTATTGATGTATAGATACTTTGTTGCAGGCTGATTTCTTCCTCTTCTCTCTACCAGACAATTGCAGAGATCAAGAGGATGTTCCCTTCAGCCATGAGGTCGTCAGTCTCTCTTCTTGACTTGAACACTTCTGTCCACAAATCGGGATCCTGGTGGACCTTAGTGAGGCATGAAAGTTGCAATGCACGTAGCTTGTGGGGGCCAAGAAGTCACAGGTGATGATATCACTACTTTCTGTGAATTTTTCCAGAACAAAACTAAATTGAACTAGGCCAATTTATGAAATGCGAGTTGATACCATGAAGATCTTTCATTAAAATAAACTATGTTTATTAACACTCATTTTAAATAATAACTAATCAATTTACAACATTGATTGTGACATAATCTAGTGATGTGATGAGACGAAAGGTAGATCTTAGTGATAAAGGAAATAGAAAATTTATGAGATGAATATTAATGAAAATTTTTCTTAATGAATGAAAATAGCTAAGCAGTTTGTTAAAAATAACAAATTATTCCCAACACAAGGAAAAAAAAAAAAATGCTAATATGGTTGCGGTGTCTCTACACTCCAAAAACATTGAAATGAAAATATTAGGTTGGTGTGTATGAAATGTCGGATTTTCTTTAAATGTGAACGCTTGCCTCCCTGTTTTTGATATGCTTTTGTTTTTGACATAACCTGGTTTATAGTCGTACTGTCCATTGCCAGAGTCACATTTTAACACAGAAGATTTTCTCAGAAGTGTTCCCTTTTGTTATTTGCTTTGAATTTTGCACCGATATGAATTCAACCGATATTCGTGTAATTTTCTTATGAGTATAAACTTGGTAATAATGCTGCAAAAGCTGCACGCAATATAAACCAGGCGTTTAAAAAATTTCGGTCTGGTGATTTTTCCCTGCAAAATGAACCGTGTGGAAGACCCGAAACGTCTGTGAAAAATGATGCTCTGAAAGCATTGGTGGAAACGAATCCAAATGTTTCTTGAAGGGAACTTGCTGCCAGAATGGAAGTTGGCCATACAACAATATTGTGACATCTTTCTGAAATTGGCAAGGTGAAAAAAATGGGTAAGTGGATACCTCATGAACTACCCGAGCAAAATAAGCTGGATCGCTTGAACGTATGCTCATCATTGCTAACCCGATTTAATCGATTTAACGCTCGGCCGCATACATCGTACAAAACAATTGCGAAATTAAATGAATTAAAATATGAAATTTTGCAGCACCCACCTTATTCACCGGATCTTTCTCCAACCGACTTTCATTTATTTAAACATTTAGAACTGTTTTTACAGGCTAAACAGTACAAAAAATGCCATATCAGAGTTCATTGATTCAAAAGATCAGAATTTCTTCAAGACAGGCATCTATGCATTACAATCTCGTTGGGAAAAGTGTATTGAAGTAAATGGAGCATATTTTGATTAAATAAACAGCTTTTGGAAAAAGATATGCAGTTTAATATATACACTTCCGTGAATCCGAAATTTCATTCGCACCAACCTAATAGATTAAACCCATTTCTAGGTTTGGTGTGAGATGTGGTTATGCCAATGGAGCACAGTACAATGTGGATACCTTCTACAAGCAATGAAGTGGCTACTACTACTACTTGTCAAATGAATAAAAGTAAAAGATTTTGAAAAAAAACAAAACAAAAAAAAAACATGAGAAAAATAAAAAATCATGAGACAATGGCCAGGGCCTACAATTGATAGGCCTGCCTCCTCCCCCCCCCCCCCCTATCACCTAGAAAATACCATCCTTGGCAAGAATAGGACATAACTTCCAACTTCTTGTCAATAATTTTAAAGTTGAGAAAGAACAGAACCATAACCATACCAGAGATGTTTCGTTTTCTATGAATGCATGGGCCTTGCTAGGAATTTCCAATCTAGATATTTCTAAGAAAATATAGATGAACGACAAATGTCAATGGGAATAGAGTTCCAAGGGTTTGTGGCACAGATAAGAAAAGAATGGTCAAAGGAAGCAGATTTGTGAGAAGGGAAATAGATGTCAGAAGAATGATCTGGTATTGCGATATTTGATTGCTGATTTAAACTGGAGAAAGTCGTGTAGGTAAAAGGGCTTTTTAGTCATGATAGTATTGGAGGAAGTATTGGCGATGGGGTCCAGGGTGCAGCGATCCCAACTCGGGAGTAGAGCCACGAAATCTGACAATCTCTAGGGATCCTGAGTATAAATCTAAGCAAGCAATTCATCAGCCTCTTTGACCGAGCCTCAAGAACCCTAGAGAGGCCATTAAATTATACCACACAACTGTAGTCAAAATGGGGGGGAAGACAAGGGAGGAAACCAGTAGTTGGCATGTAAGTAATGAGAGGAGATGTCGGGGTCGAGTGAGTAGTTTAAGGGTGGAAATGGTTCCCATGGTTTGTGGGAACTTTGGAAATGTGGTATTTTCAGGCTAGAGTTTGGTCAATGAACATACCTAGACTTTTTGACTGCAGATAGATCGGACATCAATGGTAAAAGTGGGAATATCATTTAGAGTTTTGAGGAGGGGACATGAACCAATGATAATTGCCTAGGATTTATCCGCATACAATCGTAGATTATACACTTCAGGTCTTCCTGAATCAATAGGGAGGCGGATTGGAGCTGACTAGGAGGGAAGGAAAGGTAATTTGGGTGTCATCGGCATATATATAGACTGAACAGTGATGAATAGAAGTATGGAGGTCATTGATATAAACATAAAAAGTAATGGTGTTATCGATAAACCCTGAACTACTCCAGAAGACAAATAAAGGGGTCGGGATGGAGGCTGATCAGAGATGAGTACTACCTGGGAGCAATTAGCGATGAATGATTTAAACCACCTGACTGACAGCACTGTAAGTAAGACAAGGCCATCGATACTAGTTTTGATAGAAGGATGGAGTGATCAAGGGTATCGAATGTCTTGGTAGTCGTAGAATAGTAGAAAATTTGTGGAGGAGGTCCCATTTGGAGTGAGAATCTGTACCAGAAGATAACGACTCGTGGAAGAATTTTGATTAGGCAAGGCGGATTTTAGACTGAGTAAGGTTGGAAGGGTTTTAATAAAGAGGGATTCATCTTTCAGGTGTCTGATGTGGATAAACCTTCTCCTTGCTGCATTCCGATGCCTCATTAAATCTTTGATTTTTTTAGTAATTTAATCTGGGAAAGGGAGTTGTGACATCAAGATTGTATGACATGGAAATAAAATCATGAGACATTAGGAAAGGTAATTGAAAGAATTGAAAATGGGAGGGGGATTGGTTGTTAATGTGGCAGGTTGTAAGGACACTACTGATAGGGAAGAGAAAGGAAGAAGAAAGATGGGAGACCACAGAGCAGGATATTTAGTACTGGAGAATAATCAAACTATATAGAGCTAAAGATAAATGAACTATGTACAGAGAAAGCTCCGGTTGACAATGCCATGCCAGATGAGATTTTAAGAGCATACATATAGTGTTCATATCTTCTGGTCCTAAGCCTAAAGCTCAGGTCTTGATGGATAGAATAGAATAAAAAAAATGTTATTCCAAGTCCCCTATGAACAACAATAGCGTCTAGATAACAAACTCATATCTGGCAAATAAAAAGAACATCATAAAAAAAGACACTGTAAAATAAAGTGTAAACCTCTAAAAAAAAATAATATAAAAGATTACTTAACTTATTTAGTAAATAAATACAAAGGTGGATAAACATTTAAAAAACAACAATATAAAGAAATATGTACAATGAGAGACAGGATCTTGTGCTCTGGGAAAACTGACATCAGTCTGTATTTGACTGAAAATTTAAACTGAAATTGAGAGTAATGAAAGGGGTGATGAGAATTGATGGCTTGGAAAAGGATTGAACTGAGGAAATATGGTGCAAGGAAAGAGGGGAAGAGCTACTTTAACTCGGCATAGAGGTGGGATACACAGGAGCGCCGGAGTCCTAAAGACAAATCTAGTGAACCAGTTCATGATTCGCTTCAACTTATCTCTGAGTCCTACCGAGATATCCCCATACACCAGACACCCATAGACAAAGTTAGGGAAAATGAGGGAGGATGCAAGGAGTTGAAGTGTAAGCTGAGGGAGCAATTAGCAAAAGCGATGAAATAGATTTGAATTTTTCCAACTGTGCCACTTTTTTTGTGGGGCCCTGTAAAATTAGGGGTTACACTCATTGTTAGCTTTCCTTACCCACAATGGTACATTTTTAACAGTCTTTACAACAGTTTGGCCAAAGAGGAAGTCCTGGGTTTAACTCCCTATCCTACTAGTATATATTTTTTTTCAACTAATAATTATTAATAATATATATACAACAAAAAAGGCATTATAATGCACAACGTAGACAAATTAAATTACACTCAATAGTTACCTGGTCTCCAGTTTCAGGTACGAAACCTGGCTCACAGCAGTCTAAGGAAAACACAGCAAAATTGTTAATGATGCCATAATTATCAGTTCGACTAGAAACAATGCCATATTTAATAGTTGCATGTTTTGGTTTTATTTTCTTGACAGCAAAGGAATGATTTTCATCATTAGTCGTAACATTTTCTAATGTTTGTGAGTCACCTTCCAATATGACAATATCACCTGAGAAAAATAAATAGGTTATGCACTAGACCCATACTCTAAGATTTTTAACAAGGTCTATATTTAAAATATGCAATGCATTAACACAAAATCTAAGATAAAATGAACTGAGGTAAGTAAGCTGTAAAACGGGTTGTATAATTCTACTGTTTAGCCATAATAGACATAGACCTATATGGAATACACTTAACTAATTGAGAACAACTGAAAACAGTAAATAGAAAATATGCCAGGTTTGAAAAACGTGAGTGTTTATCAGTTTGAAGCATTACATTGAACATGAAAAGCGATGTCAGTCATTCCAAACAGGATATAATTAAATTAGAGTAGCAAGTATTTGTTCACAGATATCACTTACTCTAATTTGATGTAGGTAGATAGCTAGCTATCTTATTTGAATAATCATAGTCTACTACATTCAAGGGGTAGTCTGATGAAACTAAAAACCCCCTTATCAGAACAAAAAATTGACTTTTTTATGAATAAGATGTTCACTGATTTAATGTGAAAAACTAGAAAATAGTTAATTTGTTTAAACAAGAGACTCATTCAAGATAGTTGACATTAGTCATAAATATCACATATTAGTCTAAGAATGCATTTGATGACCTACCTGTCTATGTCCGCATAATTAAGAGAATAGATGATTTATAAAAATGTCTGCCAAAATGGATGGCTCACAGTCCTGGGTCAGAGGATATTGTGATATTGTTTATTTGAAGATATTGTGAATGATTTAAAATGTATGTGAAGATAATATAGAATGAAATTTACAGGGCTAGTTATTACTTTGTTTATTTACGTTTGTAATTACTGTGATATTAAAATTGGCTGAAAAATAATTAATTAAAGTAATGAAATATACTAGACATAATAATAAATATAATAGAGTAAATTAACACACTTCCTTAAAAATTTAATATAATTAGTTTAATTCTAAGTCTGCAAAAATATTGTTGTTTGAAAAAAAAAATGCAGTACTCACACTCAGAGAAAAAAAAGAATGTACTTTTTTTTGTCCAAGGGAATGCCAACCCAGACATCAATGACCCACCATAAAATGCCATTTAGGGAACCATACAGCATGGTTTATATCTCTCCCATGGGCATCTCCACTTAAAATTATGACCCCTGAAGATTTAAAACGATTCTCACCTCATCAGTGCCGAGACTTCTCTCCAACTTTACTAACACTTATCCACATGTTCACATGCAAACTAAAGCTCATTTTGTGAGCTGTAGTTAAGAGAGGACCCCAGGAAGAATGTAGAAGCTTAGACTAGCTTTATTGGTCCTTCTTTCTTACAGTCCTACTGGAAATGGAAACATTGCAGACTTGTCTAATAAGACTTCTTATCTAATTCCCATTGGCATTACGGTTTCGCAAAGCTTGGCAATGGATATACATACCTATGGTCTCCATTGCTTTTAAACCTTGGTAGGCCCTGTTTTTATTTTTTGATGTGACACCGTTTTCCTGAAGCACCAAAGAGCCCTGCCTGCAGTCAAGTAAAGTACATGGAGTCACCTGGCAACTTCACACTGCCTGTGCCCTTCTCATATTAATGTTACAGGCCTAACTTCATCATACTCACTTAAATGTCTAACTAGGGTTATTAAACAACTTAAAAACTAAAAGAAAATCCTTTTCAGAATAGGATTAATGTATTGGTATAACAGTAAACAAAGTATTATTTACAATTTATATGTGAAATTTCCAATAATTAAATATAATCAAGGTGACAATTGATTTCATTTTAAACAAATTCTAGAGACAATTCCTAAACTGCACTCAAATGCCTTAGGTCCTGACAAAATTTCACCTAATTGCATCAAATTAACCCTACTCCACACTTTTCCATGTATCCTGCATATTTATGAACATTCCCTCGTCACTGCTTCACTACCTGATACCAACTGAACCAAATATTATTTCTATTCCAAAATGTTCCAATCCTACCAATCGAACTGATTATCACTCTATATCTATGTTATGCACACTCTCAAAGCTCCTTGAACGCCATGTTCACTAACAACTCTCCAACTTCCTTCAGCACAGAAATATCCTTGATCTTTTCTAATCAGGCTGCCACCCCTTCATTTTACATAGACTGCTCAACTCTACTAAAAATAATTAACAAGATCAGACTTGCTATGGATGACAAGAACGTAACCGTACTTATCCTCTTTGACTTCAGTAAAGCTTTCGACCCAATAGAATATAATCTCCTTGTTAATAAATTCAACTCTCTCCCTCTCTCTGATAGCTCCTTAAAATGGCTTAAATCCTTCCTCTCTAACTGTGCTCTGTCTGTAAGAATTCTTAACATACTCTAGTCTAACTTTGTGGATATCCTGAAAGGTTCATCTTTATCTCCGCTGCTCTTTTCCCTCTACCTGTTAGTCTCCTAAACATCCTAAGAATCTGTAAGTGATATTTGTATGCAGATAACTTCCAAATTTACCATTCATGTTATCTTTCAAAGTTTGATACAAACTTCTTAAGGGCTTCCCTTAGGAATGATCACATTTCAGCCATCTGAAAAAAAATTCTTTGATACTCTGATACAAGTATTTGCAGCTGTAAATGCTTCAATTAGAGCACTGATCTTGTGCAGCAGAAGGCTATCTATTATTATGAATCGTGAAATCATCCATAAATACATGTAAAAACCATACCACAACATTGTTTCTCTTAAATAAATAAAAATGAAAGAAAAAACTTATGTTCAAACCAAAATTTGTTGTTGTGAGACACACACACACACACAACCTGTACTAGATGCTTTAAAATTGATTGGACTATACCTTCAGCTGGTATAAATTCGGAGGAAACTCTGTCCAAATTAAAAGTTACTTCAGTACCTTCTTCACCAGTTACATAAACATTTCGGCCAATTTTTTTAGTAACAATGCCAGTTACCCGCAATATGGAAATGTTACTGTTCCTAAAAAATAAAATATGTCATAAGATACAAATTAATAATATGTAAACATTATTATCATAAATGTAATTAAACAATGATCATTGGGCAATATGTAACACATTCAGCAAAGATGGCTTCATATATCAAGTCTTCTTAGGGACAGGAATAAAATTATCTTTCCCTCCATTCTACAAGAAGTGCACACTTTTATCTTTATTTGGATTTTGTAATTTAAGCCAACAACCAATCAGTCACATTTTTTTAGTTTTTTGTGGCTAAGAGATAAACATTGTAAGTTTTGTCAGGATGGATCAGTGTAATACTTCAGCCAATTACTTTGTCTATTGTACATGAATTGCTCAACACAAAATGTTACTGTTTTATTACGTCACTAATGTAATTACCAATACTTAAAATAAATGAAGTAAGAGAAATAGAAGGCCAGAAGACTGGAAACCCCATTGAAGCTTCCCCCATTGGGAAGATATCAGAGTTGGGTGTTATTTGAATATGAATTACAGATAATTTTTTGTCCATATATCATTATTAGTAGAGGGCAGATTTATAAATAATAAAATAAAGCGGAATGAGTAAAATAAAATTTAACTGCATAGAATATCATCTAAAAGGTATGGTTAGTAATAATTATTGGTTCAAGAAAAAAAAATGTGAATGGCCAAAAATTTTTGTAATTTCTAATATTCTCAAAGCATTTACATAACTAGTTAAAGAGAATAGTTGTGCTAAGGCTGGTATTAAGTAGGGAGAGGACAGTTGGAAATACTGTCTGAACTGTAATCAAAAGTTCTTGCATTCCAATCCTGGACTTGTAACTATTTTTTTCTCTAAAGCAAATATTCATTAAAATTTACACCAGAGGGCTTACATACCACAAATAAGGATCAAATAAATAAATAAAATATAAATAAAAAATTTATATAACTGAAATTTTGATTGGTATATTACAAAATTTATCATTAAATTTTAATTGTCTAAGGAGAAAACCAATCATATATGCTTAATGAAAGAGTATTCTACGTCCATTAATGTTGCAATCTTAATTTGGTTTTAAACAACTTTCTTGTCATAAAGTTTATTATCACCAGAATATTTGAATCCAAGATTCTATTTTTTCACTTTTCCCACTCCATACCAACCAAAAAGGGTTGTAGGTGGACACAATTTTTAAGTCCAGCTCCCTGTAAAACTAGAAGTCAAACAGTTACCATGTCATAAAATAAATGATATAAACCTTAATTTGCTTTATTCAAAGAAAAAAAAATTTATTTCAAATAATACAAAGTTATGTTGTCTACTGAAAAAAAAAATTCAATATATAATTTACTTTCATTATGTTAAGCTAATAGGGTTGAAATCAATTCAGAATAACATGAAACAGCTACAGCCAGCTGGTAGATGACAATGCAAAGTATATGTAAATGTACTATAAAATAGTAAAGGTTCATCATCCAAGACTTCACTGATATCAGTTTTATGATTGAACACAATAACCTGATTATAACTGTATTTTAATAACCTGTCGATTGTGGAATGCAGCTTTGCTTACTCACAATAGACAAATGAATGTTAATTTTGTTTTTATCATTTCCTTGTACAATTGAGTTTTGTAGAAAGAATATATATTCCACATGTGCTTATAAATCCTAGTAATTATTGTTGTTTGCTAATCAACAGGAAAACAAGTTGTTTGTTATTTGTATTTTTTTTATAATTGTTAGACAAAGAAAAAAATGTTAACAGCCAGCGATCGAACCTGGGACCTCCCCAATCTCTGGTCAAGTGCTGAACCGCTGAGCAATCCCTGCACAACCATCAGCCTTGTCAATATCATATTAGTATTTTTTTAATGCAATAAAAAAAAATCTCAAAATTAATATTTCATTTTATTTCTGAAAAAATTATGTTATTTTGGGACGATAAACTCGTAAGAACAACATGAAGGAACATATAGACTGTGCAACAAAGCGGACCTGGTCCCTATTAATAGTAAAATAAAAATAACCATAAACTAAAGAGAAAGAAAAACCCAACATCTGTTATAAATAAACTATACTAATATTGGTAAATTACAAACATTATTAATAATAAAATGTAAATATTGACAAACATTTTGATTGAATATTTGCTTATTCAACTCAACATGTAAGGGTACCATTTTGTCCACAACTTAAAATAATGGTGCGATATACTCTCAGCATAACAAGGACCAATCATAACAGTTCAAAGGCATTTCAGTTGGTCCTAGAGATCACCCATAACACAATATCATCGTCAAAATTACGAACAATTACTAAGGATGCAAGGGTATGTGGAAGAAGGTGACCTTAAAGACAATAATCCAATAAGCGTTTAAGGATGAAAAAAAAGGAATTATGGGAATAATTCAGAGAACACATTGTAACTGTAGAAAACAAAGAAAATGTAGAGCACAGGCAAAGCCTGGAGACGTCAAAAGAACAATCAGGTAACGACTGCGAAATGCCATGAAGAAGAACTTATCTTTGATGTAACAATGACAAACAACTCATTCTTTCAGAATATTACAAACCAAGTTCTAAAAGTATAGAGGCACTTTCAAGGCAAGATAATCTTCCCCATGGAAGAATATTTAAAAACCTTAACCGATGAAAGACCAAAAATAGGTGTAGATGTAGAAGGCAGGAAATAAATTATACTATGTGAGGTGATGAAATAAAAAAAGAAAGCAAAGAACAATTCATACAGGCAGATGGAAAATACAGTATGGCTATAAAACTAATTGCATTTGAATATTGTGATGTGTAAGATGTGTTTCACATTTTATTGAGAAAATCGCCCAAACCAATTTATACAATTCAATGCAGCAAAATGTTTTATTGACAATAAATACAACAAATATTCAAATGAAGGGTCAAAAGGGACCAGTTCTAAAAAATAATAAAATATGTGTTATACCCAATGCTACTAATGTCATAAATAGACAAACCTCTAATTTTAAACCTAAATCAATAAATAGATACCAGCATTGTAGGTCAGGTAAATTAAAAATACACTATAGTCAAAATCCTGTGATCAAGAATTTTTCAAAGATAAATGAACTTACAGTATAGTAAATAAACCTTATGCATTATTTTATATATAGAAAAACTAAAAAACAAAGCCTTGAAAGTTTTTTAATTAAAAAAATATATTTATAATAAGATATTTTTATTGTCAATTAATTGTATTACTAGAATTGAGTGGATTTTAAGAAGTGAACTTTGTCGTTAGGCAATTATTACATAAAGGCAGAATGAGCAGAAATGTCTATTTTAGGACCACAGGTAAGGGATGAATTGACCTGAAAAAAGGTTAGTTGGAGGGCGTAGGGGAATGTTGCAAGAATAGGTAGTTTAGTTATTACTAGAGAGAAAAAGACTGATTATTTGGAGTCAGGAGAAGTTTAGTTAGTAAAAGATTGGCATCGAGAAGAGGGACAAAAGATTCCTGGGAGTTGAAGAGACTAATCCAGCAACAATCAAGAATGTGTCCAATTATTCATATATTATTTTTTTTAATACTGATTAGGTGATTGCTTAAATAGTGCATAACTTTCTATGGTCATTTATGAAATATTTAAATAACAAAAATGTGCACTAGAGCCAATATCCTGAAATCATCTTAAATGAAACTTGTTAAAAATAAATTATTATTCATTATTAACCTTTATTCCTTTACTCCTTATAAATAAGCAAATAACAATTTAGCCAAGGTAGATGATAAATAATATATAATTGTAATATATATATATATATATATATATAATTTATTTACCATTGATCCTGGGAAAACTCCTCAAATATAACTTCTTTATTGATTTTTTCTACTTTGTCAATAAAAGTGTCTACATCACTCTTGTGCAACTTGAACTGTACTAAATCTCCAACAAATAGATCAGGGGAAATACAACATTTCCGAGGGAAATAATAATTTTCATCAATCACAGCAACTGAATTGCTGATGAAAGTTATCTTTCCAGTACAACTGGAAATTTTTCCAATATTCTCCGAGAAAAGTAAGCTCGGTGTTTTAATAGACAAAGTAGTATTTATTAGCACACCTTCTTCTTGTTTAGGAAGAGTTTCTGCTTTGGTGTCATAGCCAAAAAATGAAGCTATGCTTCTGAATATGTTAAACATAATGAACAATCGGATCTGAAAAAAAAAAAAAATATATATATCATTTATGTAAAACCCCAGTTGGTTGGTAGGTTTATATTAGAAAGGTGCGTGAAAAATACACAGTATTTTAATAAGAAGAATGATAGCTGATATTGTAGGTAACAACTGTCAACCATAAACAGTGTTAAGAACATATAACCAATAATCTCTCCCTGTGTTCAGGGAGGGGGGGGGGGGGGGTAGAATGGCTTTATCTACATTATATTCACAAAACTTCTACCCTCTTTCTTTTCACCCCCAAAAAAACAATAATTTAAGTTTGATTTTAATTTTAAAATCTAACAGAATTTATTTGGTTTATAAATATTTATAATATCTTAATTTAATTTAGTAGCAGATAGATTTTATGATCCTGGTGAAGGAAGAATCTGCCCCAGATAGTGAGTTACCTTGTACATGCAAACCTGTGGTGAGAGCAACCTGATACCATAGTACACCAAGCTTGCGATTGGCACATGTAAATTTCTATCAGTAAAAAACCCTGCTTTCCTGTGTCAAGCAGGCTCTTTCATGGGTAACTGTTAATTCCCCAGCTTTTGGTGGGATCAAACATGAACTAAAAAGTAAAAAAAAATCAAACATTCACTAAATGATAATAAACCAGGTAGCCAAAATTCTTCCATCTCTTCCTGGGGGTTAAGTAACCAATCAGAGATGTTATTGCCTCTAGAAGAAAAACAGCTTGACGTGCTACTACAGTCTTATAGGAAGAATCTGGAGATGTTAACTTTCGACCACCCACAAGTAGGGCAAAGAATGAACTTGATCCAACCCAACTTTATACTGAACTCGAAAAAGTAAAACAGAAGGTCCTAAGTTAAGAGAAGTGATACAGAAAATATTTAGACACCTAATGATTAAACGGTAGACCATGCATGGAAGAAGCTTAAATTCTCTTTTATCAGAGAGTGAGGACCCAAGATTAGAAAAGAAGAGTTTAATCTAAGCAATCCACTCTTGATAGCAATGAAGAGGGCAGGAAAACCCCAAACCTAATGATAGAGACTGAATGGTAAACAAGAAGAGGTTAGGAGAACTAACTGGTAAAAGTCAGGATTATATTACCTACAGTGAAGGCAGATTGGAAAAGGAGTGATTCCAACCACTCAAAGCATGGATTTCTGTTAAGTAATAGAAGAAAATATATTATCCTCCATTTTTTGACACAAGCTGAGAATCAGGATGGCTACAGATTACCTCATTATGAAAGCAGCAAGTTGTCTGGCAACAAACACCACTACATCATAGCTAGCTACACCTTAAAACCATGTAAAAACTTAAAAATTGAAGTTTATTCTGTTTAAATGTTAGTATGTTTATTTGTACAATCAAATTTGTAAATATGTTAAAATCTATCTAAAAACTTCAAAATTAAAATTAATTGAAAGGCCTGTTGTAAAATAATGGCAGTCAGGCAAATGTAAATATTGAAATTTGAAATTATTATAGTGTTTAAATGTTAGTATGTTTATTTTGTACAATCAAGTTGGTAAATGTTAAAAGCTATATAAAAATTTGAAATTTAAAATTAAGTACTACTTTATAATGAAAATATTGTCAACCCAGCAATGTAAAAACTTGAAAATTATAAATTTATGGTGATATAGTTAAAAGTTAAGATGTCTGTAATGTAAATGGTTGAAATGCAAAATGTAAAATTTTGGTGACACATAATCTGATATTGTCATTTAGTAATAAGAAAATGCAAATAGTTAAAGGGCTAAAAAAGTGAATAGTGAAATCAAAAGTAAAGTGGAATAAAAAATTTTTTATCGACAAGCTCAAAAAATTTTTAAAATCGGAGTAGACCCGAATGTTGTGATATTAGATATTGTGGAGTTTGTATATAAGAATTTTAAATATAAAGATTTAATCCAACTTATCAAGAAGGCAAAATAAAAACAATTGAGAGTGGATGAAAAAAACAAAAGATAGTATAGTTTTGGGATCAGCCCGTGATAATATAGTTGTTGTTTGTGAGAATAAAAAACACACAGAGTATTATACTCATCTAGTTTTGGGATCAGCCCGTAATACATGTTATTAGCTTGAGATTGTGAGTAAGAAAAACTTAAAAACTTAGTTGGTTAGTGGTTATTGACTTTAAGCAGAACGGAAGAGAAATAGCACAAAGAGAAGAAGTATTAATTTGTTTAAAGAATGAAGAGAATTAAAGAAGAAAAGGAATCAAATTTATAGACAAGTATTTATAAAATTAATATAAGTTTAATTTTTTATTTGTAAAATTAAATTCATCTTTTTGCCAGATTTATTTTTGTTAATAGAACCTAATAATAAATAGTAAATAAAATAAATTTAAAGTTAACAGTAAAACTAATTTATTTGAAGAACGTAATATATATAGGGCAGAAATTGAGGACAGCCATGAGAGAAAACCAGACGAAACAGGGCCAAGAGGAAGACTGAAAGGAGGTTAGAGAGTATATTTAGCAGGATCGCAAGCTACATAAATGAGAAGACTTGCAGATAGTTTCGGCACATGGCAGCTCTGCCTCTGTTACATCAGTGACAGAAGAAGACAGATTACTAACTCTGATATGGCAAATTGATAATAACTTAGCTAGCTAACATATTAACATAGCCATGGGAGTATGCATCACTTAAAATATTACAGAAAAATAAGTTCCCTCAAACTATAATAATAGTGGTCTACCTTCCGTGAAGTGAAGGCAGCACTTCTACAGAGTATTTCCTTATATTTCAAAAACAAAATTTCAAATAACTCAATATTGATTTAGGGAGGATTTATAATGGAAAATAATTCACTAACAAGAGAAGTGGTTTTAGCAAATGATCCTTTTCCCCCAAAAAAGTAACAAGACCTTATAAACTTAACTTTTAAGCACCATTGTATTGATTTCAGTTAATCATTTCAATAAAGAAATATAATAATACAAATAACATGATGACTGAACAATAGATAATAAAAGAAAACATTTAAAATATATAAAAATGACCTGCTGTCAGATCTATCAAACTGTTAGAAATCTGGATTCATTAATTTTAATATAAAATTAATGAATTGATATGCATTAGCTATGACATTCAGACTACCTCTTAACCCAATGGATATCACAGATCCCTTCAGGCTTTATTTTGTTGGTTTACATATTTATCTAATTAGCTGATATTTTTTGTATCCCAGCCCTAAAAGCTCGTAATACCGCTTGCAAACATGCATTTACATGTTCATAATTTTAATATCTATTGCCACAGCCATAAATGTTGTATGTAACTTAACCTTCTATTATATACTTTCAAATAATTCATTAGTATAATTTTTATTTCACTCTCTACTGACATCATCGATTAATTCTACTGGGTTTAAAATATACAAATAACAAAATTAAAAATAGGTTTATTTCAATTTCTACCTAAACGGATATAATCCCTTCACAATATGATATTGACATTGTCTTAGGTCACACCACCAATATAAAATCTTTGTTGATATTATCCTTTCAGTTCTCCCAATTCAATCTTAATGAAAATGTCAATACATTGGTAAATAAATATTGTATTTCAATAGATTAACACATGATTGTATAGTTTAAAAAGTATTTTCTGCTAAGGATAAGAATTCATCTAGGTATCTATAATGTATTAGGGGTTAGATTATCTAAAATCAGCTTCAGAAAAAGATCTCTTTGTTATTAAATCTATAATATTTTAGCTGATTGACAGCAATTATACAACATTCATGATGAAAATTAATTAAAATAATAATGCTCACCTAACGATGACTAATTAAATGAAATAATAAATTGCAGGACATAAGATTAATATATTAATCATTAAATGCCATGTTTTCCTCACAATTTGAACCTGCTATATTGGAACTTTACTACTTGTAAAATGTAACAAGCAAACTGAACTAGCGGGAGAACTAATACAAAGAGGCAATAAGAAGGTACTACAGTGAAGTTAGTCAAAATAATATCTGGGCACTTGTTATTTACATCTCAGCTATCCTTGTAAAATCCCATAGCCCTCTATTTTTTCCTTACTCGTTAGTTTTTGACCTGTAATTATCTGCTACCATAAATTGCTCTCCGACCCCCCCCCAACATTTTTTACATTTGTGCCTGGTTGCTTAAACGGAGCTATTTTGTCTCTTCTTGTTTATTTTTATTGTAATCAGTGTGTGTTATGAGAGGTCATATTTGTTAGTTATCTTTTTTTTTTATGTATACTAGGGCGTTTGTTGGTAATTTACGTTCTTTGTTTGATTACTTTTGTGTGTTCTTTTCATTTTAATCAGGAGGGTTCGTGCTGTGTTGGACGAACGATTAATAAAAAAGTAATTATTGTCCATTATTAAACCAAATTGTCTATTTTTAATTATTGTTTCGCTGTTATATCTACTAATTTATTTACATGCATTATATAAAGAAGTGACTACTAATATTTATTTTTTATTTAGTATTGTATGATACCTATTTTTATTTTTATACCGCTCGTGTTTGTTTATTAGTGTGCTTAAAAATGTGTTTTTAATTATACGCTTTGTCTTGTCATCACATCCAGATCCCAATCTACCACCCCATAACCTTCGAAAACACCTTGGTGAGGTCGAGTATTGGTGCAACCAATGGCGAATTAATGTTAATGAAGCAAAATGTTCCCACATTACATTTAACCTCTGCCGCAAGTCTTGTCCGCTAGTTTTTTTTAATTCCATTCCTCTCCCTTTATCCGAGATAGTACGGTACTTAGGCTTCCATCTCGACAAACAGCTGACATGGAACCCACATACGAGGCTAAAAAGACAAGAACTAAACAGACGCTTTGGACAACTTTACAGGCTACTTCAAAGGACATCCCATCTCACAATAGAAAATAAATTACCAATCTACAAAGTTATACCTAAGCCGATCTGGACATACGGAATAGAGCTATGGGGGACAGCGAAAAATTCTAACATCAAGCGTATCCACTCCTTTCAATCAAAAGTCCTGAGAACAATAGTAAATGCCCCTTATTACGCCAGCAACAATACCCTTCATAAGGATCTTAATATACCTTACATTCTTGAACTCATCTCTTCCAAGTTCATGAAATTCCATAGTAACCTATCCAACCACCCTAATCCCGTAGCCCAGTCATTCCACTGCACCACTCATCCCTATAAACCTCCTCGGAGACTAAAACGGCAGTGGCCTCGTGACCTGCAATAAATGCGTAACAGTGGGAGTCCTGGCAATGCCCAGTTTCTCCAATTATGTCCTGAGCGTCTTGGTCAGCCTCCACTGGCTTCTATCCGGCTGATGGAGGAGCATCAGGACTTCCCAATACTTCACTTTCTCTTTCGCATGCGAGTGAGGTGACAAACATGTGGATTTGGGAGGTATCTGGGCTGTTTGTAAATACTGTATGAATGAGCAAGTGAATGAAAATTGTAAATATGGTATGAATGAGAACATTTATCACAATTGCTTACTGCCTAAAAAGGCAGATTGTAATTTTATCACAATAAAGAAGTTTCAATCAGTTATACGCTTTATCCATTTTTTTTGTTATCCAGGATTTAACTAATTTATTTGTACTTTATTACTCTATTATTCATAGGGGAAATGATACCATACTATTTTTTTTTTTATATTATAGAAGAGTTAATAGGGAAAATCCACACCTCAGGTGAATACTCAATTGTCACAAACGCCAGGAATACGAGTATATTATTTTAAATTGTCACTATCCACCTACTTTTTTTAATTGGGGAGTCAAGTATCTCCTGATTAAGGTAATCTCATGCTGTATGTGCCTTGTGTGAGGAAGGCCATCAAACCAACTATAAAAATTGCAGAACCTATCAAAAGTAATGATACATTTCCAGCATCAGCACCGTCCACAAACAGTAAAGAGTAAACAGCTTCAGCTAGCTCAATAAGTGCGACTGGCAGTTTTTTCGCTTATTACAGTTTTTTTCAGGGACACACGGGACACCACCCACCTCCTCTTTCAGGCGAATTTGACTTACTTCTACATCCACATAATATAAATCAAATGCATCTACTTCCAAGCTCCATTGATCTCACTTGTCATTTTACCTCATTCTTATCAGATTTGCGAACCCTTATATCTTTTTTTAGTATATCTTCTCACAAACCATGTTTTTCACCTTATTTCAAGCTCACCTAATTGATTACATCACAAAGCTCTTTATATCTTCTTTTGGAATACAAATAGTATTTGAAATCACACAAAAGAACTGACAATATACATGATGAAAACATTGACGTTTTACTCACCCCTGAAAGAAGCACTAGACTTATCTAACATTCCTCCTAGATAGAATTGCACACCCTGGTACTGCTATTTTTATCCACTATTTACTTTCGTATCACATCATTCCCGTGGCTACAAAGTGTTCCCATAAGCCAAAACTGTACCAATTAGCACGTTTTCTTTCTCCCTTCTGCATTGCAAGTCTGTAGGGGGGGGGGTACAGGCTGGGTGGATGGTGTAGATGCAACAGTCTCGAGTATGATTCTAAGAAAACAATTCATCATCCTCTTTAACCGAGCCTCAAGATTCCTAGAGAGGCCATTATATTATACCACACAACTGAAGTCAAAATGGGGGGAAGACAAGAGAGGAAACCATGAGTTGGCGTGAAAGTAATGGGAGGAGATTTCGGGATCGAGTAAGTAGTTTAAGGGTGGAAATGATTCTGCCGGGGATTCGGGAAATGTAGTGTTTCCTGGATAGAATTTGGTGAATGGCCAAAACTAGATATTTTACTGATATAAAAAATTGGATAGGTCGAGCATCAATGGTAAAGGAGGGGAATATCATTTAGGGCTTTGAAAAGGGGACGTCAACCAACAATAATTGCTGCGGATTTCTCTGCATTAAATTGAGGATCATGGAGAGAGAACCGGGCTCCAATTCGGTTAAGGTATTTCTGAATCAATAGAGAGGAGGATGGGATCTCACTTGGAGGAAAGGATAGGTAAACTTGGGTGTCGTTGGTATATAGTTGGAATGAGCGGTGATGGATAGATGTATAGAAGTCGTTGATGTAGATACAAAAAAAGTAATGGTGAAATTGATAAACCCTTAGCTATACCGGAAGACAATGAACGGTATTTGGAAGGTGGTTTGTCAGGGATTAGTACTCATCCTAAGAAGTCCTGGAAGCGATTAGAGATGAATGTTTTAAGCCAGTGGATGGCACTTTAAGAAAAGGACATCGATATTAGTTTAGATGAAAGGAAGGGTATCTAATGTCTTGGCAAAGTCTATGAGGATAACGGTAGCTATGAGTTGTCGGTCAGCGGTGATTTTGGTAAGAGCAGGTTAGATGGAATACCCTTGCCGGAAGCCAGATCGGAGGGGATTTTAACGTGTTTCTAGAAATGATCAAATTTGGGATTAACCTAGTCTTTGGAGGGGTTTAGAAAGGTTTGAGAAAATTGATATGGGGCGATAGGATATGTGGGTGTTAGGAACTTTATTTAATGGAGAACCTTTGTTATCTTCAAGGAAGAAGGAGACGTATAATATTAAACAGACAAATTATAAATGTGAAGCAATAGGGGAAGAATTTTAGGGAGACAGAGCTTTAAGCATTTCACGGGAATGCCATCTGGATCTACTGATTTTTTTTCTTGATTTCATAGTTGAGGAAATGAGGTCAAATTCCAATGAAAAATATGAGAGAAAAACAAGTTCTCTGGTAAAACTACTAGAGGTGTTATTGGACTGGAGGGAAGGAGTTGAGAGATGAAGCCGCCAGGTTGGACAGAAAGCTAGAATTTAGGGCATCGGGAGAAATAAAGCCAATAAGAGAGGCGTTTGGTTTAATGATTTGAAATTAGTGGAGGAGGTCTCTTTTGGTGGGAGAGTCTTTTCCAGAAGATAACGACTCGTGAAAGAATTGTGATTGGGCAAGGCGGAATAGTACTGAGTGAAGTTGCGACGAGTGATTCTTCTTCTGGGTGCATGGTGTGGATAAACCTTCTTCTTGCTGCGTTCCATGCGCGATAAATTTATAAATTTCCGAGTCAACCAAGGATCTAGGGGATGGTGGGCTCGGAAAGTCTTAAGAGATGCCTGCTTCTTAAGGATGGTGAGGAGATTAGTAGTAAGGGAATCAACCATAGGATCAACAAAAGTGAAGGAATATAAGAGATCAGGTTAGATGGTCTTGAATGTTAGTGAATTGATGTTATGGAAGGTTATATTCTTGAAGGATCGAAGAATGAAATCCAGATTGTATAATAGTGAAATTAGATCGTGTACCGAAAGAAAAGGTACTGGGTGTTATAAAAAAAAAGAAATTAGATTCTCGGGCCAGTCTATAATAAAAAGATCTATCCAGGAATACGAAATATTCATGGCAGAATGTGGGACGACAAAGAGATTCAGGACAGTGGAAAGCTTGACAAGGAAGGGTTTGTCTGAAGAATGGCTTAGTAAATTAGTATTTAGATCACCATTTAAAATTACATGAATAAATGAAAAGACATGGTTGTAAAGAGTTTATTAAAATACAGGAGGGAAGGGAAGTTGAAAAGTACCATAAACAAGAGCGTAGAGGATCTTGTCTGGAGTGGTAGGATACTTGAGCAAATAAGTATTCCATTTGGCTCTAGGAGGGAGGAGATAATTGGAGTATTTGGGATCTGAGACTATAGTGTACAATAAGGCAGACACCCATCAGATAGTTGGGGAGGGAAACAGAAAATAAGGGGATGTTAGGTTTAAACCAGGATTCAGAAACAGCTATTTTATTGTACAGCTGATTTATAAATAATACTGGGAGCCCTTTATAAGGCCATCATCCAACCCAGCCGCTAGCAAACCAGACATATTAGTTCTTACCACCCATCTTCAACTGTCTCGTCAGCCAGTACAGATGCTTATTCCCCCGAGACATATCTTTATGACATGTAATGGACCGGTGGTTACTTATCTGATTTAAAAAGTATTTATCATAGGAGCTATTCATCCTAGTTATTTAAGGATAATTAAATTGTCATCATAACATATCATAACAGTTTAATAAACCAATCGAACAATAAATGAACAAATTATTTTAATTTTTTACATTTGGAGGTACAGGTTTATAACTTTCTTTTTACATTATTTTTGAATATAACACAATAAATTTTGTTAATTAATTTATTTTAATTTTTTTAAATGAACATTTAACTGTAGTGGGCACAAAACAACTATTTAAATATTATAATAAATGTTTAAATAGTACATTTATCTGAACATATATTTAATCATTGTAAATCACATCACATAAAAAAAAACAACGATAATATGACATAATTTATTAGTGCATATAATACAGTCTTGTTAATAATAAAAATATTTACAACTTTATTCATTTATAATCAAATCATGCATTGAATATTTTACAGCATCATACAACATTTAATTTTTACATCACCTTTTAAAATCATTACCGTTATAACATATTTTTGATGATTTACATCTAATCAAACAAGCATATTCACATTATAAATGGGGTCAATTTCAAACCCTCCATCTTCGCTTCAATTCTAATGGTTTTGTCCTTTTCTTCCGTTTCAACCAGTGATGTTGTGAGTTCCCGGTCCTGGTAAAGGACTCACCTTTGTGTATATTTATATGAATTGACAAAATATATGGATTTCTTGGCATAATGTTTAATGCATGTCATAAACTGAATTTTGTCAGCCCTTTGTTCTTGTGTTCCCATTTAATTATATAACCCCAAACACAATTTTAATTGATAGCTTCCATACTTCTGATAACTAATTTTTTGACCTAATAATAAATGTTCTAAAATTACTAAGCTGACTTTTTATATTTACAATTCATTTTTTCACGTATGAAAACAATATTTTCACCTTTTCTTAAAAAAAATTATATGATATTCTGAACAGCACAGAATATTTACATGTGTAAAAGTCTCTGTATATTTTTTTCTCTTCTTAATTCAATGTGTCACTTGTGCTAGTTTCATGCCCATAAAATACAGGATCTAGAATAAAAAAAAAAGCAATAATTAGATGAACAAATTAGATTTAAAATTATTTTAAATCCTGTTATATTTTTTTCATTCATGCATTTGGATTTATTTGATGTTATTTACTAAATTATGTTTATGTCTATAAAGGTTTCTTTTTTCATTAAGGCCCAGTCAAAGAAGCTTTGGTGGAAAGGGATTCGTTGACGAAAATATATATGTGAAATGAAGAATCCCAAGGGTCTGCTTCTCCAGTGTCAATTCCAACAAATTAAGTCTTGTGCTGGATTGTAAGCATTAAGTGATAACCGATTATCCCATCTATGGAGCTTTTCCAGTAATACGGGTAAGCAAAAATGTATGTATGCAACTAAATATATGTCACAATCGAATGGTAAATGCGAAGTTACAAAGCTGTAAAATGTTAAAATGATAAAATAAATAGTTTCTTAATGACATCAGGATTTGTAAGATCTGAAAGTGATTACTGTTGTCGGGTCGTCACGAGTAGGTCCTAGTCCTCGTGATGGAGAGAGAGTTGAATAGTCTGTGACCTGGACGATTGCTTAGTGATGGGTCTTACTATTGAGCTATCTGACTCCATATCTAATAGGTTTGTGCCCCGACTATGTGTACCTACGACTAGGTGTAGGTATGTGACCGGTATGTGCACTATGTTCAGGCTAGGTTTTGTAGGTAGTTTACGTGGTCTTGGAATGACCACAAATTCTCACTCGGTATTTAAGGGTCGGCGAAAACCGTCCGGATCCCAAAGGCGAATGTGAACCGGAAAGAGGCCAACTGGATAACTGGGAGAGACCTTACTAGGTACATTTTGTAGTGCCCCAGAGACCGTCATCAGCATGAAAGGGCTCCCTTCCAAGGATGTGCTAGGTTTAGTGAGACGCTGCCTGAGAATCTCACTAGGAAGATGTGGGATCTGACAACGCCCGACTAAAACATAGCAAGGTTAAGAAAGAGAGGTGCAGAGGTAGCTAAATAAGACATGGTTCGAGTAGAGCAACAAGCGCCTGTGCAGAGAGAGAGGGTAAGAGGGAGGGAGAGAGAGAGAGAGAGAGAGAGAGAGAGAGAGAGAGAGAGAGAGAGAGAGAGAGAGAGAGAGAGAGAGAGAGAGAGAGAGAGAGAGAGAGAGAGAGAGAGAGAGAGAGAGAGAGAGAGAGAGAGAGAGAGAGAGAGAGAGAGAGAGAGGTCCTGCCTACAGCGAATGACATGGGGTTTTATTTTGGCCACTCACGGGACTACTATGCGTTAGCTCCGGCAGTGTCGTGAACTAGGCCTCTCTCTCTAAACTGACGCCGAAGATTTATTGATAAAATATGGAAAGGTAGGGGGTGTTTGATGCCCCGTGAAGAAGGTAACTTCTATTTATTCGTGGTGAAGAAGTTGGCAAAACAACACTTTGATGGTTGAATGCATTTCATTTACGATCTTTACAGCCCCTCTTGTCAACTTTGTTAGCGACGAGGAAAGAAAAAGAAGTCAGAGTCGCTTTATTCGTTTCTTGCTGTGTCGGGTAACAAGCGTTGTTACTAAAAGTAAAAATAAACAAAAAAAGTTAAAATTAAAAAGTGTTTCAGCTGAGAGTTTTGGGGCCAGTGCTAGTAAAAATTTCATTAACCCAACATCTTTACCGGATGCAATATTATTTCCGAAGAATTTGTAATAAAAACTCCATCAGGAAGAGCAGAGGGCACACTATGTCCAATTATAGACCTCTACCCCTTGCTAAGAACTAAGACTTCAATCACATGTTTAACGTTCCCCTTCAGCACTAGATTCAAAGTACTACTAGGTTTTGAAACCATGAAACAGTTAAAAGTCGAAATGAAATGCGAAACGAATTGTTGTGTCAACCTCTTAATTATGAATAATTAGAAGTTCCCCTCTTCTCGGTCCAGAAAATATCTACTTATGTTTCCATATTTTTAATAATAAAGCTTATGGCGTCAGTAAAAGAGGGGGAGAAACTAGTGGACGGAAACAGCTTCAGGTGGGGGAACACCCCCACCACGGCTGGTCTGCCTATATAACCGGGCCGTCTTGAGGCAGTTTTCAGAACATACACAACCATTCATGTTATTTTACTATTAACTTCAATCTGATTTTATATAACCCAACCTCCTTCAAATGCATCTGCGCATAGCAGAAAGAGGAGGAAATTTGTCAATTATTTTGTTCATATTTTTTCACATTGTATTAGAATTTAAAGGGGTTAAGGAGGAAAAAAAAAAAAAAATTCACAACCGGCACTGGGAACACTGCTCTCTCTCTCTGCACTGCCGCTTGCTGCTCTACTCAAACCATGGCCTTCTCATTTATGAAAACCTCTGCATCTCTCTTCCTAACCTCGCTATGTTTTAGTCCGGCCTCGTTAGAGCCCACACCTTCCTAGTGGGATTATCTGCTTTCGTCTCGCTAAAACTAGCACCTCCTTGGGAGAGACCTCTCTCTCGTGGACGACGGTTGCCGTGGCCCTACAAACTTTAGCTAGTAGTGTCTCCCACGGCAATCCAGTCTGCCTTTCTCCGTTTCATACTAGCCTTTGGGATCCGGATGGTTTTCGCCTACCCTCAGATACCGAGTGTGAATTCGTGGTCATTCCAAGACCACATAAACTACCTCCAATATCTACCCTATACCTCTTCTCCTGAAGATAGTGCACTGTCGGGGCACATACCTATCAAATATGGAGTCAGATAGTACAGCAGTAAGACTCATAAAGCAATTGTCCAAGTCATAGCCTAATAATAAGCATAGTAAAGGTCATAACCCTCACTTCGTCACTAGGGCTAGGATAACTAGGCACCTCCTCATGACGACCCGAAAATGCTAATTACACGTGTTTATCTAATAATTATTATTGTATTAGCCGCTTAGTATTTAAGAATTCATGTATATCAACTATCCTTTATAATGGTAAAATATCCCAATGTAAATTTATTAATTATACTAACCCCAATATAACCTCTATTGATGAACTGAAAATTTATCTAGCTATAAGAACATCCAAATTGGAAAATTGCTACAATAACAGTACTATTTTTCTGCCAGAAACTACTTTAATTAATGTATTTATTGTAGATTGTTAAAAAGAAACATGTCATTTCATAGAATATGACCAGTTATATGATAACTCTTGTAAAATTTGAATTGATTATATTACAATTATACCACAACGTAATATAACTCAAGTATAATTAAGACCTTTACTAACCAATCAATGCCCTTATATATATTTTAAATTAAATCCATTATTATTTTAATCATTATAATGACCTTTTTATATACTATATTTTATATTAATCACAAATATTGTTAACCTTGGTATTCAAAGCTACCCCAATACATATGTGGGTAATTAACAAAACACTTATTAAGGTTATTATGGTTTATCACAGTCTTATCAAAATCTCTCTACTCTGCTACAAAGTTCAATTACAAAGAGGTCCTAGTACAAAGAGGTTCTAGTACAAAGAGGTTGACTAGATTTAAACAATACTTGATACCTCCAGTCCCTACATTACCCCCTATCCAGTGAACACGTTAATATTTATGAAACACAATTGTGAATTACCTTAATAGGAACTATAGCATTCATAGCATCGTTCAAAAAAATATACTGAAAATTCAAGAAACAAAATGGAAAAATATTGATTCGAAACAAAATTATTATATATGAATAGCTTCAAAGAATAATAATCAGAATATAGAAAATTCATTCAAACAAGTATTTCTTCCAAATATCTTGCAGGAAACCGCACAGTTCTACCACTTCTAGTAGAGGTTGGTACAGTTTCAGGTTGCTTCTGTTGTTTCTCCTGGTCTGTAGGCTGCGTCCTCAATACTGGAAAATCATCTGGGGACTGGGCTAAAGGTAAAGTCGAAGAGTCTTGTTGGTTCATATCTTCATCGGCAAGAAAATAAGCTGGTTTTAGCCGGTCAATAGAAACCGCAATGTCCTTGCCATGGATTTCCAATCGAAAATATTTTTCTAAACGGGTGATGACACGGAAAGGTCCTTCGTATGCTGGTTCTAGGGGTTTCTTGATCCGATCAGTGCGCATAAAAACATGTGAGCACTTCTGTAAGTCCTTGTAAATAAAAACGCTCCTAGAAGACTTGTGATTTACAGGAACAGGCTTCAGCTGACGCATTTCCTCTTGAAGTTCTCCGACCCAATCTTGTGAATCTGAGAATGTCCGTGATCCATTTGCAAAAAATTCTCCAGGTAATGTGATAGTTTTTCCATAGAGCATTTGAGATAGGGAAGAATTAGAATCCGGGTTAATTGCTGCTCGCAAGCCTAACAGCACAGTTGGCAAAGTTTCCGTCCAACTCCGGGAATTATGTGCCTTCAATGCTGTTTTCAATGTACGGTGGAGTCGCTCAATCTTGCCGTTGCATTGAGGGTGATAAGGCGTAGAGCGGTAGAGTTTGACGCCACATAACGCACTAAAGTGTTTGAACAATCCCGAGTCAAACTGACGACCCTGATCACTCGTTATGCGTCTGGGAACACCAAATCGCGCAACCCAGTGACTATAAACCTTAGCAACTGTTTCAGCAGTGATGTTGTTGAGTGGTACAACTTCCATCCAACCGGTGAATCTATCTATCATGGTTAACGCGTAAACGTTTCCTTCAGAAGGGAGAAGGGGACCAACTAGGTCTATATGTATCTCAGCTAAACGTTCATCAGGCACTTTATATTGTCCTACCGGAGATTTCACATGACGGTTGATCTTAGTACGCTGGCATGGCATACACGCTTTAGTCCAATCCTGGATGTTCTTTTCAACATTGAGCCAAACATATTTACCCGATACCTGCTTGACGGTCGCCTTAATACCAGGATGAGCTCTATCATGAATAAGATGAAAGAATTGTTGCCGGAATGCCTTGGGGATGAATGGCCGGATGGCGTCCGTACTGACATCACACCAAAGATGATTTCCACTAGGAAGCTCGTAACTTTTTAATTTTAATGCAGAATCAGATGTCATAAGATTCTGAAGTTCACTGTCCGTCTTCTGTTCTCCGGCTATCTTGTCAAAGTCTAACACGTCTAGAGCCTCAATCCGCGACAAAGTGTCCGCAACAATATTTTGCTTTCCACTAATATGGCGGATGTCTGTGGTAAATTCAGATATGTACTGCAATTGTCTTTGTTGGCGAGGGGAAGCTTTGTCATTTATCTGCTTGAACGCAAAAATAAGCGGTTTATGATCCGTAAAAATCACAAAGTGACGCCCTTCTAACAGATGCTTAAAATGCTTGACCGATAAATACATGCTCAACAACTCTCTGTCATATGCACTGTAAGACTTTTGAGCATCATTAAGTTTTTTAGAGTAAAAAGCTAGAGGTCTCCACCCATTAGGTTCAAGTTGCTGGACCACACCACCCACGCCAACATCGCTGGCATCAATGACAAGTGCCAAGGGATAGTCTGGGCAAGGATATGTGAGCATAGTTGCATTAGCGAGATCAACTTTGCATTGCTCGAATTTGGCAACTGCTTCCTGAGTCCATGTGATTTTCCTATTGTCCTTTTTCCTTGCTCCTCTAAGATAGTCATGCAAAATGGCTTGAGTTTCTGCAGCCTTGTGTAAATATCCTCTGTAAAAATTTAGCATTCCCAAAAACTGGCGAAGCTGCTGAACAGTCTGGGGAAGCTTGTAGTTAACGATGACATTGACCTTCTCTGGAAGAGGTATTGATCCACCTGGAGTGATTCTGTACCCCAAAAATTCCAATTCTTGCACTCCAAACATAGATTTGGCTACACTTATACGCAAGCCATATTTGTCCAAGCGGTTGAAAACAATCTCCAAATGACGCTTGTGCTCTTCTTCCGTTGACGAAGCAATTAGGCCATCATCTAAAAAAATAAACACAAAATCGAGACCAGTAAAAACTTGAGGGATAAAACGTTGGAAACTGCTGGGTGCGTTTCGTAACCCTGGAGCCATGACATTAAATTCGAAGAGCCCAAATGGAGTGATAATAGCTGTTTTTGATTTATGCTCCTCAGCTATGGGAACTTGATAATAGGCCTTAAAAAGATCGATTTTAGAAAAAATTGTTTTTCCATGTAACATATTCTGGAAGTCATTTATCCGAGGAATTGGATAGCGATCAGGAACTGTAAGGTCATTGAGCCTGCGGTAATCACCACAGGGGCGTAATGAACCATCCTTCTTCGTAACTAGATGCAGAGGAGAAGCCCATTTGGATTTCGATGGTCGTATTATTCCATGATTCAACATGAATTGAAACTCCTCCTTCGCTAACTGTAATTTCCTAGAGTCGAGTCTTCTAGCTTTTGAACAAATCGGCCTTCCGGTAGTATGAATGTAGTGTTCTACGTTGTGCTTGCATTCACTAGGTATTAAATTTGGTTTGGTCAGATTCGGAAACTTGGCTAGTAAGTCAGCAAATCTTTGAGAATTTGACACCGTGCTAATGATGTCACCATTTGAAATCTCACCACGGATCTGTGCACCTGTGACATTATCGACAAGTTTCTTATTTTTTAAATCTATTAAAAGATTAAAATGGGCCAAAAAATCTGCACCAATTATTCCTCTGTTCACTTTAGCCACAATAAAAGGCCACTGAAACTGACGGCGCAAACCCAAATCAATATTTAAAGTTTGTACACCATATGTTGGTATCATGAATCCGTTGGCTGCAAATAAAACAAAATCTCTACTAGGGGACTTGCACTTTGATCTTAGCGGAATTATGGACACATCTGCTCCACTATCGACAAGAAACTTTAGTCTGGTTTTTTTATCCTGGACAAATAAACGAAATTTGTGACTGCCTAAATTGTTAGCAACAGCCGAGGCCACATCTACTGTTGCTTGTGGGAGTTTTCCGACAGCTGCCGCCAAGCACAAGGTTGTCTACACTTCTCTGGTCTACATTTTTTTCCAAATCTCTGGTGAAAATAACAAAATTTTCTTTTGGGGCTAAAACTGCGCCTCAAATGGGAAGAATCTCTGGACGAGCTGCGAGACCTATTTCTAGAATTCATCGAAGAAATCTGAATTTCTAGACTCGCAATTTTTTTCATCAGTTCATTTAGAATTGAGTCCTGACTAACGGAATAGGCACTTGACTGAGGGGTAAACTCCACTATTTTGTCTGCCATAACTGCCACCTTATCTAAGGTATCCTCGCTAATGATTACAATATTTTTTATTGAAACCGGAAGTTTTTCCAACCACAGCGTTCTCAGAATTTTGTCTGTCATATCCCCACCAGCCAAAGTCTGCATTTTACGGAGCAACTGACTAGGCTTGAGATCACCTAACTCTAAACCTGTCAACAGCCTCCTAATTTGCTGGTTATCGCTCTCCTTAAACAGCTGAAGAAGACGCTCCTTAGCTAAAGTATATTTATTAACCTCCGTACCTCTAATAATTTCCCATATATTTTCCATATATTTAGTTTCCAGCTGAGAAACAAGATAGTTGAATTTCGTGTCTTCTTTAATAATACCCACAAGATTGAATTGGGCTTCTATTTGATAAAACCATAATTCAGGTTTATCGGCCCAGAAGGGAGGAATTCTAATTGATACTTTAGTTACCTCCGGTTGGTCCTCTAGTTTAGCCTCAAATTTTTCTCCTGCCGGCGACGCCATGCTGGGAATCACTTAGTTCGATCACGTCGAATTAAATCACGTCGGATCAAATCACTCGAATTAAATCACGTCGGATTATCACGTCGGGGTCACCAAATTGTGGGTAATTAACAAAACACTTATTAAGGTTATTATGGTTTATCACAGTCTTATCACAATCTCTCTACTCTGCTACAAAGTTCAATTACAAAGAGGTCCTAGTACAAAGAGGTTCTAGTACAAAGAGGTTGACTAGATTTAAACAATACTTGATACCTCCAGTCCCTACACATATCTCAACAGTTGTTAACCAAGCTGTGACACCAACAGCTCCTTTACCAACGTCATCAACAACGTCCAAAGATATAGCCGCTATCGACAAATACTTGGCATCCATTAAACCTTATTATTCTGCCCAGGAGTTCAGATACTAAGGAGTTATGTAGTAATGTGGGCAATGGCAATATCTTTAGCAGAACCGTATACCTGGCTTGTGACTTCATAGAAATCACTGATAGTTCCATATTATTTTTAAGTAAACATTCATTTCCTTCCCAAACCTCCTTTACCCCCAGACACTTCACTTGTTCATAGACATTCAAACCAGTATGTTGTTTCTCTGATCTCTTAATCTTTGTGTATACCAGTGTTTTGCTTGTTATTCATAATAAAGCTTTTTTTTAAAAGACTTTCCTCTACAAAGATTATTTAGCTGTAAGAATCTAAATGACCTGTTGCATTTCGCTATTCCTCCGCTGTTGAAATGAAGTATGTTTGACCATTTTTATGAGTACCCCTTTTTTAAATTGATAGAGTCGCTTTGCTGTCGCTTAAATCAGATGACAAAAAACAGAGCCGGCCTGAGTATACCCTTAAAAATCATCGGCTTGAGGTACAGAGATAGATTGGGGTATGTGAGCATATGTGCGAGTAAAACTTCATGCGACTTGATTCGATTTTCTCGCAAAATGGCTACAAACGGAAGTTTAGGATGTTGTTGGCAGTAGAATTCTGTTGTATTCCTACATAGTATATGACGCAGTCAGCCTTTCCGACTTCACGATAATGTTTAGTTTGCCAAATCTGTTGCTAATCTCGTTACAAGCTGATTTGGTCTGTCAAACAGCTCTATTGGCGCTCATGCTTCTACTGTACACTGCGATGTCTTATGCAAAAGCAGCAACTGTAGTATTCTTATACCGGGCTCCAACGATTTCAGAATTGTACACGTTAAATCAATAGGGACAGCACGGTTTCTTGAGGTACTTCACAGGTCAGAGGCACAGCTTCGGAGAGGCTATAACCAATCCGCCCCCACATCAATCGGTTTTTCAGGAAAATAACCAGTAAGTCGCTAAGGGCTTTCCCGGTCACTAAGCATTCGGCCCAGAGACCCTTGGGACAAGTTTCTGTTGAGGTTCTGGCTAGCTTCTGACTGCTGTTTTACAAGTGCTAAGGATGACTTGAAATCCAGTCGTTCCACACAGCAGCCTTTGGGATAATTCAAAAGAATTTTCTCCAGAATCTCCCCCATGTCTGGTAATAGGCGGATCCGGTGGTAGTGGGCAGGGTTGGCTTAGTAGTGGGAACAAGATGGCATATTTAATTAAGTATGTACAATAATATATCAATTAAGCTGTGAATGGCTCCTTGTACTCCATCCATGCATAATTAATCAGTCATTCCTCGTTTCAACACTTTAACCATTTGTTGTTTTTGGTTAATAAAACATTTTGTCTGTAAAATTCCATTTTACCATTGAATTACTTCCATTTTGATCTCCAAGTTAATTTATTAGTTAGTAAATAAGTTTGGGTTTATATTCAATTCGGACTAACAGTAAGTGAAATGAATATTTGAGTAAGGTATAATTTTTTTGCAGCTTTATGCTAGTGCAATACGCTCAGGATTTGATCTGTCAGTAGTTGAATAGCTAGATGACATCCCTTAAAATGAAAACTGGCAAAACAGGCTGAATAAATGAAAGCCAATTTGACAGATGCAGCTTACAATATGGCCGCTATCAACTGTCAAAGTTCAAAAGTCCCTATTGGAAGACGCTTTATATTAACAGGAAACCCCCTATTTGACGAACGTAGCAACCCTTCATAACGAACTTTCTTGATCTTATCCCTTCCAAGTTCATGAAATTCCTAAACCTATCCAACCTAGCAAAGTCATTACATTGAACCACTCATCCCTATAACCCTCCTCCTAGAATAAAGCGTCAGTTGCCTGATATAAATACGTGATATTGGGTAGTCCTGGCAATGGCTAGTAGCGTCTGTGGCTCTCGCGCTCTTGGTCAGCCTATACTGGCTTGTAGACGGTGAAGCGGCTGATAGAGGAACGTGGGCGAGATTGTAATTTCATCAGAATAAACGTTTCGAAATTTAAAAAAATATAAGTATGACCGTTGTTATGAAGTATAATTTTTTATTCTAACCTTCTACATAAAAGGTGTGTGACTGGAGGGGCCAATTAATAACAAAATAAATAAATCCTACTTCTGTATGGCATCCACGGGATCAAGTAATTTCTGGCCTGATGTTCTATCTCTTCCATGGATACTAAAGTCTTTCAAGGAAATATTATCCTGAGTTATAGCTTGTGTTCTACCTTGACATGTTCCTCTCTATCATACCCCGTGTATATTTAACTGTATTCCAGCTGATTGAACTGGCCACAGTAGAAATATTAATCCAAAACTCTGCAGCGAAGGTTGCTCTTGCAGTATCCGGGTGAGCATTATCGTGTATTAATTGCAAATACGGCCGATCTCTTTGTGAATGAGGTAGTCTAATAAATATAGACGTACTGACTAACTATAAATGGTTGCTAACTTGTTGTCGGGAATTATGTCCCCATGGTGAGGAGGAGGACTCCCGCCGTCTAGGCCCGGCTAGGGCCACTACAACCCTAACCGCTGTCCGGCGAGCGTCAAGAAAGAGATAAAATCGGTGGACCTGTGGTCTTTGACATTTGCTGGTGGCCTAGTCGGCGTGCAGCTTTATTCGTATTTATCTGACTCCATAAAATCTTAGAAGGTGTGCCACAACAAAGCACTATGTTTAGGAGAAGAGGAACAGGGTAGGTATTATAGATAGTTTATGTGGTCTTGGAATGACCACGAATTCACACTAGGGGTAGGCGAAAACCGTCCGGATCCCAAAGGCGAGTGTGAACCGGAGAAAGGCAGACTGGATCACTGGGGGAGACACTACTAGGTAAAGTTCGTAGGGCCCCAGATGACCGTCGTCCGCGAGGAAGAGGACTCTTCCAAGGAGTTGCTAGTTTTAGCGATACAAAGGCTGAGAATCCCACGAGGAAGGTGTGGAGTCTGACAACGCCGGACTAAAACATAGCGGGGTTAGGAAAGAGTGATGCAGAGGCAGTTGAATAAGAAAATCATGGTTCGAGTAGATCAGCAAGCGCCAATGCCGAGAGAGAGAGAGAGAGAGAGAGAGAGAGAGAGAGAGAGAGAGAGAGAGAGAGAGAGAGAGAGAGAGAGAGAGAGAGAGAGAGAGAGAGAGAGAGAGAGAGAGAGAGCAGTGTTCCAGGTGCCGGGTTCTGAGAGTTTATCGAATGCCTTAAATCTGGCTGCTTATATAGGCAGTCCAGCAGCGGCGGGGGATCCCCCCGACACGCCACCTAATGCCTGTGGCTATTTCGTACACTAGTTCCCCCCTCTCTTAACTGACGCTTTAAGGTTTTAATTATTAAAATATTGAAACCTAGATGGATATTTTCTAGGCGGGGACTTCTAATTATTCGTGATAAAGAGGTTGACACAACACTTGTATATCTTGTTTTAGTAATGAGAACTACGTCAGTTTCCTTTTCGTGGTGTAGTCCTGTCAGTTTGTTTGTGTGGGTTCGCATTCCAAAGAAGAACGGATAAGGATTCGGAAGGATCCATTGAAGGATTTTGTTTAACGGGAGACAAGATATATAAGAAGGGAAATGAGAGGAGTAATTATGGTTCTAAACACAGCAAGGAATGAAGTTAATTGGCTAGTGAGATCTGATGAGCTTGAAGTTGGAGGAATATGGGAAATTTGTAGTTGTGGATGGGAATGGGTTTTTTAGATGCCGGAATGCTGGGGAAGGAAATTGCGGATGAGGAGTGGGCAATACCTGTCTTCCGAACTGCATCGGCAAAAGAGACAGAACGCCTCAAGTTTTTGGCTGAGCCGCTTCTTGTGATACCAAGTGGCTAACTCCTCTTCTTCTGGACGACGACGTTGTTCGCTCCTGGACTTCAGTATCATTTGGAACTCACAGCCTTTGTAGTTCCTAGACTTCAGGATTCTGTAAGCCTTGCAGCCCTTATAGTTGGCCAGATAGTTTTGGTGTGCCCATATGCCTGGCAATTATGGTGTCACATTTGGGGTATGGTTTTTCAACCTGTATTCTTGTATAATACAGGTGGGTTAAATCTACTCCAGAGGTCCGCTCGAGACCGACAAAGAACACGGGTAGCAGTGTATTAATCACTTCTTCGTGATGCTCACAAAACATGTTCGTTATTTGACGAAATTTGAATCTTAAAACTGTCCGGCGCCCATGGTGAACTTTCTTGCTTTAGCTGATACGTATGGGTGTCAGCCTTTGTATCCTCTAAATACTTTATTATGTATATTTTCCCGTGCCTATAATTTTAGTCAATTAAGAGCATAGCAATTTAAAATGGCTAATGTTTCGGACAAATATTGCTGGCAGTTTAGGCTGCTTAGGTGTCCCAGTCCAGCATAGACTCCAAGTCCTCTACTGTCCCCTATTTGTCCTATAAGTCCTCTATTTGTCTGCACTTCGTAACTATTTTGCATGAAGAATGGGGGAGACTCCTCGTTACCGGTTCCTACTGTCTCTTTAGACGTGCTTGCTTTCGGTGGTAAGTCCTCTATTTAGTTATCTGCAGATGAATTTATTCGTCGTAACGGCATCGTTTACTCTAATTTGGCTATGGAGTAGGTGTTCGCCCCAGAGTGTTTTTTTATTTAGTGGCATTAGTTGTTGATAAAAACGCATGTTTCATCGTCTACAATATTCATAAATAGTATAATTTATTAATTTTTTTTAAAAAAGGTGTTGACCGGGAGTCTCAAACGTATGATCTTGTGGATCAGAAAATCTGGTGCTGCACACTCGGCCACGGGTGCCACGCTCGTAGCTTTGCCTATTGCCTTGTGCTATCGCTAGCCCGGCAGAGGCAAGCAAAAACCAGCCAATATAGCCGGCCTCTATGTGTGTTATTATCTAGAACAGTCACTGAATGGGTATAGTCAGTAATTAACTCACTTATTAAGGACTCCCTCGTGAACAGCTCACCTAAATTATCTGTGAGACAGTTTTAAAGCTGAAATAAGGTCTATAAACAGTGTTGGTATGGAGAGCGACAGTAATACGTGGTTGTCTAATAATAGCGCATGCACAGAACTTAGTTACGAATATTGCAGTATTTGTACCCAAGATTCATTTAATACATATGCGTATATGTGTAGTGTTTATAATATCTTGTTCTGATACAAAATAAAGTTCAAGAAACTAAACATTTATAAGGCTTACTTCAATCAATTTTCTTAAGAACAATAGTTGTTACTTAATATTAACTATTATTTGCCAACTTACTTAAGATGACATAAAAAAAGTATTTTTATTATATGAACCGATCTACACAAACGATTCAGCTAAACACATTCCATGCTCGCATACAAAGAAATAAAAATGCATTTAACTGTCATGAAAAGCAAGATTCTTATAAAACAGCATCGAAAATTATTATAAAGAAAAAATGGGTCAGAAGATGGGAAGTATTAAAAAGACTACGAAGTACTTGTTCAGCCATTTAAGGAAGAGTAGGATAATGAGTATCATATATAAAAGTTCACAAAAATAAACTTAAATCCTTACAAAAAAAGATAATAGCACAATGGCAGCAATGGTGGAGCATCTCAGTAAGGAGTACACCAGTTTAAATTCAAACCTGGAATAAAAACTACCATCAAAGAATAAACAAAAATATAACAATTTTTTTTTTAATCTTACAAAACAAATTTTTATTGTGATAAAATTACAATCTACCTTATTGGGGAATGAGTAATTGTGAAAAATATAACAATAACATTTAAAAAAACAAAAACATAGTGGCTTTAAGTGGATTGCCAAGTCATATGGCAGAGAGGGAGAAGAGAGAGAGAGAAGAGAGAGAGAGAAGAGAGAGAGAGGAGAGAGAGAGAGAGAGAGAGAGAGAGAGAGAGAGAGAGAGAGAGAGAGAGAGAGAGAGAGAAAGAGAGAGAGTGAGTGAGAGAGATGGCTGACGTGAGAGAAATGAGGGGGTCGCAAGAAGGGGAGAGTTAATATATACCCCTAAAATCTGAAAAAAGGGTATTTCAAGCAGAGAGTACGTTAGAGAGAAACTTCGTTTTGCTAAGTCAGCCATTAGGAGAGATAACTGGTTCTGGGCTCTTACCTTACCAATCAAGACACCATTGCAAGATATTACAGTAATTAGCTGAATGCCTTTAAATTGTTAAATTAACCTTTAAGGTTTAGTTATACATGGATGTATATGTACAAAAATCATGTTTCTTTTTGTCTAAATAAATTTTCATATTTTTTGAGTAATTTCAACTAAAGGGCTTCATTTCTTCTTTAATGTGATAAAATTACAATCTTCCTTATTGGGCAATAAGCAATTGTGATAAATGTTTTCATTCATGCCATATTTACAATTTTCGTTCACTCGCTCAATCATGCAGTCTTTACAAACAGCCCCGACAGACCTCCCAAATCCATATGGTTGTCACCTCACTCGCATGCGAAAGAGAAAGTGAAGTCTTGGAAAGTCCCCCACGCTTCTCCGTCAACCGAGTCACTGGATACGAGCCAGTGGAGGCTAACCAAGAGCGCGAGACCCACAGATGCTAAGGAAATTATTGAAGAAACTGGCAATTGCCAGGACTCCCTCTGTCACGTATTTATTATAGCCGGTCACGAGGGCACAGCCGCTTTAGTTTCCGAGGAGGATTGTATAGGGATGAGTGGCGCATGTTTATCGTGAGCTACCGAAGGAACTATGTGATGGGAAATGGAGTTATAGACAGTGACTGCTGTGCCTGTATGAGCTCTTCCATCTGGATAATCAGTTCGATAAGTCTGTTACTGTTGAACTCTAAATGATCGTTTATTTGTAAGTCTTGTTTCAGTAATGAGTAGTGCTGTCACAGTTCAGTGTTCACAGTGTGGGTGCGAATACCATTCGCATTCCAAAGAAGAGCGGATAAGGATTCGGAATGATCCACTTATGGATTTTGTTTAACGGGGATAAGGTAGGAGACAAGATTTGAAAGAAGGAAAATGAGAAGGGTAATAAGGGTTCTGAACTCTGTAAGAAATGAGGTTAATAGGGTAGTGAGATCGAAATGTGTGGTGGAGGATGGGATTGGGTTCGCTGGTAGCTGGGAAGAGCGGAATGCTGGGGAATAGGAACTTGTGGACGAGGAGTGGGCAGTGCCTGTGACTGCTCTCTGTTCAGAACTTCATCAGCAAAAGAGACAGAAGGCCTCAAATTTCTTGCTGGGGACGCTTCTCAAGCTACCTGTGGCTTCTCTTCTTCTGGCTGATGATGTTCGTTCCTAGACTTCAGGATTCTGTAAGCCTTGCAACCCTTATAGTTGACCGAATGGCCTTGTTGGCAGTGCACGCATATTGCAGGCGAGTTCATGGGCTTCTTGCACGATTCACTCTTGTGCTGCCCACTGCACTTTACACACCTGGGAGGGTGGTGACAGTTCATTGTGGTGGGCCCATATGCCTGACAGTTATGGCACTGGACAATGTCACGTTTGGGGTTACTAGACATGTTTTCTTGTATAACAGAGGCGGGCTAAATTGTAAATTTTCTCCACCCCAAGAGTTTGCTCGAGATCTACGAAGAACAATGGTAACGCCGTTTTAATCGCTTGCTCTTCCTGCCTGTCCTCACGCAGCAAGTTCGTTATTTGCCGAATTTCGTATCCAAGAGCTAAGAGTTCCTCCTCTATTTCATTAGCTGGTGTGGTCGGATGCAGCTTTCTGATCACAACTCGTAGCGATCTTTCTTGCTTTAGCTGATACGTATGGAAATCAGCCTTTGTATCTTCCAAATAATTTATTATGGCTCTATACCTATTGGGCATGTCAGGAGCAATGTTAGTGTCTCGAGACCAATTGAGACATTTATACTTGCCCATACCTACAATTTTAGTCATTTGAGAGCATAACAATTTAAAATTGCTAATATTGCGGACGAATATGACGCCGGCTTAGGCTGTTTGCATAGACTCCATGTCCTCTACCTGGGCATTTTTCAGCACCTCAAAACTGTTAGGCGTGAAGAACTGGGTCTCGTCGATGGTTTCTTTTTTATAAGTGCTGGCTTATGGTGGTATGTCTTCCATCGAGCTCGCTGCAGACGTACTCATTTGCACGTTCCTATTTGAACGTCACGGCTAATTCTTAATTGGCGATGGAGTAGGCGTTGGCCCTAAAGAGACGTTGACCATTTTTTTTTTCGGACATAAGTTGCTGATAGAAACGCATGTTTTATAGTTAATAATAATTATTAATATATGAATTAATTTTTTTATGAATAAAAATAGGTGATGGTCGGTAGGAATCGAAAGCACGAATTCATAGTCAATAGCCACCGAGGAGCCACGTTGTGACGGTCTAGTCTATTTTCTAATGTTATCTATGATCTGGCATGCGCAATGCCAGCCCAATATGGCCGGCTTCTCGGTGTGATATTATCTATTACACTAACTGAAATAGTATAGTAAGTAATTCACTCACTTATTGAGGGCTCTCTCGTGAACAGCTCACGTAAGTGTTCTGTTGAGGCAGTTTTAAACCAGAAAAAAGTCTAACTGTAGTGATCGGTGTTAATATGAAGAGCGATAGTGGTACGTTGTTATAAAATAATGGCGCATGCGCAAAACTCTAGTAATTTCGTTTATGTTTTATTTTATATATATATCATTTTCACATGTAATTGTAATTTTTCACCTGGTGACCCAACTTGCCATTAAATATGTATATGTATATGCAAAGAAAGCCATATTCTTAGGACGATACAGTTATAAATAATAAGGAACATTATAAATAATAGAATGTAATATTTTAATATTATTTATTATTAAATTATTATAATATTATTAAATATTTTAAAAAGTAAATAATATAGACCTTTCCCATCTCTATTAGTGTCAAGAGAATAATAGGAGAAATAGATTGGGATGTGTGAGGGAAACCTAAAATTTATCAGTGCTAGGTTGTTAATATATTAGGCAATGACAGATCCTGGGTTCCAAGTTCATCTGAATATGTTATCATTGTGAATATTTTATGCATGCTTGGTTCTGAACATGAATAAAGTGGCGAATTGCAACATTTAATACTTGGTTCAAATTTATCAATAAGACCATTTTACCAAAATATTTTGCCATTCAGGCTCGTAGTACTTAGGGAAGGGGTGTACTCTTTCGAAGTTTTCCCCACTGTTCATATCAACACACGCAGGACCTAGTTGGAACTTAGTTATACCAGCAAAGTTCAAATAATTAATCTATTACAATCTAGTTTTATAAATTATTTTTTTTGCTTTTGTCATAAGGTGTTTTAATTGATATTTTTTCCTAAACTAAAAGTTATTTTTACTTCAGTAAAGAATATATTTTATTCATAACCAAAAGAAATAATTTCAGTTTTTATTTTGTTTAAAACTATATCCATGCCACATTAGCACAAGATTATGTTTATTATGTAAATATTGGAAATAAGTTAATTTGAATATGAATTTAATATTTTTCCCCCAGATCCCAAGAGTTTCCCTTAAATCTCTCTGTTTCTCCGAGTATTTTCTATTGAAACTCTTCATATTTTAAGACCCTCTATCTCCTTCAGTTTTAATCCTCCATCTATTATCATAACACGAGATTCTTAAATGCACCATTTTTTTCTATCTCAAACACCCTCTTTCTTTGATTAATGGTTCATAATACGTGTATATAACGTTTGAAATTCTATCCCTCAAACAATTCACATTTCCTTTCCAACATTTAAAAATTTTTATCACAAAATAACGCAGGTAGTATTTTAGATGAAAATAACTTTATCAACTACGTTACTAGAGTTGTACTGACACTATTACTCAAAGTTAGGTTGGGTTGAATAACCAAATAGTCTATTTTCATTCAAGTTGTATTATCAACAGTAATCCTTATAATGATGTTAGTTTTATATTACATCACTGTTTTATATGATCGTGTATTATGATTCCTTTAATTCTCAATAGCAATATAATTTCAACACAATTGAAATTGGCTTTTTTGCGACAAAGTTTATTGCATTACTTAGTTTCTAGAAGATGCCCTCAACTATAAATAAAATAAAAGAATATTGATCTAATGTTAAGTATTGTTATTTGGGGGGGGGGACTACAAACTATACGAACTGCGTAATAATGTATATTAAGATGTGTAAATATCATTCGAATTAATAGTTATTCTGTTAATTTATTAGTTTTAAGAATATACAGTCTTTATTGATAGTAATAATTTCTTAGTTACTATAAGATTTTGTTTTCTAGTTTATTATAATAGTTTTTGAAAAAGGTCACCGTTTCTGTTTATTTGAACATTGACCAACAAGCCGACAAAGCAATAATTTATAAAAGCGGAAAATACCCCTAGCATTTATTTACCTGTCCTGAGTAAAATCTGGGTGCTTGAATGTGGGCTGTTTTTTCAAGTGACCTGAACGGTGGATAATTGAGATAGAACGCAGGTGTTGAGTTTTTTCGAGCCTAAAAGTCCATAAATACACGTATCAAAGGTGTGAAGAAACATAAAAGAACCAAGGGAAATCGGGAGACGGCCAGCTGCCAATCGCCGAACGTGCTAAGGGATCCGGAGAGACACCAAGCCCATAGAGTGGGGGAGAATGCTTGAATTTTTTTTAAAGAGGACATTTCTTCTCTTACAGTAAGGGGCATTTCATTCTGGAGGTGGTTCTTTGCACTCCACATTGTTGCTGGGCATGGCCTGCACTGGACTTCATGAAAACACCATTCCACGCATCCTCCATAATAATGGGGTAAATAAGTTTTCTAATCATATAAATTTTTATGTCATACTACCGTATTTTTGTACCAAGGTTAAAAGTTTAATTAGTTAGTATAATCTCATGTATACCTCATATATTATGATACTATGGATCATTATACAGCAGAGAGAGAAAAAACCTTATATTGCTGATTTTCTTCGATAAACTATGTATCCGCAGAAATATACAGTCTTTATATATTTCCCTACCTTTAAATACATTAGTAATAAACCCTCATTCGCCAAATAATGTATTAGCCCCAACGTAGGAGTATTCTCCTCGAAATTTTGCAGAAGAACTTAAGTAAAACCTTAAAAGAATGGAATTAATTGGGTAACCAACAATTTCAGAAGAATATTTAACACAGGAAGGAGAGGAAACTGGAAGGAAACGGAGGAGGATTTGATGGGAAGGCTGAAAAATTGGCAGGAAAGTATATTGCGGAAACTTTGGTGCATTTTGTAAATCTCAAATAAGTAAAAAATACAAAAAAAAGCGAATTTATTCCTTCAAACTGTTTAGATTATTGAGAAGCATTGATATCCTAAAGTGCTAATTATTTAAATAACTTGTGGTGCAGAATTTACCTAATGGATTTATTCCATAGTGAGCCTGGTAAACTGCGGAACCATTCGATGCCATGGAGGTAGATATAGGAAGAGATGAACTTAGTGATGCTTGATGCGAAGTCAGCTGGCTGAAACTTCCCATCGGGACTGTAGGTTGACTTAGTTGACTTAAACCTGATAGAAATATAACATAGAATTTCAGTAGAGCATAATATTATATTATATATTATAACATTTATTATATGTAGTGGTCATTTTCATACTGTCATTGGTAATACATTTGTTTTTTTGATAATAATAACTATAAATCATTTAATATCGACTACAAACATAAACAAAGTTCTTCTAAAAATGACTTAAATAAACAAATCTCAAAAAGGAAGGATTTAATACCTGTTGAAACTCCCCATCTTGCTTCGGGTGCAGCAAACATACCAGATGGGCAAATACTGTCTGTCATGGTTCCAAACGGAGGTAAACCATGAGAAGGTAACAACGAACCTGGGTTCCGAAATACATTTGTTGTCTTCTTCCTCTTTTTCCATTTTGCTCTCCTATTTTGGAACCATACCTAGAAGAAGTAAGAATAATATAAAAAAGTGGAAAGAATAATTTTTACTAAAATTTCAATTAATATTATCATCACGACAACGATAGAATTCGTTAGCAAGTTAAGACTTCCGGAATAGATTTTTGTCAGTTCTCCTGGTTAGCTGCAGCTGCTTTTAAGTTCAGCCTAGGTGACCCGCCATCTCAATAACAGGATACAGGAGTTATAAAAAGGTTCTCCCTAGAACAATTTCTTGCGTATTTTTCTATATTTTCAATAATAGTTAACTATTGTGTATTTTTTGGGGGAAATGAAAAATTGCTTAATTTGGGGAGACGTATGTAGGGAACGAAGTGCAATGAAAACCTGATAACAATGAGTAATTAAAGCAAATCCTATGTTATTATATACTGCTAGCTGTAACGACCAGTTAATATATACAAAAAATGCAAAATTAAATTTAATAAATTTCTGATTAGAGATAAAGGTTTAGGGTTGGCGGCAGGGGAATATATTGGTAAAACAAATTTCCATCATGTTCTTGAATCAAATAGATCAAGCAGCTCGTAAGGCAGCAGGGATAACTTTTTTCATTTTTAAAAATACTGAAGCAAAGGATAGCTAACTGCCAACCACGCTTCATACCCCCTGCGATTTTTATCAGTGATCACAAGTATTAAAAAGTCATAATGACTAAAAAGTATGCAGGAAACTTCAGCTCAGTCTTCAAACCAATGGACCTCTTTACACCTGTTTGATATCTTTTATTTTAAATGCACCATTACGTCAGCAAAAAAACCCTTTATAACGATCTTAACATACCCTACAATCTTCAACTCATGCCTTCCAAGTTTATGAAATTCCATAGTAGCCTTTCCAACCACCCTAATCTCGTATCACAGTCATTTTCACTGCACCACTCATCCCTATAATCCTCCTCGGATACTGAAATGGCAGTGGCCTCGCGACCTGCTATAAATGCGTGACAGTGGGGGTACTGGCCATGGCCAGTTTCTCCAACTCGTCCTGAGCGTCTGCGGCTCTCGCGCTATTCGTCACCCCCCACTGGCTCGTATCCGGTGACGCGGCTGACGAAGGAGCGTGTGGGGCCTCCCAAGACTCCGCTTCCTCTTTCGCATGCGAGGGAGGTGACTACCATGTGGATATGGGAGGCCTCTGGGCTGTTCGTAAATATTGTATGAATGAGCGAATGAATGATGAATTGTAAATATGGTATAAATGAGAACATTTATCTCAATTACTTATTGCCTAATAAGGCAGATTGTAATTTTAGCACAATAAAGAATATTATATATATATAAAATGCACCATTGTAAACAGTGACTAGTGTTAAATTGAGGGCTAAAAAGGTCGCCCTATTCACACGAGCTGGCAAGCAGGTCAAACTGAAACCCCTGTTTTCAGTACTGTGTCGTACGAGCGTAGCTAACTCGTTGCCTTAACATCACACATTCCTTACCTTCATGGAGAATGAACTTTGAACATGAAGTAATGTCCACTCAGGTGAAGAATAGAAAAAGATCGTGTTCTCTTACAAGTTCATATTCTGACTGCCGCAGATTTAGCCAACACAACAAACCACAAAGACAACTACCTACTTCACCATCGACATCATAAGAGGATATCACGCATGCTCCGGGGACTTGTGCACAGGGCACAATGACAGAGGAATCGCCTTTTTTTCTCACCCAATAAGTCGTTAACAATGAGAGAAAAGCTATGGACTCATCAATGTCATCAAAACAGCCTAAACGACACAGACGAGGAAATTTAAATTACTAATACCCCAGCTCAATTGAGTAGTGGTGACCCAAACATACACCTGTCGGCCAATAGTCCAATAAGTGTCTGCAGCTAAAGGTTATTTTCATACAGTTGCATAAGACTGTAAAATTCACATCATTTTAAGAGTTCAATTATTAAGTATTCACTAGAGTTTCTATTATGTGTGCTAGATTGTATATAAATTATATTGATTAATAAAAACATACTATAACATAACTGTTTTTTTTTTATTTGGCGTTGATGGAGATGGATCCCAAACATATTCATAATTCTAATTAGATTAAATAAAGGTACGGAAGGACTCACCCCAGTAAGATAGCATTAGCCTTCAAGCTAATTTTAAGTAATTTTAGCATCAGTTTTCAGTGATATGTGAAGTCACATAAAATAATATGATCAGCTTGTTCCTATAATATCAATTGAAATGTAAAATATATCTTAACGTACGAGCCTTTAAGTATATACATTTTTCATTGATATTAATGTATCTTTTGACATCGATTAAATAATAATAATGTTAGTTGATTGCTCTGTGCTATTTTAATTATCAACGAAAGAATGCGAACCAGCATAGCAAACAAAAGGAAGGCTGGACGGCTGGATAGAAACGGACATAAATATATTGAAGGCATGACAAGGCTATGAAAAAAAAAACCTTTACCCATGGAAAAAATGAGAAAAAAGTGCAGTATCTGGTCAATTGGGTTTTCATAGTTTTAGCACGTGGGCAGATAATTGATTCAAGTCAAGTGGTTGATATTGGGTACTGCTCCTTGATGGAATCAACGGTGTCTATAATGACCTACCTTCAGTTTTGGACAAAACCAAGTTCGACATCCAAAAACCTGAAGACTTCATTAGTACAAATTAGGTTATAGTTTGTTCTAAACTCGTATGAATTTTAATCTTATACAGTCAATTACATTTTTCTTTTTGTAATTTTCTGTTTTTATTCTTTTTCAAATATTAAATACAAATCTGTTATTATAAAATTAGGTTTCTTTTTTTTTTAGATAGATAAACAACTTTATAATGATAAAATTACTATCTGCCTTATTAGGCAATAAGCAATTGTGATAAATATGTTCATTCATGACATATTTACAATTTTCGTTCACTCGCCCATTCCTACAATATTTACAAACAGCCCAGAGGCCTCCCAAATCCACATGGTTGTCACCTCCCTCGCATGTGAAAGAGAAAACGGAGTCTTGGGAAGTCCCCCACGCTCCTCCGTCAGCCACGTCACCGGATACAAGCCAGTGGAGACTGACGAAGAGCGTGAGAGCCAGGTTTCTTTTAACTTCACTAAATCACATTTAAATAGTATGATTACTTTTTCTTTTAAATGTCTAGATAACGTTCCAAAAAATGGGCACAGGGTTGGATCATTTAATTTACTATGTTGAACAGATCTTTTAAGACAGATTTATTTATATTAAAAAAAAGTGTTTATATCGAGTATGGACAGAGCAGTCAAGCTGAGGGAGTTAAAATCTATATAGGAAATGATTGTTGGCCATAGAGCCCACGAGAGGTAAGGAAGCCCTTACCCTGCGGTTGGTTATAAGGGCTGTGTCACGGTCTAATGGACCAGTTGCCTCACAGGCCGCATGAAAGCTAATTACTGTCGACACATGATAGACTACTTTGCTGAATCACACCAAGTTCTGTTTAACCACCACTTAAAGCCTTCTTGCTCACTAGCCTATTCCCCGTCATTATTGTTATCTTGGTCCGCACGCACCAGTAACTTGTTTTGTTATTGTTAGTTGTTTTTATTTATTTAATGAAAAGGAATAATCTTTATCGAGTAAAATTTGTTTACATTGGTTATAAAACTAAATCGCATTTTGTAAATATATTTATAAACGAAATAAATGGCGTATCCATCTGAAGAAATACTATCGAAAGATACTCGTTGAACTCTGGATGAGTTTGTTAAAAACTCAAGTCAAGTGTTATCTGTGACATTGATACTTTTAGTGACTTTGTAAACAGCAACTAGATCCAAACAGATAATTCTTATATATATTGTTGATTGATATTTTTAATCAGTTTGTTATTCTACAGACCATCAATTTACAACACAACCTAATATGAAAGTAAAATATTTATTTTTTAATTAAAAGTAATAGATTAATAAATAAATAAACTATTCTTATTTTTCATAAGGCTGCTTTTATTTTTTTAGAATATTTCTGGGATGACAGAAAAATATTGAGCTATTCACTACTAATTAATTTATAAATTTCATTTATAAAAATCCTTAATTATTTTTCATGGAGCTGGTTCTCTTTTTGAGGAGCATTAAGATGTCAAATAAAACTACTATGAAACATACCGTGCTTCTAAAAAGCAGTAGTTGAGTTAAAGATGTGAATGCGTTCTTAATGCCAGTTTTAATCACTTGGTATGATTTGAAAAATCATAGTTTGAATATAAATTTTTTTTTAAGTTTTAAGTTGTCGAGATCTTTAATTTTAAACCTACTCAAAATTATAAAAAAAATGTTGTATCCTAGCTAATTAATTAATTAATGAGACTTATTCGTGTTTAATGGAGATGGACATATTTAACGTTTCTTCTCAATGTCAAATAAAACCTCTACATAGAATTTTTATATGTTTGGCTGAAGTAGGAAAGCCACAAAGACGAGATCAGGCAGTGTTGGTTCGAAATCTATAATCTGTAAATTATAGATCACACAGGCTATAGATGTTTTGGTGCCTGAATTCAAATATTACATTAGTTTTTGCCTAGGAGCTCAAAAGTTGAATCCATGGATCAAATCAAAAAACTAAAACGGAATTTTCGTTATTACATTATACAAGTATTATTATATACAAAGATAGAGGAAAAAGTCATCGATGAAACGAGCTAGTCACTGGACACTTCTGAAGCTTCTTTTCCGTGACATTCTTGAATGCATTTTGGAACAGGCCCTTTTCAAACTCCAGCAGTAATCTGCCATCATGTGCGTATCCCATCTTCCTTGGTAGCGGGCCGCCATAGTTTTAATATCCTGGTTAAATCTTCCACCTTGTTCCTCACTGGTGTTTCCTAAATTTTCAAGAAACCGATCTAAGTGGCCCTGTAAATAGTGGACCTTAGTACTCATGTTACACGCATGGGATTTGAAACTGTTTAGCGTCTCGTTTACCAGTTCAACATAGTTTTCATCTTAGCGTTAGCCCAGAAAATTACCGACAACTGCAACAAATGAAGTCCAGGCGTTTCTCTCAGCCTCATTCATCGAATTCACGAAGGCAGATCCTGAATGAGTTATCTTAATTATGGGCAGTCAAATATTCCTGCTTTAGTTTTTCCCGTACTCAACGGAGGCATTTTTTCCCCTATATGTGCAAACCATGATCCGTTCTTATAAAGAAGCTCATTATATGTTACATGTTCAACCCCCCGACATGGGGAGAGTTCATCCAACGTAGACATATCAAATTTTTCGACTCCCTGCAATACCTGACAAACCCGGTGTTCAACACGATAACCCCCGCTCCGTTCCCCCATCAATGGCAAGAGGCAGTCGAGCCAGGAATGCTTTAGTCTTAGGTTCTAGTTGTTGGTTTAGTTTTTAGTTTGTTTTTCCCACATTTGTAAACTGAAGGTGAGCCCCATCACCTAGTATTTATACATTGCATTGTAATTTTAACGTCAACCTGATATTGTTATGTAACCCAACCTCCTTCGAATGCATCAGCGCATCGCAGTAAGAGGAGAAATTGTTAAATAAAACTTTGTAATTCCATTGTAAATTGTTAAAAATTTTATTAATAAAGGGGTTTAGAAATAAGAAAAAACAAAATAAAAAAACATGGGGTGTGTAGTAGGCCGACTGTCGGCTTGCCATAAGCACCTCTTTTGACGTGGGCCGACCGATGCACCTACCCTATCTGTTGGAATATGGGTGGTCCTGTGCCTGTGGCTTATTAACCCATTCACAAGATGGTGTGAAAAGGCATACGCCAGCAGAAAGGGTCATAAAGAAAAAAGCCTTCTTTTGAAGAGCGTTAGAAACGGTCTAGGGCGAGAACATGTATACGTCGGGACGTGAATTGGGTGGGACCCAATTATATATAACTGATATTCCCTTATCAGTTTCAATTATTGTAACCCAAAAGTGAGCCACAACACCTAGTCCAGTCTATTATTTTTGTAATTTTAAATGTAAAACGAAAAATGTTTGTAATTCTACCCTCCTTCAAACCCATGTTATGCTATGCAGGAAAAGGACCCATAAATCTGTAAATTTGTTTATGTTATTGTTCATTTGTTTGTAAAAAATTTTTTGAATAAAGGGGTTTTGAAACAAAAAAAAAAAGTGAGCAGGACTTAAGAGGTACCCCTGACTTGGCGCTCTTGGCTTTGAGGTTGCTTTACATCAGATTGAATACATCGATGCACACTAGTAAGATTTAAGCTTTATTTGTAGCTAGTACAATAGATGTAATCTGTTCATCATATTGATTAAAGTAAAATCAGTCATTCCTCGTTAAAACATTTTAATATTTTGTTGTTTTAGTTAATAAAACATTTTGTCTATTAAATTCTATTTTACTATCGAATTCCTTCCAGTTTGGTCAGCACGTTATTCGTTAAGGTAAATTACTTTGGGTTTAGAATCAATTGGGACCAACAGTAAGTGAATTAAATGTTTAAATAAGGTATAATTTTGTACAACTACACGCTAATGAAATACGATCAAGATTTGACGAATCGAATCTGTTATTAGTTGAATATTTAGATGGAATCCCTAGAAATTAAATATTCTAATTATTCAACTAGAGCGTAACAGTGGGTAAGTCAGGTGAATAGATAAACGGATATATGTATCCTTCAAAAAGGTACATTCTTTATTTATTGCCTGAGCGTTTTATGTATTCGGATACAGTTGTGTGACAGATAGATTAGCGATATACTACGCACAGAGGTATCCAAAAATAAACAAAAAAGAAGCACACAGTTCACCGAACGTAGCACTTGTTAAGTGAAGTAGGGTAGCAAACGTTTTTCTCTTATATCTTAAAAGGTAATATTGGTTATTTGTTCCAGCAAATTCTTGTTCTTCAACCTGGAAGCCAGTGATTCACAAGCTTCTTTGACAGGTAGAGATCTCTGGAGAGGTCATTTAACTCATCCTGATTCAAACGTTGAGGAATTAATGACAACCCCTCATAATTACTTTCCCTTAATTAGTATCATAAGGGTGATAAGAGGGACAACACTCGTCCCTCTCGAAAGCTCTGGTACCTGGTAGAACGAGAATCGGTAACTGAGTGAGAGACCGGGCGCCTTGGAGATACTAAATCCATGAGTCCACTTGCTACGATTGTTTCGATTCATTCCTGTAATATTTACATTATTTCTTTAACAACGCAAATCCAACGCAGTACATTTTAGGTTAACTTTAAAACAACTCTTTCCTAAACACAAATACCACGTGAGGCCAACTTCGATCTACCCTGCAAGGCGAGAACTCCTGTAACTAACCTCATTTTTTTTTTTTTTTTTATTTCAAAACCTCAAAAAAAAATAATACAATGAACAAACAATTTTTATAGAGTTACAAGGTGCTCCTCGTACTGCGATGCACTGATGCATTCGAAGGAGGGCATAATATAAATACATTCAATCTGTAGTATAAAAAGTATAACCATATCCACAAAACTAGGTGATGAGGCTCACCTTCAGCTTGTTACCGGCACTAAACACTAAAAACAAACAAAACAAACTAAAACGTATACCTAGAACCTAAGACTAAAGTGTTCCAGCCGCGACAGCATCCTCCCATCGTTGGGGGAACGGAGCGGGGGTTATCGTGTTAAACACCGGGTTTGTCAAGTATTGCAGGGAGTCGAAAAATTTGATATGTCTACGTTGGATGAATTCATCCACCGTAGGCAGCTCAAAGATCTCGTGAAGCTCACTGTTGCTCCGCTGCTCGAATGAAGTATTTCTGACCACTTTCATTAGTATACCGTTTTAAAATTGTTGGAGTCGCCGAGCTGTCGTATACGTCAGATGACGAAAAAGCGGTGCACCATACAGCAGAGTAGGCCTGAGTATACTCTTGTAGATCAGTAGCTTCAGACGCAGTGATAGATTGGGGGAGGTTAATAAATGCGTAAGCCAGTAAGACTTCGTGCGTGTTTGCTTCAACTTCTTCGTAAAGTGGTTACTAAAATGGAGGTGTCTGTCCATTTTAATTCCCAGATATACTAGGTTGTTGGCTGGTGAATTTTCCTCCGTTCCTACTATGTAACTAGTAGGTAGTGGGCTTTTTCCCTTTTGAAAAGAGAAAATTACGCAGTCAGTCTTACCCGCGTTTACAGAGATATTGAGTCTCCCCAATCTCTCACTGATCTGGTTACAAGCTACTTCAGCCTGTTTTAGAGCTACCTTGGCGTTCATGCTGCTGCTGTACACCGCTATGTCATCTGAAAAGGCAGTAACTGTGGTGTTTTTATATCGGCTCCTACAATTTCAGACGAGTATACGTTGAATAGTACAGGGGATAAGACGGCTCCTTGGGGTACTCCACAGGTCAGTGGGACAGCTTTGGAGAAGCTATCACCCACCCGCACCCACATCGATCTGTTTTTCAGGAAGCTAACCAGATTTAATAGAGTTGTTCCGGGCATTCCCGGTCGCAGAGCATTTGACACAGTGTCCCGTGAGACACCGAGTCGAATGCTTGAGTGCAGTCAATCGAAATCATAGCCGTGGCTATGTTTCTATTCATGTTATGGCTAGCCTCTGACTGTACCTTCAGAAGGGGGTGCTCTGCGCTCATACTGGATTGAAATCCAGTCTGTTCTGGCGGAATGATGTTGTTTTCCAAGCAGTAATCTTTGAGATAATTCAAAAGAATTTTCTCAAAGATTTTCCTCTTTGCTGGCTTTAATAATGGGAACAAGAGTGTTTGTTTTCATGTGTCAGGAAAGTACCGCAATCTTATCCAAGAGTTGTATAAGTTTGCTGGTTGTACTATCCCTCTCCTCGGCATTTGTTTGAAACTAACCTCAACAGTGTTGAAGTTCACTTAAGTTACCGGATGCGTGGTCCATCTGGTGGATGTTCCTAGAACTAACTAGACAGCAGACTGAGATTAGGGCAAATATACAGGACCCAATTCTTGTATTTGTGATTTAGAACTACAGAAAATGGGGTTATAACTGCGCATTTCGTGTAGAACTGCACGTTCAAAAAAATCTCTGATCTAAAAAAGTAGATTAGATGATTTCATACTTGGATCCCCAAATACAGCTAAAAATTTTTCTAAAATCTTAGGCACCTAACAAGTTGATCTGATAGTTTGTAGAAAAAAACTGAAATGCAAACATTATTGTTTACGAAATGGATGAAACGTTATTGTTAATTTTTATGTTAATTATTTCAGGAAAGTGGCCCTGTTGTTGATTTAAACTTCGAGACGACAACAGGCCACTTGTTAGGATGCCACAGTTCGTGCATATTCACATTTACTGGATTGGCGGTTCTAAACAAATCGTCTTGAGTGGGGTCTTTTTACAGCTACCGATTACTCTTGATCGTTTAAATTATAGAATTGTTTTACTAAAAAATATGAATTATAACTTGTTCTTATGTAATATTTATGAGCCAACAAGGGATAATAAGCCATTACAGGGAGAAAATTACATAAGATGTTAGAAACTATGTTTAAACTTGGCTAAACATTTTTTATATATATGTAAAGAAAGTATGCTTTCTTTAATTTGAATTTGCCGCGCTGCTTCTACTGACCACTGGATGGAGCTATCAGCAAGATTCTAAAAAGTGAGAGGTGATATATATGTATATAATAAATATATATAGTTTATGATCGTCAACGAAAAACTTGAAGGAAAAAGGAAAGAGGTTGAACGTAATCACAGATCGAGAGTTGTCACAAGACTGTTTTTATTGAGCCTTTTAAAGCCTCTCTAAATACATTCGGGATTTTTACATCCCGATGACTTGAGGATTAGGCTGGCTGCCTACGATGTCCGAAACTTAACTTATATATATGAATATATTTTACTTATATCAATTTCGATTATATTGCTTATTAACAATGATTATATTTTACTTATTTCAATGTTTTATCACTAACATTGATTGCCGGCGTCAGTCTTGGCAAAAAAACAACATCTTATTTTGACATTTATTAATAAAATAAAAATTAATTCCAAATAACGGATTAGCTATCAATTACATATCGGCTTTCGAGGAGCTTGAGGTTATTAAGAATAAATTCTTTAAAGATTTTGTGTTATATTAATTTATAAAATATAAAAACCAAAACATATACAATAGGTATATACACATATAAAACAATACACGAAAAATCAGCTACTTATACTGTAGGCTCTCTAATACACATAGATCTAAAATTTCCGGCAGTAAAACCTCTAAACAAAAATGTAATTTAATAATCATATTTTTCCCAAGACGTCATTCTCTCTCCTTATAATTTTGTGATATTTATGTTGTGGCGTCCGGACACTAAAATAGCAGTACTCACGGCCTGTAATTTCAAGCTGACCTTGCACTTGGTAGGAGTCTTATGGGTTTTTTAAGTTTTTGAGACGTTGCTTACTAGGTGACCACTGTTGACAATAAATGGACATAAACAAAAACGGGCTATTTCTCAGCTCACAAGCGTCTTTTTGATGAGTTGCGAGTTCGACTGATCCGCCCACCTATGTACAAAATTAAGGCTCACAAGACGAATGTATGCCAAACACAGAAAATGGCCAAATTCGTTTGAGATGTCACGACTAGGCTCACTGTCGTCTCCAAGTTCAGTACTGTGAATCATTGCACCTCGAGGAGCAGTTTTTAATTTTTTTGTTGTATCGTTGGTGAATATAGTTTTATTAAATTGTAAAGAATATGGTTGGTGTAATTGTTGACGGCATGATTTCTGCATACCACTTTTTCTATGTACCGGCCGTATGTGACACAAGATTTTATTTGAAAAAAACGCTTGAGTCGCCATCCCCGATTACAATGTGATATTCCAAGCCATCCACTAGCATGTCATTTTCCATTGACGCCGACGGACCGTCCCAATTTTTGAAACACTTATCGTGAGCAGTGGTTGAATTATTTTTTGCCCTATATTCACACTTAGTGCAGCATTTATGTCTTATGTCAATTAATTAATAATTCAGTTATTTAAAAATTTTAAAGTGTTGTTTAGGAAATTTGTAGATATTGACAAGTAGCATAAGAAATCAAAGTAAAAAGAATTCTTCAATAAAAAAAACATCTCGTTGGACCCAAGGTCGTATTTGCATCAACCCTCTAGCTCTTGCTTGCTCACTCCAACCTTCTCTTATTCTTTACCTATATAAGTCGAAGGAAGCTACAAATTCGTAATTGCGTGATTCGGATGCTACTGTTGGTATTTTAATAATTGTATAATTTTTTCTTTCCCAGTATTAGTAATTTATAGATTGACACCTGGCTATAACCAGTGTTTTATTTCTCCAGTCCCAAAATACTTTTTTGGACATTTAAAATCTTTCAAAAATGGGATTTTCCTGAAACTATTGCTAAGCCGTAAAGACCCAATCTCCATCAATCGTATGTAAGAAACGAATACATCTAAGTGGTTTTTAGTTTTAAACTTGGATCACTCATTTGGGTTTTATAGATAATTTAAATTTTGACTATTTTGGTGCAGCTAGGTGGTGGGGAGATTTCGAATTGTAGAGGGGACATTTAGCCATAGATAGTATGGCCGAGCCTAAATCATATCAGCTGAGGACCACTACTAAAGGGGTTACATTATACGCCAATAATCCGGCCTGCAATCCCACAATAATTAATTATTTAGAAAGCACAACTTTCACACTTATCAACTTTCAGATAGGAGGGCTCACAGTATCGTGCTAAACCCCATGGGGGTGTACACTATCAAACCCTAGAGAAAATAATGTCAGATTTCAATGCTTTCGGTTTCAAAGTAAGGAACAACGTTGTCGCTTTATCTCTAAAAAAAAGCCCCTTTGCCGACGTTCACACAGTTTTGAATTACAAAAGGTTTTAAGAGTGAAAATTGAAGAGCTCCGTAGAAAACAGACGGTTGTGCAATGTGGTCGGTGTCAGGTCTATATGCCCATACTTAAACCTACTGTAGACATCTATACAGATGCATACGATATGGAGGACAGCGCATTTCAGGTCAAGACACACAAGCACAAAGACACGCCAGCAACTAGTGTCAGTTGTGGAGGTGCTCGCACTGCTAACTACAAGGGTTGTCAGGCCTATCAGCACCTGCAAAAGGTGAGAAGAGACCATTGTCAACCACGGATGCACTGCGTTCAACTATCAGCTCTACCACCCTGTCCATCAGCTTCACCCAGGAGCAACATAAGGGGGGTAGCCAACACCAGCCACTCTAATGACCATATCAACATGTACCCGACATGCAGGGAGAGGAATATCACCAAGCTCAATCTACAGGTATGCCCCTACAGATATTAAAAATTAATTCCAACCTTTCCTAACAATAATAAAACAATTACAAAAAATAATTGAGAGTTTTTCATTAAAATACGGCCTATAATATGTTTACTGTTGGCTCCACAACATACATACTTTGGAATGCGAGGAAGGTGACAACCATGTGGATTTGGGAGGTCTCTGTGCGTATGAATGAGTGAGTGAATGAAAATGATACATAGAACAAACCACCCAGACAACAGAGGCCACGCGGACCCGTTCTACATTGAAACATCACCCCGTACCACCTTATTTCACTGCACAAATACCAATACCAAACATACGAATTGAACTTAAAAACAGCCACATAACACTTTCTTCAGTCAATAGCGCCCCCCCCCCCCCCAGGAAAAACCAACTCTCCTGACTTACTCACTGGCAATTTTCTTCATTAGGCCCCAAATATTTATCTGGTAGGACTGGAACATTCAATAGGACTGTAGACTGTGCTCCCCCAGAGGAAGAATAGCCCAAATGTGGTTCTCAAACTAAAATTAATTTATATTTCACCCGATTTTCCAACGTAGTGCCCATTATCACTAAAAAAATATATCAGATATTGCGGACCTGATTTTCAGTAGCGGTTGTAACCCTATTAACTATTGTATTCTCACGAAGTGCGATCTTTCCTCAGATCATCTATTTCAGAGTGCATCTTACTACTAACCAGAAGTGTCCACTTATTAAAGGGCAGATGGACTAGAAACATTTCGAAAATATTTTGTGTCAGAGATTGTTAGCCCCTATGCCTCTAAAGACTTTAAAGGAATTAGAGGAATCAGTGGACTCCTTCACTACTAATCTTCAACAGGCAGCCATTGCATTTCAGACACCTCTGGCAGCTAAAAGCGTACACTTACCTCCCCAACACCTTTCTTATATACGACAACTGATAACGGACAAACGAATTAGAAGAAAACGATGGCAGAGGACAAGACTGTTGACTGATAAACGGACATGTAATCGCCTAGACAGCACTAAATAGAAATCTTAACTTACAAATTTGAGAATTATTTATCATGCATTAATGGCGAAAATGGTACTAAAACTCCTACAACACAAGAAATTGTCATTCCGAGGATTACCAAATTCAGACTACGACCTTACGGATGAAACCTTAAGAACGATTAGCTGGTCACCTCTCCTCCTTTTTGAAACCCTATTCTCACCTGACTAACGCTCAAAATGACTGTCCATTCCTCCAAAAGCTTTCACTCCTTCATGAAATCAAACGGCTGCTGAAAGGGCAATCACCTGGTTATGATTTGATTGGGTCTAAACTACTTCATTATTTGCCACGAAAATCTCTTGTGCAGTTAACTTCTCTTTGTAACTCTGTCTTACGCACAACCAACTTTTCTATTCCATTGGACAAGAACTAAGCAGACGCTTTGAGCAACTGTATAGACTACTTCAAAAGAAATCCAATCTCTCAATAGACAATAAATTACTAATCTACAAAGTTATACTTAAGCCAATCTGGACATACGGAATAGAGCTATGGGGGACAACAAAAAAGTCGAACATCAGGCGTATACAATACTTTCAATCAAAAGAGAACAATAGTGAATGCCCCTTATTACGTCCAAAACAAAACCCTTCATAACGATCTTCATATACCTTACATTCTTGAACTCATCCCTATAAACCTCCTCGGAGACAGAAACGTCAGTGGCCTCGTGACATGCTATAAATGCGTGCAAGTGGGAGTCCTGGCAATGGCCAATTTCTCCAGTCATACCCTGAGCTTATGTGGCTCTCGCGCTCTTGGTCAGCCTCCACTGGCTCGATCTGGTGCCGTGGCTAACGGAGGAGCGTGGGGGACTTCCCAAGACTCCCTCTTTCGCCTGCAATGGAGGTGACAACCGTGTGGATTTGGGAGGTCTCTGGGTTGTTTGTAAATATTGTATGAATGAGCGAGTGAATGATGAATTGTAAATATGGTATGAATGAGAACATTTATCTCAATTACTTATTGGCAGATTGTAATTTTAGCACAATAAAGAAGTTATCTTCATTTATCTATTCAATGGAAATTTTCCCTTATCAGAATGACTTTAAAACCTAGTAAACCTTCACGCTTGCCTTCTTCATATATACCTATCAGTCTTTATCCACTCTTTTCTAAAAAATCATGTATATCCGTATTCTCTCTCTTTTTCAACAACAAAATTCACTTCCAAACAATCAATCCGGATTCCGCTCATTAGATTTTTTTTATTTGTTCCATATCTCCTCGTTACAAATTTATATATGCACTCTGTATAGAGTCTACAAACAAATCTATTTACAATTGCTTCATTGTATTTCCTGTAACTTGGGTACATGCCATACAAATTCTAGTATACAAAATAGTGATCTGCATTGTACAAAAGTATAATGATGTACACTATACATTAATGGACTGAATTTATTAAAAGTGATGGGGCTCACTTTATTTATCTTAAACAATAACAATAAAAACTAAATCTTAACCTAATTTTCCCCGGCAGTCTGTTGCCGTCGATGCGGGAAACCCTTCCCGGTGGTGTCATAGTGTTAAACACTGGGTTTGTGAGGTGCTTCAACGAGTAAGTTTTTTACTTTATGTGTCACCGAAGGATGAACTCACCCACCGACGGCACACCAAGCAACGGGTGCAGGTAGGCGTTCTTTAATATCACGAGAGAGGTATGTTGGACCACTTTTCTCATGATTGCATTCTGGAATTGTTGGAGACTTTTAGCTATACTGTCAGTCAAGTGAGCATATAGTGGGGCACCGTACAGCAGTGCTGTCCGGAGGACACATTTATATATACCTAACGTCATTAGTTTGAGACGCAGCCACAAGTTGGGTGAAGTTAGCTTTAACTTTTTGGTAGGAGAAAATTACGCAGTCGAACTTTCCTGCGTTCACACTGATGTTTAACTTACCGAGCTTGTCACCGATTACGTTAAAAACGGATAGCTTGTTGCCACGCTGTCGCCAAGTATCATTAATCTTAAGTATCATAATTAAATATCCACCAACTGCACAGAGTTGTTGACAATGTAGCATCTTTCGAGAAGAAGCTCTACGTGCCAGGAGCATTTATTGATGTAGAGTAGGCTTTTACTGAGTTTTACTGGGCATGGAGGATTTCTCTTCAAACTACGACCGATACTTCCACATACTTACTTCTTGATACAGAAACCTAATTTGAATAACCCCTTTTGTTGAGTAAGTGAAAATTCAGTGACCTACTCATTAAGACTTATGAAAGCTGGGCCCTTCTAGCCTCCATTGCTTCACCTTATCTATACCTCTGTCATACCCACAACTCCTCATACGATTACATCAACTTACACAGACGAAAGAGTAGTATTCGCAAAACGCAAACACCTAACTTAAGCTTTTCTAGCACTAAAAAATTACTTGGATCAACTTAACTCGTGGTATGCGACTCGCCAAACCTAAAATTAATATTGCTAAATCTTTACACATGACGTTCGTTCATCCTTCGACGTGGTCATAAGTTTTGACAACTTACCTTTGACGCAAACAGGCACTGTTAAATACTTAGGACATACATTGGATAAGAGACTGACTTGGAAACCGCACACGAAAATGAAACAACTAACACTTCACATGCTAAAACGATTAAAGCATTTATTGGATCTGTTGCGGCTTATTACCAATTTTGTCCGACTTAATTATTTGTTCGGTTTCCCTTTTTTTTTTATCCAACCTTTTATTTTAAAATTACCTAACAACAATAAAAAGAAAGGCACAACTAGTTTTTTTTTTGTTTTTGTAAAATAAATAATTAACTTTCTCTAGCGTTATTTTTATGAAAAGTGATTAAATTTATTTCTGTATTTATTTTGTAAATCAAATTATAAATAAGTGTGCATATTTAATTGTTTTACTTTCATTTATATTTATAGTTTATTCAATCGATGTTCCTAGAATAATTGTTTTTATCAATTGATTATTGAAAGTTTGTTGTTTATGATTTATTGCAATGTTTGAACCTCAATTTTACATTACAAAAAAAAGTTTATTTTTATTTATATTTTATTAATAACATTATTTGTGAAGACCTTCTTTTATTTAGTCAGTAGTTATGCAATTACTACATTCCTGTAAAAGAACGTTCAATTGAATATTCACGCTAATAATTACGTCAATAGCGAAGTATTGGCAGACATCGGTGTAGACAACATGGGACTCTTAATCCATAACTTGACTCACCGCTCCCGCTGTTTATATAAGATAAAGGTCAGTCTAGCTGCGACATTGGCCTGGCCCACTGCTAACAGCTGCGATTTGTATGAGGTTCATACAAATTTCATCACTCAAGATTCTTCATGAGCTTTAATGAAAACCAAACTCATCATGGACTGAAGGGATGAAACGGACTCCACCTGCCAGCCGCTGAAGATCTTCGTTTACCACGGTAAAGCGCTTTACCCTATAACATTTCACCGAATCTTAATGTCCTCATTTTTTATATTGTTTTTTTTTATTTTTAATTAGTTTGTTATATTTTGTATGTCATGAATCATGATATAATTATAGGAATTAATTTTTAGTTCAAACGTTGATCCAGGTTGTTCATTTCTCACTCCCCTGCTCCTTACTCTTATCCTTTTTTTTATTTTTATTATTTCCATTTTTTAGCCCATTGGGCTTTTCTTTTCTTTTTATTATTTTATTGTTTTAATTTTTCCTCATTATTGGTGAGGTGGTCCCCCGAACTAGCGCCAACGGGTGCGAGAACTGGACACCTTCAGGTAAGGCTCCCCCTCCCCCCACAGGATCAACGTTCAAAAGTTCCCTTGTTCCAGAAACTAACTTACACACCTTTACTGAAACCAATTAGCATATAAGGCAGTAGAGCCTCAATTGTTTTGTGTGTCTACCCCGGCAACTGAATTGATTATAAGAAATAATATTAAGAGATAAAACTTCGTGAGGTGAAAATGGACAAAGATACAAATGGGAGTCTTACTGGCCGCCATAAAAACGGCCTTGGATCGATAGGCGATTCTATGCTGGTCCGATGAGGCTCTAAGTAACCTCCAATCTCTGTGTTAAAAAAATACTTTTTTTACACAATAAGATGAATATAAATTAATTACAACGAAGCCGCACACCCTTAGAAGGAGAGTGACTAGGTCAAGGTAGCCTACTTGTAATCGGCAGGATGGGGCAACCCTTGCTCACTTTTTGCTGGGACGAGACCTAGGACGGAAGTCATGCATTAGGAGACGCTGAAATGAGGAGTTTTTGGCCCGGACTTCTTATCAAGTAAGACGTCCATGTACATTTTTTAAGCATAGTTATTAAATAAGATAAGTGTAATCTGTTTCATCATTTGAGTTAATGCTATTTCATAAAATACTTTCAAACAGTTGAGTACAGCGTATGGTATTGTGAAATTCTACTTTATAAATGAAATTCCTTTCATTTATCCCAACGTTTATTTATTAGCATAAATTAATTCGGATTAGAACCATTTGGGGCAATATTAAGTCGATTTAATATTATTGAGCATGTATGACTTTACTCAGGATTTGATAAGGAATAAAATCTGTTAGTAGTTGAGTAGTTAAATTGGATCCTTTTAAATCAAATATTTTAATTATTCATCTGGAGCGTAGAGGCGTTGGTTTGAGGCTAACCGAGGTAGATATAAAGAGGATATCTGAATCCGTAGAAAGATACGTTCTTTATATATTGCCTTACATTTTATGTATTTGCATACAGTTTAATATAATAGATATATGAATATATTGGTATGTAAGTAAGTATCCAGAATAACATAAAACCCTCATTCACCAAAATTGGAATTTATTGATAACTGGAAGACTAATAACATCAGAACCATACAGATTTTCCAATCAAAAGCTCTGATATGCTCTCAGGAGCCAAGTCAGCTTTTTAAATAAACGAGAAATAGCTACACCGTTAAATTTACCAAATATACTATGGTTTTGTTTTAGACAGATTGTCTAATAAAAATCATCTGATTGACACATATAAGAAAACCAGATAACAGCTAAAATAAATACTTACTATATTTGGCTTTTATTTATTTTTGAGATACATTTGAACTCCCTTTGTAACCATCTTTATCGTAAGAAAATCAAAAGTAACAGAGTCAAGAACGAGTTTTTTCACCATTAATTTTTATTCTACACACTTATTGGAAAGCTAATTGCCATAAATCCATGTGCCGTAGAACCTTCCAGAGTTTAATTGAAACATTTTCACGATCGCAAGTGTTTTAACAGAGACGCCAGACAAATGAAAAATCACCCCCTCCCTTGTTTTTCGAATCGGTTTAAAAAAAATAAATTTATTACAATTGATGTATGTGCGGTCTTGTTATGGTGGTGTTCATATAAAGATTTTAATTGGAAAAATTACAATTTCCTTGAACATTTTAAATTATAAATTATAACATTGTTAATTCTGATGTAAGAATTCATTCATAGCATGTGCGATTCACATTGAATGCAAACATTGGAAAATATATAGTTAAAAAAAAAAAAAATCTTTGATATAACGAGGGAAAAAATTGAATTACATTTCTGTGTTGGAGTCTTATAGACTAGCTCTTACAAAAAAAGGAATTGGTTATGCCTAATATGTACTTTGCAAGCAATACTATTAGCAAGGAACTGTTATATATTCAGGTCAAGTCATAAGTAACTTCCGTTTTTTTATCAGACATTTATTTTGTTCTCATTAAATAACAACATTATATTGATTTTGGGACGCTTTTCATGGAGTTTCTCTTGCACTCTTTGCAACTTCTGAACGTATCTATCCGCAGTAATCGTCAAATTTGACTACAACAACTCGTGGTGAATTATTCTTTGGCAATCCCACCATACACACAATAAAATCGTTTTGCCATGGATGTTTGCTTTCGGATCTGGTAGGGGTGGTTGATCCTTATCAAGCCACTGTCTTTTGTGGACTATATTGTCATAGGTAACCCATTTTTCATCGCCAGTTATAATACTGTTTAAAAAAGGCTCAATTTTTACCCGTGAGAGCAGACTTGTGGCGATTGACATGCGATCTTCTTTATTCCGTTCACTGAGATTGTGAGGTACCCACACTCCTAACTTGCTGACTTTTCCTAATTTCTCCAGGTGATGGTTAACAGTTCATTGTGATGTACTCAACCTTTCTGCTATACCTCTTGTTGATTGACGTGGATTTTGCTCCAATATTGCCTTTAAAAGGTTGTCGTCGAAGTCGGAAGGACGTCCCGCCCTCGGTTCGTCTTTTAAGGTCGTATCTCCAGAACGGAATTTTATAAACCAATTTCTAACTGCCCGATCAGTTATTAGTCCTTCACCTTATACACTGAATATTTTTTCAGCTGTCACCCAAGCACTATTGCCTTGTTTAAATTCCCAAAGCATTACATGATGAATATGTACTTTTTGACTCTCCATTTCAGAGGTTAAAATATACAGTTTAACGTAACACGTATCACACAAAACAGTAGACAAAAGACTAACTGAAGCCTCGTCTATATAGTGAAAACAAAAACTTGTCATGGTAACTCATAGCGGGTAGATACGAACAATAGATTCTACTTAGCTGCATCAGAAGTTACTTATGACTCCACCTTATATTTGAGCACTGCCATGTGGAATGGAATTGATAATAAGGAGTAGATGTTGGCTAGAGGAAGGGTAGCCAGGGGAAACTGCCCTAAACGAAAGCGGTCGGGATGTAATAAACCCTTTTGGTAAGAATATAGGTCGCAGAAGTGTCCCTATCATGGTCCATAAACACAGATTTGGGTGACAAGTAATAACCTTTTAATGACCATTGTAAAGTTAGGGTGACCCTGAAAAGTGTTGGGTGTCACAACTACATCTCTGTAAGGTTGGTTCAAAAGAGCCAAAAAGTCATATTCCTTAATGGACCATAAAGGAAGGTTTCCCCTTTTCTGGAGAGGGAGTGTCTGGAAGACAAAACATATAATTGTCTGAGAACGCGGCCAAGGGACTTGGTTTTCAGGCGAGTGCCTGTCAACACCTTTGATTCTTGTACGAGACTTTGGACAGTTGGCTGCTGGTGCATGGAGGAGGCCCTCCGGCACTGAGATATGGACTATTCATATGGACTTCCCATCTTTAAAAAAACATCATTGCATTAAAGTAAAAAACCGTTTTTATCGTTAGCTAATAAGACCTATGTAATCATTTTCATCTTTTATATTCCTATCCAATTAAATCATATTTCAGTAGAACATTTCTAATAAATAGATTATATAATATATAATTTTCTATTTTATATAATTCATGACCTGCTATAAATGCGTAACAGTGGGAGTCCTGGTAATGACCTGTTTCTCGAATCATGTCCTGAGCGTATGTGGCTCTCGCATTCTTGGTCAATCTCCACTGGCTCGAATCTAATTACGCGGCCTCCAGAGGAGCGTGGGGGACTTCCCAAGACTCCGCTTCCTCTTTCGCATGTGAGGGAGGTGACAACCATGTGGATTTGGGAGGTCTCTGGGTTGTTTGTAAATACTGTATGAATGAGCGAGTTAATGAAAATTGTAAATATGGTATGAATGAAAACATTTATCACAATTACTTATTGCCCAATGCGGCAGATTGTAATTTTATCATTATATATATATATATTTTTTTATATAATTGAATCCCTTCCATCTGATCACGTCGTTAATTTATTCAATTAAATTACATTGGGTCTAGATTCCAATTATAACTAAAGAAAATTAATTGAGTATTTTTGAGAAAAGTATAATTTGCTTATACTTATAACTTCACGCTAATGCTATACGCTCAGGATTTGATAGAGGAATCAAATCTCTAAGCAGTAAAATACTTAGATGGCATCGCTCTTTGACTAAATATTCTAATCATCCGATTAGAGCGTAAAGGCGTGGCGTTTGCGGATAATTCAGGTAAATAAATAAAAGGATATATGTATCCGTAGAAAAGATACACCCTTTATGTATTGCTTAAAGTTCCTGTATTATGAGACAGCTGTATATCAGATATATTAGTGGATAGTTATGCGCTGTATATCCGTTTAATTAAAATTAAATAAAAAAACCATTCGCCGAACATAGCAGAATATCTGAAAAACAGACTCCACCAGCTGCAGAAATGTATTCAACAACCGAAGGCAATCGTGGACAGATGGGGCTTATTGCCTGCTTACCTTTTATTTCTATAGTTGGGGACATGTTGGCATCTGGGGCTTTAAGTAAATTCCAACAGGAGTAGATAATACTCTATTGATTAAGTCGAGGAATGCGGGTGGGGAGGGGGGAGTGGTAGTGGGGGGGATAGGGATGCGCGTGCGTGTCACCCATGGCTGCTGTACTCCGTCGGTTGTCGACTTATCAGTCTGCTTGGGCTCGAGTTTGGATGTAGTTATATGAATGGGGCTGGTATACTGTGTACGGGCATCGTTGACGGCATCCAAGTACCAGCTTGAGAATTCGTAAATCTGCTATACTGATAAAATATTTTAAAGATGCATTATCACCCTTTTAACTACTGGCAAATCAATAAAACCATTTTATCGAATTAAGCTTTAAGTACTTATATGTATCGTGAGTACTCATATAAGATACCCCTTTACACAAAAATTATAACAAATTCAAGTGAAGTGTGATGAATTACATTACATACATGAATTTTATATGTAATACATAACACATACATGTTTTTTTGTTTGTTCAAAAGGTGATTTTCAGTCACCTGTGTGTTTAACAATTAACATTACATAGTTTTTAATTTAAATTACGATTACACTGCAGGCGTTGTTTTTTCACTTTCTACGTCTCTTATATATTATTGTATTTAAATACCTTTTTTTATAAAAAGTATAAATGCTAAAAAATTACCGTTTATTGATTTATTTCATTATAATGTATGTGCAACAGAAAAATAATTCACAGTTTAAAATCACGGGGTAACATAAAAACAAAAAAATAAAGGGGTAAAGCCATTCTTAGTTAATAAAAAGTTGTTTTGTTAAATGTATGAGAATTGAAGAAGTCTGCATCCGATAGAAATTTTTTAAAATACTCCATAGCAATGAAACAATTAAAATAATTGTAATAGTGGATTTAATAGTTTAACCAAATGGAAACATGGTTCGGAAACTTTGTAGGTATCATGTTTTTAAAGCCTTTCACCGCCTTATAAACAGTTGTATCGTTTTTTATCCTTCCTGTTTAAGCTTCAAGTAATCTCACCTCAATTCTAACTATTAGCACTTTGTTTCAGTCCCTTCCTTATTTATTTGGATATTGTCTCTATTATGTTTTAAACTGTTATTCATGTTTTAATTTAATTTAGTTTAATAAAAATAAACTTTATATTAGTGTATTTAATGTAAACTGTGATTTCCTCAAACGTGTATACAATTCTAAAAAAAATTGTTGGTATTATCAGATAATTAAATGAAGTTGCGGTGCCTAAATGACTAGGAAGAAAAAAAAAATTAGCTGTAACACCCACCGCGATCCAAAAATAAATATCTGTCAACCGTCAACTTTGATGACGTCATGAAAGCCTTTGACTGAGCACAAGAGAACGACTAAACATAAGAGAAGGAATTAGAACCAGGGTTCTCCTTATCCCAGTTCGTCATACTGGTAGAAAAAAAAAAAAAGATTCCAGATTTTTAAACGTGTAATAATAACCAGATTATAATAAATAAATAACATTTGCTGAAAGAAAAGCAGATTTTTGAAAGAACAACAAAACCAAAATTAACTGCAATATTTTTCGAGGATATGGTGACATTATGACCAATCACTAAATGACGCAAACATATACAAATAACCAATCCCTCTTGTGGGTATAAACCAACAGCCAACGAGGTTTCCCTGAGTGTATAGTCGATATGTGCATATCAAGCCAGCTGTGCTAAACATAAACAATAGGACGATGAGCCGGTGAGAATGGAGGTTGTAAAACTGTCGATGGGTGTTACTCTCCCAACTGTGTTGCGTTTTGCCCAGCACAAATCTGGAGCGTGACTCCCGTCATATCCGTCATATCAAATATGGACCGTAAAAACTTATCCGGATCTGCTAGTTCCTTTTAAGGACCTAGTCTGTGGCCATTCCGAGGCCTCCGAGAGTTTCATATTGTAATTATTTTGGTTTTCAAACAATATATTTTAAATTAAATAAACTCAACTGTTTAACATTAATTTGTTCACTACTAAATTTTTATTGGTTATACAACAAAACAATATTTCATTCTGTTAAAAATCACCAAAACCTCATACATTTCAAATAAAATCTTCTCCCGAGCTAATATATATTATACTTAGCACAAATATTTACGCTGGTTATACAGAAACAAGGAAATGAAATAAAAATATTTAAAGAAAAGAAATAACATTTTTTTTGTTTGTTTTTCCCCTTCACAACTGGAAAGGTGAGCAAAAAATAAAATTAATTAGAAATAACTCAAATTAAAAATCATTCTAAAATAAGATAAACACTCGGCTTAAACAAGTTGTTAGATTCTTTGACTCATAACATCCAACAACAGTCAATAGAATATCAGCAATATTAAAGGAAATACAAGACGGAATAAGAAATCCAAGAATTACAATCTAAAATATTGAAGAAAATCTATACCTGAGGTGGTATTGACACGGGTCTAGCAAAAAAAACGAAATGTTGACTCACTATATATATGAAAGGAAAGCGGAAGGAAGATCACAGGAGAGGCCCAGGAGAACTGAGAGAAGATAGCACAGTGGCGATTAAGTAAGTAATATAATACAATTTAAAAAATGGTGTTAGTAACTCCTCCAACTGTGAGCTACCAAGCCCACCCCACGAAAACAATTTCTTGTCTTGCTCAAAAACATATTTCAAATTCACACTAATGGAATTACAAAAATAAATTTTCCTGAAGCGTTAGGCTCAGTTTATTTGAGATTGTTGAATGTTCTAACTATGCCAGTTCCCATAAGTGTCTAGCTTGTTTGGTCGACAACTGAAGCTCCTAGATATATTCCAGCTTCCTCTTTCCAATGAAACCAGGAACCGATGATGATGTCATTTTCTCTTCTTTCCAGCTCCTGGCTCTTATCCTCTAAGCTGTAGGTCCATTATTTAAGAGCACCTGGTGAGTACTGATGGGATGATCCCAGTAAAAAGTTATATTTTGACCTCAGACAATTGGTGCTAGAGTGAATTCATAGTAGGGAGATTGGTATCAAATTAATAGGACATTATTAGATTTTTCCCTAGGTCCCATGCTGTATAGAACCTCCATACTCCTGCATAAGCGACAGAAATGGCAGATGTCCTCCCCACAGATGTGCTTTCTCTGAACTGTTGTGGCGATGACTTGCGTAAAAGAATCCTTGTATTTTTAGTAAGAAGTCACCATTCCCCATCCACAGTTTTATAATGCTTGCTTTATACATAATATTTATCATCTTGCTAAGAACAAGTAGAAGCAGAACTGTATACCTGTCTCGTAACTTCATAGAAGTCACTGATGGTTCCTGTTATCTTTAAGTAAGCAACCCTCCTTACTTCCCTTACTCCCTACTTCCCCGAATCTTATCCTTTTCTTATACATATATGTCTCAGCTTTGAGCCCCAGGCCCCAGTCCAGTGGACTCTCACCACTGTACCTCAACAATCAACCTCTACCGAGGCTTCCTACACTCCTTAATTCCCTCACACCACCTTCAAGCAGGTACTCCTAGTGCAAGGATCCGCTCAACCCAAATATTCCTTTATTTTTCCCTCATGCTTAATCTTATAAGTTTAGAGCTAAGGGGGAAAAACAAAGCCCCAGACCCGACTCGTCCCTAGACCTTCCACCCAGTATGTAGTAACGTAACTCTTAATATTTTTATGCACCAGTGTTTTGCTTTTACTCATAATAAAGCTTTTCTTTTCTTTTAAAAGACTCTCCTCTACAAAGATTATTTAACTCACGGTAGCGATGCATGAGCATCCATCCCCGTGCCTACTAGCGAGTGTTGTACTCTTCCATGGAGTGCTTATATTTGGCTTGACCTCTGGTATTTGGATCTTATTTGTCAATAAAAATGTTTCTCATTTGAATTGAACAACTGAATTGAATTTAGTCGATAGACGAAAACATTCATAGACTGATTTATATTTATCTTTCTGCTCCTTCCAGGTCGAAAACTATTATTTTACAATCTTCCTCCATAGTTTCGGAAAGGCAATTTATCGGTTTTGCTGATATTTAGTGAAAAACCAAATTTCTTCCAAATATTATTATTGTTGTTAGATGTAATCATTTTTTAAGTTATCAATGTTAACAGTGATGCGTGTTGAGTAGGTAAAATTATAACTGAGTTCTCAATTACGACTGAATGCCCAGTAATTATCCCTGATAACATATCTGAATAAAAGTTGTAATTCTGGCAGTTACATTCCAATTTTTATTATAATCGGTCATTCAATCATAATTTGAACAACTGTAGCCATTAGTATTAGTCTGATACTGCAGCTATTTTAAACTGAAAACAAATATGCAAAAATGAAATTTACTTTTAAAAAAACAAAGAAATACAACCTAATTTTCATAAAACCTTGCCATGACTAACTACTGAACAATCTATGAAAAATTCTGAGCACATGGAGGTAGCGGAGGGGGTTTTGGAAAAAAAAATTGTTATTAAGTCGTAGAATTTTCTTTATAAAGCATTTTTATATACTATAATTAAATTGTGTTTTTATTAAATAATATATTACGAGCTAACAAAGATTTTATTTTAGCTTTTATTTCACTAGCTTTTATTTATTTTATTATCATCTTCATGTTGAGGTCGGAAACTTTTCAGACCACCTGTGTACATATTTACTAAAAAAGAAAAAAAAATCTTATATGAAGCTTTCCAATGATTTTTCCCTTTCAAAATATAAATTTAGTTTTATAGTATTTGTCCGATTTGATTTTATTATTGTTAATTATCCTCCCAAATATCAAGGAGGTTAATAGTTTTTTGTTCATCATTTTTTGCTATAAATAATTTATATTCATTGTGATAAAATTCCAATCTGCCTTATCGGGCAAAACGTAATTGTGATAAATGTACTCATCCATACCATATTTACAATTTTCATTCACTCGCTCATTCATACAGTATTTACAAACAGCCCAGAGACCATTTAAGTTCACATGGTTGACACCCCCCTCGCAAGCAAAAGAGTAAGCGGAGTCTTGGGAAGCCCCCCCCCCCTAGGCTCCTCCATCAGCCGCGCCACCGTATACGAACGCTATACGCTATGGAAACTGACCAAGAGCGGGAGAGTCACAGACGCTCAGGACATGATTGGAGAAACTTGCCATTGCCAGGACTGCAACTTTCACGAATTTATAGCAGGTCACGAGGCCACTGCCGCTTTAGTCTCCGTGGGGGATTATAGGGTTGAGTTGCGCAATGTAATGACTGTGGGATAAGGGTGGTTGGATAGGTTACGATGGAATTTCATTAACTTGGAAGGGATGAGTTCAAGAATTTTGGGTATAATAAGATCGTTATGAAGGGTTTTGTTGCTGACGTAATAAGGGGGCAATAATATTAACTGTTGATGTTCGAAATTTTTGCATCCCCAGGAAGAGGAATTGCATTGGAAAAAAAAAATAGTGGACAGGACTTGCGGCAGAGGTTAAAGGTAATGTGGGAACATTTTGCTTCATTAACTTTGATCCGCGATTGGTTGAACCAATACTCGATCTCATCAAGGTGTTTTCGGAGGTTACGGGATGCTGTATCGTGGTTTGGGTAGGATGACAAGACTGCAGTGACATCTGCAAATGTTGACAAGAAGGTGATGGCAGTGGAAGTAGAGGAGGGATCAGTGGTGTATAGGTTATAAATGATGGGACCCAGGACACTGCCCTGTGCTTCCATCATTGGAGCAATTTTATGTATTCTATTTCCAAAAAGTCATTTTTGACAATAATTTCTATCCAAGAAGGGGAAATCGATTAATTGAAATATAACAAAAAAAAAAGTATTAGCAAAAATACGCAAAATTAGTTTTTTCAGAGTAATTTTATAAATTTATAAGAAACTCATAACGATTCTCGTGGCTATTTCTCAACATAGTTCACTTTCTGTGCTTTTTTCGTTTATTTACATTCCAAAAATACAATTTAGTTCATATTTGTTGGGACAAATTGTTGCTTTTAATAAAAATATATGACGAGGCTACTGGTCCATGGATCAACTAGTATATATACCTACTATTGAATGACTGTACAACAAAGTGGAAGGCAGAAGCATAGATGTAAAAACTAGGTTAATGCTCATAAATATTCATTCAATAAAGTTAAAATATCTCACAAATAAAATATAGATCATAAAAAGACTTGACATGTAAACATAACTCTATTAAAAAAAGTATGTTGATAAATATTATGTTATTCCTATTCAAATATAAACAAATGAATTTTAATAAATTGGATAACAACATGACAGCACCACTAGAGTACATGTGTAACGTTATGTTTTATATACAATATTGTTCTGTAGCACATGTTACGCCAAAACGTTGAGCTGAATGGCGGGCCAGTGTCTAATAAGTTATACCACGATACATCTTATATACCCCTACGCACAAAAATTATTTATAACAAATTTGGATGAGGCGTGATCCATCAATTAACAGCCTCGGGTGCTAAAAGTTGTGGTCACAATTTGAATGACATCTTTTATGACTTTATGTAATTAACATCTAGTACATGTATTAATATATTTTGTCCATAAGTTTCATATAATTATGAAAATAATGCCCAAAATATAATTACATGCATGTGTTGAGTTGCGTGCATAGCTTTAATAATTGTATCATCGTTAAAAAACACATAAGACACCTTGCATACATTAAATGTTAATCAATATGAAATATATTTAGCCATGATATAGCGAAGTCTTTCAAAGAAGACTGTAATATAGAGTTTTACCTTTAGCTAGTACATATACGAGTATATAGTATTTAAATACTCATCATATACCGACTTTGTTTATAATTATTAGTCATGCTATGTCATCCCGCTTTTTACATAATTATTATCCAAAGAATAAAGATATGAACCAGAGGCTTCCTGATCTCCGGCCAAGTCCTCTATCCACTGAGCTATCCTTATCGAGTACAAGATAATATCAGTATCTCCAGAGCGGGGTCTTTCAAAGGTTCCAGTCACGGCTCTATCTTTTTTCTAAGGCTAATAATTATTAAACTGTAGTGATTAAATATCACATCTCATGATTAGGAATAAAATTTTCTCGTTGTGACAATACACTGCACAGATTCCCTCTCATGGGAAAAAAACACATTTTATATCTGCTGATGGGTTTTCAAACGTTATTGCAAGAATATATAGCGGTTTCAATTTAGGAAATATTTATTAAAAGTTAATAATCACATAAGTCCACTGAAATAATAATTAGTTTATTATTTCATTTATTTGTTAAATTCCTTCAGCTCTGTTTTCAGCCCTGTTTTCGATTCAGGGATTTTTTAATTATTCACATTTCTATTCATTTAAAAGAGATTTTCAATAACTAAGGTGGTTTTGATTAATAAAAATAAATTAATATATGATATTCAGTTACCTATCATGAAGGTCCTTCATTATACTTATACATGGGGCGGTAATCGTATTTCTTCTGTCTCTAGCTGCTATATTGGTAATACAAATTTTGAATGTATAGTCAACACCATGTCGAAATCTACTGATTAGTTATTGATAAAAATACAACAGCGGTAAGTATGAGAAAAAATCGGGCCTACACCAAAGACAATAATGCAAAAACAATTTCAAATAAATTCCCAAAAATGGGGTTTGAAAGCGCACAATATAAATTTGGGATTTCATTTGTTCCGGGGCGGTTTCCGGTCCGAAATCATTGTGTGATGTACACGCTGCAAATAAAGGTATGTAGAAAGGAAATCAGTGGACACTAAGATACATAGGTAGGCCATTGCAGTTGCTTCATGTCCCTTGTTTTTAATTATATCAAGTGGGTCTTGGGTGGAGTTGCAGAGGATTAAAGAATAGGTTATTTCAAATTGTAATATTGATTGTAAAATTATATTTGTTATCTGGGTATATATCAGTGGTGTTTCGATATTTAATGTTGCAGCAAAATATTTGAACTAAGTGTTAGTGTATGGCGAAAACACTAAGGTATTGTAAGGTAGGTTAAGGTATTGTGGCAGTGGCGAACCCTAGTGTAGTTCAGGTCGTAATATGCCTTTGATTCTGAAAATAACTTTTTCTAGCTCAATATTTTAGCTATTCACAATTATTTTTGAGTGAAGCACCTTGAGATGAACTAGTACCGTCGCCAGAAGAATTTTATATCTTCTGCGAGCACTGGCAGGCAAAAGACAATTGGCATTACCGGTTTCCAAGTAAAGCCACTTGGTTGGTAGGACAATATCAAAGAGCGACTTACAGTGAGAAGGGCGTACAACGTAAAGCCACGACTACCTGGCCTTGGGGGGGGGGGGGGTGGTAATGACCATTCAAACCTTATTTATCTCTGCTAAAGCCCCAGCAGGGAGGGGGGTTGTAAGGGATGGTCGGTATTAGCGGCAGCACTATATTAAATGGGATTTTTCAGGCTGGGTTTATTGAGCCCTTGGGAAATGGGACCGGGTGCCTCTGCAAGGGTAGCTCTTCTTTTCTTACTCAATTTCCTGCCATCTCTCGCTCCAATCAGACCGGGATTTTCTCTCACCACTGTATATTCTAATGCTCTGTCCTCTCTCGCCACTCAAATAAACAATATTCTTATTATAGTTCTATATTCGATCCAAGCATCAGTGGATTCCCCAATATTCTTTTTTATTCTTGAAACATTTTTTATTTTTACATTTGCAGTATTAAATTAAATTGAAAAAATTGTATTTTCATATGTATTAACAAAGATAAAATTAAAATAATATATAATTCAAGCAAAATAGATTATACAACTTATTCATCACAGGGGTTGTGTCGGTGACACAAAGAACACAAGAATACATCGTACCTCATGCGAGGGAGGTGACAACCATGTGGATTTGGGAGGCCTCTCGGCTGGTATAATATGGTATGAATGAGGACATTTATCTCAATTTCTTATTGCCTAATAAGGCAGATTGTAATTTTAGCACAATAAAGAAGTTATAATTAAAACAAATTTACACTTTAACGGTAAATAGTTTTTCTAATCTCAAACCGTGTACGCAACATTATAATTAAGACCTATTATTGAAGTATTAAATGTTTCACTCATTTATGCTTGTACTTTCAAGAACACAACATATTTCTCGAGAGTAGTTCTATTGCATGTAAGTGTCCATAAGGATACAAAATAATTGTAGGTTTTACACAGTCTTGTATTTTTGGAATGTCCCAAACATCATGGATGTGCATTATTGCTTCTTCTAGGAAACAATCCAATGAATCGCATGCAATTATTTTGTACAATGGTCTCAGTTTTACTCGTAATCGGTAGCACAGCTAAAAATCCATTTTTTTAATTTACAATATAAATGTGGGGACTCATGGAAGGGAAACACTACTAGTAAGGTGAGTTAGGCTCCCGCGAACTTAAAACATCCACCCACACTTTTTTTTTTTTTTGCCGAACCTTTTTGATTGTTGTTTGTGTTAGCGAGTAAAAGGGCCAGCCAATTTTATATATCGCACAGTTGACATAATGACTACTGTGACCCTGAAAACGAACAAGTTCCCACCGATGTTCGAAGCAAGTACACGTGACATATTCAATCGTGGTGTATCATTCGACGTAGTGCGATCGGCCCTAGTCAGTCCCCACCTTAAGTTTACATTGAAAATATGTAATACATAATTATTAGCTAAACAAAAATTGTTGATGATTAGTTTTTAATTTTTATATTTTCCATTCTTAAATATTGATAATTCGTTTATGTATTGTCATACTTACAATATTACAACTAATTATTATCAATAGAAAGGTGTTTTCAAGTTGTTCTCCATCGATATAAACATTTCGGAATAATCTTTTGCAGCATCGAGTCAGGGTGCATTCGTCATTATTAATAATACTGTGAAAGACAAAGATATAAATAATTCAACATACAAAATTATAACCCTCACTATGGCTGCTAAACAGCAACTACACGTTTACTGTCCCGTATAGATGGACGTTAATTAATTAATAGCATGTCCGACTAACTAATGCCTAGGTTATTCTACCGAGACAGATGGGGCATCATACTTCTCCATTGATGAAGTTTTTTACCACTTCGTGTACATTTCCGTGACTGAGTGGTCAATCACAGCTTCCGTCCAGCAAGTCACCCCTAAATAATCATTATTTCAAATAATGATCACTAAAAAAAGATTGTTTTCTTTTATCATAACAGGATATATCCTAATAAGAAATTAGTAATGAAAAAAGAAAGGGTATATAATAATTATATAATTAAACTTATCGCGTTATAAGATGACTCAGTAGTATCATACTGGTGGCGTATATTTTTATCTTATTATAAATATCTTATTAAGTTCGAAATTTAGACTTAAATTTTGAATTAACAACTAAAATTCCCCAGTTTCGTTATGTACATTATATTTAGCAAGAAAGTTAAAAAACCTGTCGGAGAGGTATTTTTATACATACAGCAAAGAGAACAACCATTGGAAAACAAATAAACCAGGACGTGGAATTACGTTCTTTTTTTTTTTAATGAGATATTTTTAACATGTTTCTTTGTACCAATGAAAATCTGTTCGATTCGAAACATCGATTATCTACTAAATTATATTTTTTTGAATACAACTAAAAACAATATAAAAAATTTTAAATCTTGATTAAATTCTTGTGAAAAAATACTTCGTATTTTTGATAAAAAAAAATACATTCCCTTTCTCATTCAGTTACTAAAACACATCTTTAACAAATTGTAATTGTAATTGTAAATTTGCCGGAAAAAAGCTATAAAAACCATTAAACTATAAAATAAGTGATATTTGTCTTTCAGAACTCTATTTTCTGGAATACGTTCGTTCCACTATTTTAAACACTGCTATTTAGAGGGTCAAAGCATTTGAACAAGAACACTGCCGTATTCCAATGCAACAACACCTTTTCGCCTCTCGCCGAACGAATTGCTACACTCAATAATGTTTTTCAAAAGTGTTTTCAAATACGGGATTTTTTTTCTTCTGGCTATCGTTGGAATATATTAATTAATTAATTAAAGATGTTATCTTAAAGGCAAGGATGTTGTCAAGTGCAAGTAGTTTAGAAAGGTGGAGTAGCTACCCCTTGGCAGTTACTCCCGATGGCTGACACAGCACATATTCACTGTGCACGGCGAGGTCGGCCGTTTCCTTCCCTTTTTGCGCCCGAGTGAAAAGGCCCCCGCAAGAGGAAGGTTTTATAATCGACAATGCATGTAGCAGAAATATTATTAACAAGGGATGAGTCAGAGCTATGACATTTGGCGAGGGCTGTACGGCAGAGTAAAAGCGTTCATCTGTTGATCCGCCACTGGGGTGTATCCATAATGAATGTGCCCCTGGTCTCGGGCCCTGGGGACCTCCGCCACCCTCCTCCGGGCCCCGCCAGCTAGTGTTTTCTCAATGCGGTCTCCTGCCCATTTGAGGATGCAAACAATAAGCAGACGTTCACAATTAACTAAAAATAAACAAAGTAGAGTTTACTGGCTTAGATTGATGATAATAGTTGTTAGGTTTTCAACGTTTACACATAATATGTGTGCCTGATGCAGACATGCATTAGTACTGATAACAAGAAAGTAATGTAGGCGTTAAACATGAACAATAAGGGAAGTTCCCTTAAATATCAAATGAGCACGCTGTGCCGAAATCGTTCGATTATAATGTCCCTGTTTCTTCAAATTTTTCAAAATACTAATTTTTGAACCGTGATAATAAAGTTTAACATTGAGACTACCTTTTTGATCATTTAAAAACTATTTGGTGTTGTTTCTGATTCCATTGTAGGTGCCAGTGTTTTTTTGCATTTTTGAATTTCAGGGTGTTAATTCATCAAATGGGGGGGGGCTGCATTAAATTAGCATGATTTAATGACAGTTTTTTACAAATATCAAATTTTATTGTTATAAAATTACAATCTGCCTTATTAGGCGATATGTAATTGTGTGCAATGTTCTCATTCATAGCCCATAGACCCCCACATGGTTGTCATCCACCCTCGCATGCGACTGAAAAAGCGGAGTCCCCATGCTCCTCTATCTGCCGCTTAACCGAGTACGAGCCCGTGTATGCTGTCCAAGAGAGCCACAGACGCTCAGGACATGTTTGGAGTAACTGGTCATTACCAGGACTCCCACTGTCACGTATTTAAAGCAGGTAACGAGGCCACTACCGCTTTATTCTCCGAGGAGGATTATAAGGATGAGTGACGCAGTTTAATGATTGTGCTAGGCTAATCCCCCTGGTTGGATAGATCACGATGGAATTTATGAACTTGGAAAGAATGAGTTCGAGAATGTTGGGTATATTAACATCATTATGAAGGTTTTTGTTGCTGACGTAATAAGGAGCATTGACTATTGTTCTCAGGAATTTTAATTGAAAAGATTGGATACGCTTGATGTTCGAACTTTTTGCTGTCCACCGTAGCTCTATTCCGTATGTCCAGATTGGCTTTAGTACAACTATGAATGGCTATGTATAACTATGATAAGTAATTTATTTTCTAGTGAGAATGTCCTTCGAAGTAGTCTGTAAAATTGTCTAAAGCGTCTGTTTAGTTCTTGTCTTTTCAGCCTCGTGTGTGGGTTCCATGTCAGCCGTACTGTCTCGGATAAAGGAAGAGGAATGAGGAAATAATGGAACAAAGTGAGGACAGGACTTGTGGCAGAGGTTAAAGGTAATTTGGGGACATTTTTCTTCATTCTGTTTGATCCTCCATTGATTGAAACAATACTCGATCACATCAAGGTGTTTTTGAACATTAGGAGATGCTTTATTTGGGTGTGGGTGGGATGATACGACTGCAGTGTCATCTGCAAATGTTGCCAAAAAGGTATTGGTAGTAGATGGCAGTATATAGGTTATCGAGAATGGTGACCAGAAGACTGCCCTGAGGAACTCCTGCTTTTATGGGATAGTAGTTTGAATATTCTAAACTACAGTGGACTTGGAAGAAACGGTTTGAAAGGTAGGACTGTAGGATTAGGAAAAGGGTCTGTGGTAAATATCTTTTGAGCTTGTAGAGCAAACCTGCGTGCCAAACCCTGTCAAAAGCTTGAGGTCCAGAAAGGCGCCAGTGCAATACTGTTTTTTTTTCAAGGGCTAAGGATATGTGATCAACAACGCGAAGGTGAAATCCGAAGAAATGTAACATATTGTTGAAAGCTGAAGAGGCTTTTAATTTCATACCCTGATAAATGGGGAAATTATTGTAATCACAATGTACAAAAATCAATTTTTCTACTCCAAACATGAGTAGTGAATAATTTTTACACGATTTTATGGCCAGTTTAACGACTTTTTGTAATGTCAGTCCATCAAAGTCACAATATATGACATAACGTACAGTTAATAAAGACTTTAAGGCCTTATATTTGTTACCCTAGACCCTTTTAAATAATCGGTCTGTAATGGTCATGATTTTTCTAGAAAGAGAGACATAATGTTTAGGAGGTTTTCTCGAAAGATCAAGTTATTTGACACATGAAACCAATGTAAGGAACAACAACAAAGCTTTTGAAGTTCCCTAGATGATGTGGCACCAATTTAACTGAATTTGGTCACTGCAGACTGATGCAAAGTGGGGTGTGAATTTGTATTAAAGAGCATTACCATCTGGAACAGTCTCAAAGTACAAAGTACATCCCGAGCACCACCGTAAATGGTTTTGATAATCATTATTAATGACTGGGTTATCTCGGCTTAGCCAACTACCGGCACCTTACTGTCACATACACCAGCGTTTCACCAATCAATTGGAAACATGCCTTAGTAAGTTAGTGTTAAAAAAAAAAGAGACATCGGCATGACAAAGGGTATATGTACCTTAAATTTTTCGCCAAAACTAATCATCATATTTTAAAATTTCGTTAGATATACCTCTTTTAATTTCAGATCTATTTCATCATTTTCACAACTGGTATCGTGAAATACTAACGCCGACATTAGTACGAAGGACAAAATCGCCCCCACCTATTGTGGATACTACAAATTATAACACATTAGCTCTTCTCGTGCGTGAAGACAAATTTATTGATTAATGTTTAACAAAGGGTTAGCACATCACATTTTTATACGGTATATTGATACGGTAATAATATATGTGCGGTTATATAGAAGATATTTTCCCTTATTTTTGAATATTTCTATTTTTAATATTTTAGCTGCTGATTACTTTAATGGGCTACCGAATAAAATGTGTTCACGCACGCGACCAGTGCAATAATTCCAAGATGTTATTCGTAGTCCATAAGACATCTTAGTACGGAGGGGGATATTATTAGCCTGAATAACAGAACTAATAGTAATTATTGACTTTTCAAAACTAAAAACCACCGGTAAAAATAATGCTACTTATTATAGGTGTTAAATTAGTTTTAAAATGAGAAATACACACAAGAAGGTCAGTATTTATTTCTTATTTGTAAAACATATTGTCGGGGGATTATTAGGTTTATATGAAAATAATTGAGCCTAATCAGAAAGTTGTCACCACAATGTAGTGTTCAAACAATACCGGCCCCACTCCTTTTTTTTGAGAATTATTTTAGTCAAACATTAATTATCTTTAGGATGAATGAGGATTGGCTTTTAATTAAGATGAAAAACATTCATACTGGAAAGGTGAATATCGATTGTGAGAAATAACTTTGAATAATGCGGTTGAATAGTAGGTATGCAGTTGAGAGATTGTATCATGAGTATATTGTATATTTACATATCAGAAGCAGAAATGCTCAATTTGTGAATTTTATTCAGGTGAAGTATATAGGATGCTCCTAACACTAAAAGGTTAATGGGTATATTTGGCCCTTTTTCAAATTTCCCGGGACTATTAAATAATAGCTATCTATAGCCTGTCTAGAAAGATAGTTTTTAGTTGAACGTACATATTGTTTACACTATGTAGCACTATTTGAGGTCGTTCTTGTGCTGTGTACTAATACAAATCATACCGAATCAGGGAAAATTTTACTGCCAGGAATGAGTTGCTTTTTTGGGCGAACGTCGGTGATCTCCGTGGTATTTGTCAGTGCATAGTCAAACTAGTACATAACTACCTAGATAGTAGAATGGTTTCTAGTCGGTGGTCATCAGTAGGTTTGATCATTGCTAAACACCCTTAGTTTAAACGACTAAACGACGTGCTAATTTACATTATGTGAACAAACACGTAAAAAATAATAGATACTTTCTTGGTTTTATTTTTTTTTTTTCAGTCCTTTGACAGAAAGCAGGGAACAGTACTTTCCTCCTAACATATTCAGTTGTGAGTTATAAGTGCCAAGAACAGCCGAATCCCGCGATGTTTTCCTACTCTATAAAGTAATGCACTCAGTTGTAGAACAAAGGCTCTGTACACCAACAACATCTTGGCATAAAGTAAAGAACTAAACATTGGACCACAATTGCCGCTTTGTGAATCGAAGGAGGCCCTATCACCAGGTTGGTTTTAGCCCTATGTTCTTTTAGTTTGTATGACTGTCCAACCTGTTTTGTTAGTTTTAAGTTCCTCTTTAAACTTCATCTGATGCAGTACAAGGAGCCCATTTCATTGTATATATTCTGTTTATGTTTAAATAAAGTTTTAAGGAGTTAGGAAATCTAGAGCTCATTCTTCACACAACCTCTCACCTACATATCTCTGTCCATTTCAGCCAGCCACCCACCCCTCCTGTATAAAGTCTTTAATGTAACCTACGCCATTATCGTCCCTGTTAATAAGGGGTCTTTAAGTATTTACTGTTGTGAAACCGTTAATTATACCATTGAGGCTGAAGGTATACTAGCCATAGATAGACCACAGAGGTGCTATTGATAACGACTTCTAGATGAGCTCCTTAGTGCAACAATTATGAACTTACTCCTAAAGGTTAGAGCCGAATAGATGATGAGTCAATATAAACTGTGGCAATAAATGGTTTAACAAACTAAGTAGGTACAGATATCAATTTCCATTTTTGTTTAAATTCCATGCAAGTATTTGCTGTAGGGGATGATGTAAGTAGGTTAGATGTGAGGTTGGGGATTGACTGGGGTGTTAACGATGGGGTGCCATTATTAGGGTGCCCATGATCCCGGTATTAGCCAGGCTACAAATCACTGCCCCAATCTGATCCACCGTTGGTCCGTCTGCATATTGCATTTCCACACTTGTTGCTGCTCCCTTTCGTTTGGTGCTCGGCCGGCCGCTATATTGAAGATGCTATTTGCGCGTCGGGCCAGGTCGAAGGACATGATAAATTGAATTAGTAAGTCCCTTAATCTCTGCCCAGGACCTAATCGCCTTAGGTTATGTTGACAGTGATTGCACACAAGATGTCCTAATCAATCTACTATATTCATTATATAGATTATGCTATAAAGGTGGTTTACATACATTATCGACGAAACAGTTAGTCGCGAGGATTGTTGTGGTTAACTGATTTGTTAAATGATTAAATGATTTGTTTCAACAGGTGAGAAATTATCGTATTTCGTCTGTTTCACTATGTTGGTCGTAAAAATGATTAAACCAATAGGAAATTTTAAAAGTATATTCAAAAACATTAACAACTTATAAACAAGCATAATGATAGATATTAAACGTGACTGGACTAAACTGATGGGGCTCACTTTTTTGATCAAACTTAAAACTAACTTACAAACTAATTCTTAACCTAATTTTTCCCCGACAGTCTGTTACCATCGATGTGGGAGGGTTGGTGGGGTCATAGTGTTAAACACTAGGTTGGTTAGGTGCTGTAACAAGTCAAAAAAACCTGATGTGTCTCCGGTTGATGAACTCATCCACCGACGGCACACCTCAGGCGAAAAGTGGTTTCCAGTGACAACACTATTTAACAAATAAAATTAAGTATTCTTACTTAAATATGTAATTTCCAACTCAGTCATTAAATATGTATTTAAGAATTTCATTAGTATATTAAGTATCTCTCGATATTGTTACTTCGCTTCTGTAGTCCATTATTTCGTCTATATATTACATATATATTCATATAATGCTACTTTCCCCGAATGAGGGGTCTTTAATACTTACTCGCATGCCAATATATTAATGGATCTCATATATCGAACTGTATCCGAATACATAAAATGTATCTTTTCTACGGATACATATACCCTTTTATATATTTACCTCACTTACCCTTTACACCTCGCTTTTATGTTAGAGTTGAATAATTAATTTAAAAGGGAAGCCTTTTAACTATTAAACCACAACGAATTTGATTCCTCTATCAAATCCTGAGTGTATTGCATTATCGTAAAGTTATACAAAATTATACTTTGCGCAATAATATTCAATTAATTTACTGTTATCCCTATTAAATCTATCCCAAAGTAATTTACCTTAATAAATTGACGTTGTGATCAATAAAAGGAATTTATTGTATATAAAATAGAATCTTACAATACACTATGCTTTATTAAAATGGTTCAATGAAATGAAACGTTGATTTGTATAATGAGAAGGATTAATATATCTTATTGAATAATTATTGCTAACGTGAACTCCACATCCTTCTTCAGCCTTTTGTGTTAAGAAATATTTTTAGACACCTTTCACAAACCAAGCTGGGACGTGATCCCAAAGGGTTGCTGGTCCAGCCAAGGGTTTATTGCCTGTCGGTTCGAGCCTCATTTTATCACAGTCAAGGGAGTTCTGTACTTTGACCACTAGCGCATTCGTTCTATTAGTATCATTGTTTCTATATTAACTTTACATGGCTAGGGTTGATCATATAACAATATTGTAGCGAAGAGCTAAATATATGTAAATTACCCTACACTCCGGTTCATAATGTTTTATAATAGAAATGCAATCAGTGTAAATTCTGGTAATAAATCATAGATAGAATAGACCCTATTGGACCACCGGGATAGTAAAACAGACCACCTGCAAACAGACTCCGCCTTCCACGAGGGAGGGGGGTACAATATTTATATCGGTAAGTTTCACCCTGAAGAGCACTCTGTTTCTTAGCCTCCACAGCCGCATTATCAGTCGCGATACGACCAGGGCCTCGGGGCCCTGAGAGTAAGCCCACTCAGCCTTCCGCTAATCTACTCTCGCTATGCCACACCTCTACGACGGCACTTTGCCTCACAGCCTCTAGCAGACCTCTGACGACTTGTACCTATTACGCTGCCGATCTCTCGCCCGAACTCTGAAAACTGGTCTTATTCTTTATGAACCTCTGAACCTCATCCTGAACACAGTGTCTTGTCGGGACACATCCCTATCAATAAATGGAGTCAGATATTAACGCCTACATGGAACATGGTCCATGTTATTAACTACAACAATCCAATGCAATTTTGCAATTTTATAGAACAGGTATTCGTGGGACTTAAGCAAAGAGTTGCTGCCGAAAACACTTTTAGATCGAAATATTTTCACTTAAAATTGTGATTAAAACGTATTTACGATGACAAGGAAAATATAAATTAAATTATATAAAAAAAGTTTTGAGAGCTATACCCATAAATCTCTAGTAATAGTATATTTTAATTAATAATTTTCTGTTTCGTTTTTTTGGGGGGTTTGAGAAATCCTCTTTTATTAACTAGGTAACTTCTTTAATGTGCTAAAATTACAATCTGTCGTATTAGGCAATAAGTAATTGAGATAAATGTTCTCAATCGTACCATATTTACAATTCTTCATTCACTCGCCCATTCAAACAATATCTACAAACAGCCCGGAGACCTCCCAAATCCACATGGTTGTCACCTCCCTCGCATGTGAATGAGGAAGCGGAGTCGTGGGAGGTCCCCCATGCTCCTCCGTCAGCCGCGTCACCGGTACGACCCAGTGGAGGCTGACGAAGAGCGCGAGAGCCACATACGCTCAGGACATGATTGGAGAAACTGGCCATTGCCAGGACTCCCACTGTTACGCATTTATAGCAGGTCACGAGACCACTGCCGTTTCAGTCTCCAAGGAGGATTATAGGGATGAGTGGTGCAGTGCAATGACTGGGTGATCGTTATGAAGGGTTTTGTTACTGACGTAATAAGGGGCATTTACTATTGTTCTCAGGTTTTTTGATTGAAAGTACTGGATACGCTTGATGTTCGACTTTTTTTCTGTCCCAATTCCGTATGTCCAGCTTGGCTTAAGTATAACTTTGTAGATTAGTAACTTATTTTTGAATTAATTTTATTAAACTGCCCGTAACGGCATCAATCCGTACATAAATTAGAAACAGGAATATAAAACTGTTCTCTGACTGTTTCTGCCTCTTCGGTTTTTCTGATCATTTGATCGTTATTGTAAAAATTCATCAAATCTGCTGTTGGCTTATACTAAATGAGAAAAGATTAACCTTTAAACGTAGACAAAAACGTTAGGTTTAGGCAAAATTGGGATGGGATAGGAAGGCATAAGTGGCATGCAATGATGAAAAAGTTTTTATAAGTGTTAAAAACAAGTTTTCCCTAAAAAAAAAAATTATTTAAACCATCTCCTGGTTTTTCAATAAGCTATACGCATTTAATCCAATCCGGCGTATTGTTTTTTACGTTGTACATACAAATCAAATTGGACGGTGTGTGATAAGTTTATTTTACAGGTAGAACAAAGACAGAAAGGATGTTGAAACTAAATGTTTTTTCTTGGCTCTGGATTAATAAGAAGAATCTGCTATTAGAATAGGAAGAAGCATTAGGCGATAGACAAGACGCAATAGGCATGAGGCGGTAGTGAGGGAGAGAAAGTGGAACATATGCTAGGATGTGGCGGTTAGCTTGGGTATTATTTATTGGAGGGAGGCCGAGGCAATTAGCTTTGGTGGCGGTGCAGATATTAGCCCACTAAGCCCGGCTTAGGCAGCCCATCACCATGCATTATTAACTTTTGAATCTTAGCACCCTCCTCCCCTCCCCCACCGCTCCCCAACCTACCACCGACTATTTTTCATGAATTATACTCCATTCCCATTCCACTCCTATAAATATTTCTCTCTTAATAACGTCTTTATGGTGGAAATGTACCCCCCCCCCCCCATAGGGGGCATCACTGATGTCTATTTACTCATTCGCCTCTTTTAATTCCATTGAATCCAAACAGCTAACTTTCTTATTATTGTCCTATTTTACCTATCGGCCTATTTATCTTCTACCATCCTTTCGGAAAAGTGATCCAATAAATTTACTATTGTTTATTGGACATACAACAAAATGAACATCGAAAAACAAATAAATAAAAATGACTTATGAGACTTTATAATCTTGTTTTATTATTATTATATTTTTGCCACAAGCGTTAAAGGTGATTTCCTTTTCTTTTACGTGGTGGAATCGGGAAGGTAGTGAGAGTCTACCGCTATAAAGAAAAAAAACATTACAATATTTCAATGATCCCGAATAAAACACATTCTATGAGAACTTGTTAATTGCTTTTAGCTATTATTGGTAAATATTTTAATGGACATAGCACAAAGGCTTTTATTTCTAATTATTCCCGTCCCAGAGTAGAGGTTTTGTTTTTAATTATTTCGTTCTTTGATAGTGGTTCTAAAAATGACCCAATATCTCTGGAATTTTGACCCTTTACTGTTAATAAAATTAAACATAAAATGTTTTCTTAATTTTCCCAAGTATTTAAAAAAATTGAAGTACGCTATGTTAGATATTTTGGGTTTGACAAATATTATCACTGGGTGGACACTAAATTTATTTAAATTTCACAGCTAGGAATGTGAGCCTCCTGATTTGATAGCTTACCTTTCATATCGATACATTATGGCAATCAAACACAGTTTTCAGAAACATTAAAAGAAACAAGTTGTGTTTTGATAATATAATATGTTTCATAGAAAACAATAAGGCTATTTTAAATTTGAACAAATACAATATTTTATCTTAGGAATAACGTAAATCTTTTGAAAAAAACAGGTATGAAACATGTGCGTGCATAGGAATATAAATACAAGATGAAATTAACTCACAAACGCAAAACAAATAAATTGACTTTATTTCTGAATCGTTATTGTATGCTTACGTCCTTTTTTGGAGATTAGTGCTGTTAGGAAGTGAATAAATTTGAATCACAAAATTTTATTATTATCACAAAAAGTCAAAATTGTCACCAAAGTCGTTCATATTTTAATATATTTAATAGAGCTGTTATAATAATGATTCATAAACTTAAATCTAATTTATGTTTGACAATAAGTGCTCAAATCACTAATTGGTCCTATGCAATAATGTGTTCACTTCAGGAGAATTAGCAATTTTACTGGCTTCACAACTACTTATCATATGACGTCATTATTTTGGTTTATTAAATCAATTTTTCCAGGACGCTGTTTGGTGTCCATTTTATCATTTGATGGATAAGTGTTATTATATTTCTAGGGATTTTTCTTGTCTGGACCTTTTTTAGTACCCATTTTATCATTTGATGGATAAGTGTTACATTTCTTGGGACTTTTCTTGTCTGGACCTTTTTTAGTACCCATTTTATCATTTGATGGATAAGTGTTATTACATTTCTTGGGATTTTTCTTGTCTGGGCCTTTTTTAGTACCCATTTTATCATTTGATGGATAAGTGTTATTACATTTCTTGGGATTTTTCTTGTCTGGGCCTTTTTTAGTACCCATTTTATCATTTGATGGATAAGTGTTACATTTCTTGGGACTTTTCTTGTCTGGACCTTTATAACTGTTGTTACTATAGTGTCTTAAATTGATACTATCATTTTTCTTATTTCTGCTTCCTTGAAATGACTTTGGAATTTTTTTTTTTTCATTGAGCCAGGAAAACATTTTCATTTAAATCATTTTCAATGATCATTATTGACTTCCACGCTCCAAAGCTCCTGGTGGTGGAGTTTGCGCTGGGGAAAATTAACCCATTGCCAAAGAAGTTGTAAAAAATTCAACAGTCCAGATTAAAATTTCAGGACCCGTTGAGTTGCCAATATGTACTCGTCAAGGCAGGTATCAGATGATAAATACACTAGTAGGATTACACTTACGTGAAGGAGTCAATAATTCTTTACGGTCCTTTAGTCACTAAATGGGAGTAAATATGTTGGGGCCCTTCGGCAGCGCCCCTTCTCCAGCAGCTCCACACTCTACCCCCCCCCCCAGGAGGCTTAACAAGTCGCGAATGTACGGCCATCAAATAAAGGTGCCGGTCCCCAAAGCCGCCTCTCTCGTGCCAAGATGAAAAATACTGTCTCTCCTCATAACGTTAAGGGCTATATTGGAGTTGATGGAGGAAACGCCGCTCAGGTGACACCTGTTGTATAAGACATTCCTACATGGCCATTGTTTATTGCAAACTCACCTTACACTTAAGTGATATAATTACGATAAAGAATACATTATAACACAGCTAGTACACCCCCCCCCTCATCAGTAAGCTCACCGTCGTTTCGCTATATCAATAATTTTATGTACATTTTTACAACAATTATGGACTAAATTGTATTTCTTAAGTTATTTAAAAACAATAAACAACGCAGAAAAATTAATCCGTATTTTTGATCAAAAGTACTTCAGCTTATTCTTTGAACCATCTCAGTTACTCTACATCACCTTTGTGATATATAAAAAAAATGTTTATATTGCATTCTTGAATAAATCACTGACCATGGAGGAAAAAAATCATAGCTTTAGATGTTGAATAGTTCTGTACCGGGACATGAGCATGTATGATGATAGTGAAACTGGCTGATAATTACCTTTTGATTAATTCCGTGCTATTGTTCTTCAATAACCTTTTTGGGATTGATATCCCATAATAGGATTTCTCCGAGTCCGCCTCACGTGCTCGTGTGTTGCCTCTTTTCCAATTGGGATGTTTACTAACTAACATAAACCATTTACAAGTAATGCATCCTACCCTTCATAATCTATCTTAATTAATATTTACCCTGAAGCCTAACTAACCCTATATTTACAACGCCTCTACGCCATCCCGTACAACGATGCCAACGAGACTTCCCTAAATCACGGCTGCTCAACCTGCACCATCCTCCTCGAGATGGTGATGAGGCGAAGTCCCTTAAGCTCCCTCCGTTTCTGGATGAAAGAAGAAACGTCTCAATGTTCTCTTCCGTGTTGACCTGAGTCGGTAGGTTGGATTCGTCTAAGGTATACCTTCCGTTGAGGTCGTTGATACATGTAGCCTCTCTTATTCTTCTCTACTGGAAGTCTTTACGAGGAGCCCTCGTACCTCTTAAGATCCTAGATGAGCTACCGGGGTTCTTCGCATAAAGCCTTTTAGGATTTCACTGAGGTTGACCGTTAATAGTGACGTAGACCCTTACGGAAGACCTTGGGTTCCTTCTCACCACTAGGAGCTGGGCCGTGACTCCCTCATGTTGGTTTTTAGCGGTGTCTGTCTGGAACCTTCTACTCCTTCTTCTTCCACCCCTTTCTTAAACCCCTTGTGGGAAGCCCTCTTTATATTCTGCCACATCGAGCTACCAGCCAAAGTGGCCCTGGCATGTGCCATCTTCCACCCTTTATCTTCCCCCAGGAAAGTCCTTTAGGGATGCCGAGGTATCAAGGCTACCTACCCAACCCTCTTGCTATTCAATGGTGCTCACCTTTCATTGGAGGAATTCGAAGTCCTTGCTCGCAAGTGACCGGACCTGGTGAATCACCACAAACAAACGTGCCCTTTTAAGGACCCTCTTTGCGATGGACTGGACCACGTGTTCGTCCTCCATGATGACCATTGGCACCAGTAGCAATGAGCTTCTGGACTTAGTCCTTCATGTGTCTGCTGATCTTCTTGTTCTCCAGGAACATAGTTGGTAATTTTTCATTATCTTTCACGATTTTCTCTAGGTCATCAACAAGTCCACCAACCTCTTTGCAGATATGCTCCTAGTTTTTCTTGCTTACTTTCTTGTAGATAAACCGGATTTCTTAAGCCTCTTATTTATCGAAAGTACCGAGTAGTTTTTAAAAACGTCCGATTGACATTTGAGAACCACGTGAGGGTAGCCACTGGGTACCAGCTCACATCAGACTATTCCTGGGTATTTATTTTGCGATACATGGCCAGCATTTTTGAAACAAGTTGAATTTAGATTAACACCGATATAAAACAAAAAAAAAGTAGTCAGTAAAGGAATAGAACGACAAATGAAATGATATAATTGATTTAATGAGATGGCAAGAACACTGATTCCTGGATATAATAATTATTTGTCATGTAATCAATCAGACTGCTAAGCCAGGGATGAGTAGTCCAACTAATCCATGGAAATATTGCGAGCCCTATCCACTCCACTCACTGTTAAAAGCCTTTTATTGTGCTGGTTTCCACTGAGCCTGTGTTTGTTGGCGGTGTGGTGAGCTCCTTCTGTCCAAAACAAACCCTCCAATTACCAGCCCTGACACCAAAAACCCATTGGTGTAAAATCGCATTTTACTATAGGAAGCACTTAGGGTTAAAACTGCATTACATCGCATCAAGGTATTCTAGTTGCTATTTTCCTTTTGAAATTATCACATTTATTCGAGTCTCTAATAAGAGCTTCCCATTTATTTCAAAATTGATCAGTGGCCACACATTTCTGTTTGATTACTTTTGAGAATTATGAACCAAAACATTGGATTTGGAATGCCATTTATTTATTTGACTCGGTTTAATTATTCAGAACAATCGGACCACTAATTATTTATTTATTATTTATATGATATCCAAGTATATTCGTACAGAATAAGAAGAATGTTCAAATGAGACCTCCCCTAGGTCATCCAATACAGATGACGAGGTGACAAAGACCCTCGCTGCGGCACTGCAACTATGCAAAAAGCAATGGCAGAAATCCGGCAGTGAACAGAACTAGACAACACTACTTAGTTAGTAATTGTGCTACTGCACTAACTGTATAAGGCTCTAACCGCAAATAGGGGTGTGTAAACACTTGCTTCCTAATAAGGTGGCATTCCAACCTAAGAAAGGTACATTGAGATGGTAGTAATGCAATAAAGAATTCAAGAAACATCAACTTCAAATTTATATAAATTGATAAAATGAAATGAATTCCACAACTTATGAGCCTAGTTACTACCACTTACCACTGTTCTACTGTACTTTGAGCATTATCAGAATAGTTAATATGGCATGTTAATGTCAGTAATAATGAACCATTTTATTAAATCACTATGTTTTTTTAATTACAATATATTAATTACCATTGTAGTAACTCAATTTTAGTATATTTCCATTGAATATAAAAATGATTTTAAAAAATTTTAATCGTAAGACAATTCAGCTGTTTTAGCAATTTTAATTTTTTGTGCGGCAAACAGTTGTTCAGCTGGATGAATAAAACGCCATCATTTAACTGTGTTCTTTTATATTTATCAATTTAAAAACTAAATATACAATTTTCCGAATTCAGCATTTAAATTTACTTTTAATTTTTGATCATTTAATGAAAAACATATTGAACGACCAGACCATAGCTCAATCCAAATAATGCAATCGGGTAGTGGTGAAACTGGAATTGGAGCGAAGGGAAGGAAATAAATAAGTACAAAACCAATACGTGCATTAGCAGGAGGGACTTGAATAATGACAGCCTGATTCGGAAACGGGATGTAAAGTGGCAGGAGCTGGGAGGTGGTACCTACCCTAAACAGGATACATCGCCAAAATAATGTTGTTCATTTGATATTGTGATGCATATTCATCAACCGGGGAGTACACTGTGTCCCAGAACCATATCACGGTTCACCGTCAGAACTGCTATTTTCACGGTTAATTAAATCCTCGCAAAATTACGATGTTTTATTCGGACTAGCCAAATCTGTGCGCTGGAACCCATTTGCCACGCCCCACCCTGGCCGATCAATTATTGAAACCCTCACATATACGAACAGTAGGGATCAACGGGCGACTCAACAGCTAACAACTATTTCCCTCTAAGTCGGGGCAGGAAATATATTTGAAGTAGTGTCACAATAAAGTTCGAACATCGTTCCTGTCTTTTAAAATGTTGATTGCTTCAAGAATGTTGATTCCTTCTTGTAGTTTGTATTATTCTGCATTTGTCTTGTTTCAAACAAAATACATCTGCCAATTCTGAACTATTGCATACCTGCCAATGAAAATAATATATGCGTCGTTCAGGGGAAATTTTCATAATTTTACGATGGAACTAGCCATCTGTTATAAGCTAAGGAGAAATATAGAATGTTTTCTGTAATTTACGTTCTTATAATATTTTTGTAAAGAAAGACATAACCATTAACAATTAACAATAAAACGAAAAATTACTCTGGTACTCGAACCCACATACCTTAGTCGGGGGCTCTACCAACTGGACTACCCTGCCGTGAGTGATGACGACAGTCCCAATGTGCATTCTCTTCTGCCAAACTCTAGCATAGACTGTACAGACTGCCAGTAAGAACAAGGTGTGACCTCTACGTTAATTTTCCGAAAGCTATTTCACCAATATTAAACTATAACTTAAAAATATTTTAATATATCCTTGATTCCGGGTTTGAGTCCCGATCTTGGCAGCCATTCATTCTTTGGCTGTTAATTATTAATAATAGTGGCTGGGTCCAATATCACAGTAAAAATGTCTCATTTAAAAAAGATCAATTATATATAGTATTTTCATTAGTCACACCACCGTCACCCAAAAACTCGCAATAAAAATCCTTTTCCTCACCATCTCAAAGACCTAATCCAATCCAGACGCAACTCAAGAACAGCGTGGCAAAGATCCCGACATCCTGCTGATCGTCGCTCGTACAATCATTACTGCAGATTCGTAAAGCAGCAATTGGCATCCTCCCGTTCCGATTCTTTTAATTCCCACCTCTACTCTCTGTCTACCAGTGATAACTACTCCCTGTGGAACGTAACTAAAACAATCACCTCTGTCGTGATGATAGGTCTTGGGCAAAAATGGGGGAAAGGAAGGCAAAAAACTTACCATACCAAAAAATTCCCGGATATGATCTCCTTACTCCTCTAACTCCCTCATAAAGCCATAATCTTCCTAACCTACATTTATAACTGCATTACCCGAACGACGCACTTTCCTCTTCTTATGAAACATTCTATAATTGTCCTATTCGCCAAACACGGTAAACCACCCAATGACGCCTCATCTTACCGTCCAATCAGCCTACTTCCTGTACTTTGAACGCCTACATTCAATTGTCTAATCTAAAAACCTTTTCCCTACTCACCAGTTTGGTTGCCGTCTACAACATTCCACTGCTCAACAAGCCCTTCGCGTCACATATACTCAGCCCTTTAAACCAATCAGTATTGCACTGGGGCCTTTCTGGACCAAGCTTTTAACATGAATTGGTACGCAGGTTTGCTTTACAAGCTCAAAATATATCGCATCCCTACAATCCTCCTCGGAGGCTGAAGCGGCTGTGGCCTCGTGATCTGCTATAAATATGTGACAGTGGGAGTCTTGGCAATGTCCAGTTTTTCCAATCATGTCCTGAGCTCTTGGTCAGCCTTAACTGGCCCGTATCCGGTGACGCTGACGGGGAGCGAAGGGGACTACCCAAGACTTCCTCTTTCGTATGCAAGGGTGGTGACAACCATGCGGATTTGGGGGGTCTCAGGGCTGTGTAAGTTATGTACGAATGAGTGAGTAAATGAAGAATTGTAAATATGTGCGATAAAAAAATAAATGCGAACATTTATCACAGTTACTTACTGCCCAATAAGGCAGATTGTAATTTTGTCACAATAAAGATTTGATGGTGTTTATAAACTAGTATTTTCTTTTGATGCCATAACTAACTAGCGGAAATGTCATTGGGTATAGTCTTTCCAAAAGTTAGGGCAAATATAATTATCATTATGAAGATCGTGAAAGGCTAGCGGAGCTGGTAGAGGCCCCGACTAGTTATTGGGTTTGAATACCGATCTCGCTAGAACTAATAATACTAGGACCAACACCACAATGAAAATTTCTCATTTACATAATCATGGTGCATCAGTGTGACAAAATGACACCACTCGTAAGTATTGTTTAGAAGGGTAAGTTGATAAGAATACAAACCTGTGGTGCTCCTACTCCGAGAAGGTCCACTTTAATAATAAATAATAAGATAAGATAAGAATAAGATTATTTGTAATATCCTTTAGTTAATAATACATTAGTCGCATAATAATCCTAATGTTCTTCTTTCAAACAGGTTCATGGCAATCCTCTTTCGTCTATTGGTTGGACAGCCAGTACCTGTATTCTATAGTAGTAAGTAATAATTAACTATTTTTCACTATATTTACTCGCCGGTGAATAGTGAGTGACTTTGGTCTGGCTATATATAAAAATACAGGATCAATTTCGTGTTGTTTTTATATTCATATGAAAATTTCAATTGAGTTCATAATTTATTTAACAAAACTTTAGGCGTGGAACAATTTTAAAAAACAATCTTTGATATAATGGTAATGTATCGACCAGCTAAATCTCTAATTTTATTGCAAAATGAGGGGGAAACGGTATACTTTCGAAATCGTGTTTCTGCTGACAATTCTTCAAAATTAAGGAATAAGTATTTTGTATGTTTGGTTGGTAAGCTGACACGTATATTCGGGTTCAAATAATTTTAATTTCAAAAAAATTGAACGACTTTAGAATACCACTCTGAGATTTCTAATGTTTTAAAACCTTGATTTGATAGATCATGTTAGCGTATGTGGCTCTCGCGCTCTTGGTCAGCCTCCGCTGGCTCGTATCCGGTAACGTGGCTGACGGAGGAGCGTGGGGGACTTCCCATGACTCCGCTTCTTCTTTCGCATACGAGGGAGGTAACAACTATGTGGATTTGGGAGGTCTCTGGGCTATTTGTAAATACGGTATGAATGAGCGAGTGAATGAAACTTGTAAATATGGTATGAATCAAAACATCTATCACAATTACTTATAGCCCAATGAGGCAGATTGTAATTTTATCATAAAAAAGTTGTTGTTATTAAATAAGCAAATTGATAGAACATGTATGCTGGCAGAAAACTTCAGGTAAGCAACTTTTTCAGCATTTTTTTAAACTTTAACTCGTCTTACAACGAATCTTGGAATTTATTGAGAGAGAAAATATCATGAGGATTAACTGTTCAGATTGGAATATTACAGAAAAAAGCAGAACAAGCTAGTTGATTTTTGGAATTTGTTGTATAGATTAGTGGGAGGAGGGAGATAAATTAAACTAGGTCAAAGTATCCTAATCCAATTAGAAAAGGAAGCCGACATGAAAGTAGAGAGATGCTACAACAAGGAATTAGATGAAACACTTGCCGATCCCAAAGTCATGTACCCTCTACCAACTCCTTAAGCTTCACAGCTTCAGGGCTTAACCAGCCACAGCTCTTCCTAAATACTCTAATCCAATTAGTTCCAAGACCAAGCAGATTCACTTACTTTGTTCTTAAGAAATTAATAAAATACCGTCAATTCCCGAGCTCCAGACGGTTTCAACGTTCAATTTCTGCACGATTTAGTGCGAGTCCCTAGGCGATGGTAACAATATTTTTAGCAACTGTCAAAAAATATACTTTTAATATCTTAATAAGTCAAATATTAAGTAATCTTCCTTACAGTGGTGGCCATTGGAAAGTAGTTCGTATACTTCGTGCAAAAGTGGGCATAAAACATACTTTCATCCGGCCCAGTTTACATTTACATCGGATTTCTCGTACCAAATATGCTGCTGTCCGTTCCGGCTATACAATAGGTTGTCTTCGTGGGTGTCGTTAATTCTTTGAGAATATCAGAAATTGCGATAGATTTTCAAAGCGGGCAGTATTTTCGTAAGAGCTCTATAGACTGACTGTATTTAGTTTGACTTGGAAGAGTCATGTTATCATCTTAACTCCCATTTTCACGCCAAAACAATGCGAGATCTAAAATTGGTCACAGGAGTTAATTGGATAAAATATGTAGGCAGGTTTACACGCTACGACTTATCGACCACTAACACGGACGACAAAACCTACGTTTTATATGGTGAATACACGTTACGTTTTCACTACAGATTTTCTCATCAGTTCCAACTTCCAATTAACTTTAGTCACTAGTGAACACCTGACTGAAGGAAACCTTCACTAGGAGATACACATCTGCTGATTGTTCAAAGTAAACATGGGCGGAGCAACAAAACCCTTCATAACGACCTTAATATACCCTACATTCTAGAACTCATCCCTTCCAAGTTTACGAAATTCCACAGTAGCCTTTCCAACCACCCTAATCCTGTAGCACAGTCAATGCACTGCGCCACTCATCCCTATAATCCTCCTCGGAGACTGAAACGGCAGTGGCCTCGTGACCTGCTATAAACGCGTGACAGTGGGAGTCCTGGCAATGGCCAGTCTCTCCAATCATGTCCTGAGCGTCTGTGGCTCTCGCGCTCTTGGTCAGCCTCCACTGGCTAGTATCCGGTGACGCGGCTGACGGAGGAGCGTGGGGGACTTCCCAAGACTCCGCTTTCTCTTTGCGGTGGATTTGGGGGGTCTCTGGGCTGTCTGTAAATATTGTATGAATGAGCGAGTGAATGATGAACTGTAAATATTGCATGAATGAGAGCATATATCTTAATTACTTATTGCCTTATAAAAGGCAGATTGTAAATATTGCACAATAAAGGAATTAACCGTAAGTAATTACCCTGAAAATGTCGGCAAAAAAGAAAATCTAGATGAATATAGTGTAGAAGAATAGCTTTCAATAAGAGGAAAATGTTCTCAAATGAGGTCACTCCGCGAGCTTCGAACGAACCTGAATACTAGAGAAATTATTTGAGAATGGACACTGCTTGGCATAATTCATTATTAAAGCTGGTGACAACCAAACATTAGGAAACTAGACACTTATGTGGGAAAGGTCAGTTCTCCAAACGAACGTCTTACAGCAACTTGGCAACATTCCTCTTAAATTTTCAATTAAGCTCTTCTAACCCCTGTTCTTCTTATTCCTATTGATATAATCCTTACTTTTTATTACCCATAAACATGGGAAACTCTTGAATAATTCTATGAATTAGTCAGGCATTTTATTAATTAAAAGAAAAATAATTAATAATAAATGAAATAATTAAACAATAGAAAACGAAATTCAAGTAAATTAACAAATTGAATCCCCTCGGATCAAACTTTCGATCCAGTCGTGGATTTCATTTCGACTCGATACAGGCTCCGTTTTACTTGTTACGATTTATGTTTCAGGAAACGTGTGATAAGTTGTAGCGTGTAAACCGCTTGCCATCAGACGCAAGCAAGAGTAAGCAAAGTTGGAGATCACTTCAACAATATATCAAAGCAGTTGTAGCCCAAACACTAGTAAACAATCAAAAGTAAATAGTGAAGTCAAACTGAAGCAATGGTGAGATAAACACTTTACCTAAGATTTGATCAAAATTTTCAGTGCACAAGTTAAACAGCCCTCCCAATACAAAACAGACGAAGAAATCACTATATTCAAGCTGAGTGGTCTGGTCTTATTATTTTATTAATGATTAATACAGTACAAAGTTAAAGGGAATGAAAAATGTTGGACTTCATTGGAATACCACCTCAATAGCAGTGCTCACTTATTTCTTGTCATCTGGCTCTGATCAAATTTTATAGCATGGGCACCAAACATAGGAAACCCATTTCTCCGGAGAGGAAATTAATCACGAAACCCTACAATTACAGCGGGTAAATGGAAAGAGGCGGCGGGATCGGTATTCCTAAATGTGTTAAATGGATGTTGACCGTTTGAAACATTTTCTCGAACCTAATAGTCAACATCCTACCTTCTTGCACCAGGACCTTGGAGTAGACACGGTATGTTAAAACATTGGCAATTAATAAATTTGATGAAAAACCTCTTTCCCCCACGAATTCTTCTACTCATTAATTAAAAATCTCCATCCAATCTCATTTCAAGTTATTTTACTATCAATGTCTCAATCAATGTACGTCAAAATTGGGGAAATGAATTAAATTGTCTGAAAATAACTAAAATATTGATGATTAAAATCGGGTCGTCTAATTTATGTGTTGCTAACCATTATTATATGACAAATCAGTATGATATGTCCTTAAGCAAATCAATATAGTTTAGAAGGTCCACTTCAATCGATACATTTTATCAATAACGATTTTTTTATCTGCCTCTCAAGAAATTATTATTTAATTTCTATTTGCATGAAGGTCTATGAATTTGTCTTTGATATAAGATCTAAATGTTGAGAACTCAAACTTGAGTGAACCGGAAAGTCGGACTTACTACAGCAACCTATGTTGAATGTTGGTAATGATACCCCTCAATATATTATCATGGATCACATGGATAGAGAGTAATTTTGGATATTGGGGAATATTTTGATAGGATTCGTTCTACATCAGATAAATTGTAATGGTTGAGTAGTATTATTTCTATGGGCTCTAAGGTAGAAAGGAAAGGCAAACACAAATACTTGGGCAGTGAAGACGTGGGCCGAAGCAGTGCAGGCTCCCTCGGCTGTTTGCCTCATCTTGCCTTTTCACAAGCTGGCTACAGAAGTAACACCTAGCACGGACGTTGAATAAATTACATGCATTATTTACTTTTTAATTACGGCTCTGCCCGTCTTTTGGCTTAGTCACGACGGCTTGGAGGGCAAACACCAACGGGCGCTGCTCCAACCGAAAATAGAAAAAGAGATATGCTGACGGACTTGTGCCCAAACGGTGAATAGCGGACCAGCGAGAACACTACTCCTCCACAATGTCTCAAATAACATTTCTCTCGAAGTGTCTTCACTAATCCAACGTTGTTCTCACGTAATAATCACTAACAGCTGATATGTGTTAACTAAAAAGGTCAGCCCTAATTACTATGAATAAAGTATTCAGAAATATCACAATGACATATGTTCATTATCCTGAGTGTATTTGTGTTTTGGTGCATTTGTTGGGATATTGGCTAAAGGCGATGAAATAATGATTAACTTTATTCACCGTACATGAGGCTATATTTATCACAGGACTTTACAATCAACAGGTTCATCTAAGTGTTATTTGCCTTACATCTAAATCTTTCAATCACTGTTTCTAACCGTTCATATACGATTTTTAACATATCCTTTTTCTTTCTTGTTTGTAAAGTCGAAAAGTCGTCCGTTAATAAGTTTGACAAAAATAACATTTCTTTAATTAACAAAACACAATAATAAGATAATAAGACAATCCCACAACAAATGCTTCTAAAATAGTATTAAAAACAAATACCTCTACAACCTCAATTTACAGCTAACTATAAATTCTCAGTTAAATAAATTTATTTGCTTGAGAAAGTTAATTAAAATTAAAAATACTGGTTTACCCAAGGATCAGTCCGTTTTTAATTATTTTTTTATTTATTATTTTTACACTATTAAATTATTGTACCAAAAAACTACAAAGTATTACTTACCAAACATACTTAAATATGTTTGATGAACTCTCTTGGTGGCTGAAAATTACCTTTTCAAAAAAAAAAAAAACCTACTGAAATCGGCTCGAACATCATTAAATGAGGCATTCAATTGTGTAACAGTTTTTAATATGTACTTAACAATATCAGATGCTTCTCCCTCATATCTTAACCGTGTCGTTATAGCACTTAAAACTTAGCAATAATAAAAAGCTTAATACAATGTGTGACAACAATAATCCTGAGGTGATTGAAGTGTAGTCTTTGCTCAGCCCACTGATAGAGGCTTAACATTCAAGTGAATAGCTTCAGAAGTCGACTTCCGTCCTTTTTATGCCTGCTCTACATTAGCACACATGAAAATGATCAAAGGTTATGTCTGTTATACGATAGCACCCGTGAAAATGATCCAATTGTTATTTCTATTCTACAATAGCACCTGTGAAAATGATCCAATTGTTATTTCTGTTCTACAATAGCACCCGTGAAAATGATCCAATTGTTATTTCTATTCTACAATAGCACCCGTGAAAATGATCCAATGGTTATGTCAAATATAAAATAGCACCCGTGAAAATGATCAAATTCTTATTTCTGTTCTACAATAGCACCCGTAAAATGATTCAATTGTTATGTCTGTTCTACAATAGCAACCGTGAAAATGATTCAATTGTTATGTATGTTCTACAATAGCACCCGTGAAAATGATCCAATGGTTATGTCAAATATAAAATAGCACCCATGAAAATGATCCAATTGTGATGTCTGTTATATGATAGCACCCGTGAAAATGATCCAATTGTTATGTCTGTTCTACATTAGCACCCGTGAAAATGATCCAATATTATGAATTTTCACGACACCCCTGATAACTTATTATGCACGTGACGTACATCATAAACATTCTCGTTTCTTTAATTTGTGAACGGTCACAATTTGCAGCTCAGAAGCACTTTGACCACATTTAATGAGTTATCAAACTTTGGGATAAATCATGACTCCTAATCATAATTACCTAATGATCTGGGACATGAGAGAAAGTTAAAAAATTCTAATAAAATCAAAAAAATCCATTATTGCCTGTTGATCGGAGATAGTAGAGAAGTGACTTGGGGTGGGGGTGTGTGTAAGAATCCGCTCTAGTTAGAGCCGAGGGAGATTGAATGAAACGCTCACAGGTGAGCCGGGCTATAAAGCGGCCTACAATAAAAGGCCCACCCACCACAGAGGAAAAACAACTTTTATTACCCAATCGTGCCCCCTGCTCCTGTGGCTCCCTCACTCGAGGAGGTAAAACTTACTTTACACTTCAGTATATGGTCCCTTCAATTGATAACGCTCTCTCACCTTCTCCCTTTCCCGTACCTCTTGTCTGTCGGCTTTCGGCAGGCCCTCACTGTCTACGTCAATGCATCTCATCGGATTCAAACAATCAAACGATCAATATTGTTTGTGACATTTGAGATCCCTGTATCATAACCACCAATTATTATTCATTTCACGTTTTTTTGGTGTGCAAATGACAAAAGCATTTACGTACAATTTTTCATAAAATCTGTAGCCATGATAGGCTCAAAAAGGTTGATAACAAACTTGCTTTTGTAATAGAATTTAAAAATGCATGACATTCACCGGTGTACAGTGACTAAAAAATAATAATTAGCTAAATTTATTTGTTCAAAGTTAAATTAGAATTCTTTCTATAGCAATTTAAAGGGTGTCCTAGAATTAACACAAGATTTGATTTAAATAGAAAAGACAGTTTTAGTATTTTTGTTGTTATTTTTTTTATTAAATTATAAAGTAAATAGGACAGGGTTATTTATGGGCAAATGGCCTCCACGACTTTGCTGGCACATACGCACTCACTCTTTTGTCGAAATTTTCCATGACCATTTGGCATAAATGTGGTTGAATTTTGTTGATGCAGCGTTGAATTTTCTCTTTTAATGCACGGGTGGATGTGGGCTTGTTGACATACACCTTTGACTTCAAATAACCCCATAAAAAGAAATCTTAAGGTGTTAAATCAAACGATGTAGGGGGCATATTCTGATTCTAGGAGCCGAAACGAGAGAGTACACGACCGAAATGTCTCATGTATTATTTGAATTGTTTCATGGGCTGTATGGCATGTGGCATCATCTTGTTGAAACCACATATTGGCCACATCAATATCATTCAATTTCGGCACAAAGAACTGTGTTATGGATTTTCAACAACACTCTCACGCACTGCTTCGATATTGACATTTGAACGGCTTGTTTTTGGACGACCAGTGTGTTTAGTGTCTCCAACTGATCCAGTCTCTCTAGATTTTTCAATTAATCTCTTCGCAGTTGATGAAGTCAAAACACTATTCCGACCATATTTTGTATGAAATTTTCGAACTGCGGCCACCAAACTTTCATTATTTTTGAGATAATTTTCAACAATAAAGACACGTTTTTCTATCGTGTAACGCTCCATTTTTACTAACCCTAAACTGTCAGCTGTCAAATTGTTTTTTTTTTAGGGTTGCCAGCACTTTACTGCACAAATGGCGGCAAATTCAAATCTTGCGTTAATTCTGGGATACCCTTATCAGTTTCATTGAATAGTGAATGAAAGCATAAGGTAAGGGAGCTAAATAGTCGACGAATCAGAAAACTTATATTACAATTAATTGTAAGATCTGGTGGGCACGGAGCTCGAACGGGCTATGTGCGATCAAAAGGGGGGAAAATGTGGTTTCTTACCTTTTAAAACTGCAACCTGCATAAATGTGTAATAGGTGTTATAACAGACAGGAAAAAGGTATGAGGATAATTAGGGATTAAAAAGGAATCGTTACTTAACGTTCTCCGCAATGACGAGTTCCTCACTTGGTCTGATTCGTAGGACACAATGGTCACAGGGTGTACACAAATAACCGTAAACTGTACTTGAGCACAAGGGAAACAGCAAATACGCATATGATTCGACCACGACCTGTTTGGGACTTGCTATGCTAAGAGCAGCAAGCAGGCTCCCAGTTCCACGAAAATATAGGGAAAACGTTCGTGGCACACTTATCAACCCCCATGATTGAATGAAATAAATTACAAATGAACAAATTATTTTTTCTTAAACAATTATAAAATACCTAACACATATGTTCGCTTTTTTAGTTGGGGTGCAATGAAGATAAATATATTTTCAATAGCCCAAGACTTGTACTGTTCTCATTCACCACAAAGTTTTCTTTCAAAATCTATTTTCCTATCTTGTGAGTTTTTGTGCTATTTGCCAAAAATAAGTAATATGGTATACAAATAAATATAGTTACTGCAGGCTGATCATAACTGATCATGGGAATTTAAAGCGTTTATATTTTGGCTGTTCCCTTTAGCACCATTATTTACCCAGCTTTGTGAGCTAATTGATGTTCTTCTTCGTTTTCATCACCCTTCACGACTTTCAGCGTAGGAACGCTTTCTCCCAACGTAGCCAGCAGCCATCTCTGTTCCAAGTCAAGTATTCCATTCCTGTTATTACTCTACCATAAAGTGAACATGAGGTACATACTTCATACACATGTTTGAACATGGTTATCTGCCAAGTTGAACCACTTCGCTCTTATTAACATTGATCGTCATCCAGTTCAGCCTCCCAATCGGTGAAAATTAGTTCGTTGATTGCACACCACTGGGTTGGAAAAGAGCGGCCAAAGAGACAAGACATGGACGTAGGGAACGAGAGAAAATCATCCTCCACTGCATATATGAAGCAGATTGTAAAGACTCTTGATAAGAACGGATCATGGTTTGCATACATAGGGGGAAATGCCTCAGTTGAGTACGGCAAAAATTAAACTAGGAATATTTGACGGCCCACAAATAAAACAACTCATTCAGTTCAATGGTCTTTCTAAATTCAATGAATGAGGCTGAGCGAAAAGCCTGCTGGACTTCATTTGTTGCAGTGGTCCGTAATTTATTGCACAAACACTAAGCTGAGAATGTTGAACTGGTAAACGAGATGTTTAACAGATTCAAATCTCTTGTGTGTAACATGAGTATTAACGTCCACTTTTTCACGGCCACTTCTTGAAAATGTAGGAGACACGAGGAGGTACAAGGCGAAACCATGGAGGCCCGCTACCAAGGAAGATGGGATACGCACATAATGGCAGATTACTGCAGGAGTTTGAAAAGGGGCTGTTCCAAAATGCATTCAAGAATGTCACGGCAAAGAAGCTTCAGAAGTGTTCAGTGACTAGCTCGTTTCATCAATGACTTTTTCCTCTATCTTTGTATACAATAATATTTGTATAATGTAATAACGAAAATTCCGTTTTAGTTTTTTATTTGATCCGTAGATTTAACTTAAAATATTGTAAGGTATATTTCATTAAAATGTTAAATCTATGATATTTGAGCTCCTAGACCAAAAACATTTTTGAATTCCGGGCATAGATTTCATATCAAGTCAGCTGCAAATACTCCGGTACCAAAACACCTGTTGGCCTGTGTTATAAAAACCTTGTATTACGCATTTCAGAGTTCAGACTTGTTTTTTTAAATAATGTTCCATATATTACAGAAAAAAATTATAATTATTCCGCTCTCAGCGGATATATGCAGAATATAAAATTTTAAACTAGACATTCAACAATGAGCTGACTCATAAATGTAAAACCTGTAGTACTGGCAAGTCCGAAGGGAGAGGCTCTACTTTGAAACATACATGAAGCAATCGTCTGTATTTGTGTAAGTAAGCATTTGTGTTCTGTGATAGAGCCGGTAAAACGTTCTCAATCCACGTAAAATTTATTCCACGACACCTCGAAATATAGTGATTAGTTGTAAGCCAAAATACAATAACGGAATATATGAAAAACAAACTTAAGTTAAAGTAAGGAAAGTCGATATGTTTTCACAAATTTTTGATATTATAAATTTTAGATGAGAAAAATGTGGTCATAAGATTTCTAATTTTTTCTAACGTTCAAAACGGTTAAGCAATAGCATTTTTTAAAAGGTCATTTGCAGTGGCTCGGATGGTTTAGGAAATAAATTGAAGGAGTTTTTATGAAAATGCCCTCCTGTTTCACAATAATTAAAAAAGTAATTGAGTAACTTACTGGAATACTCGGGACTCTATAAGACCTCATAGGACCTTTTTTCGATATTGTTTCTTCACTTTATGAGTCCTTAATTTTGTTTATATCAATATGGGTGCTCTGTTCGGGCAACGAATCGCAACGTTCGCCATAACCGTCCTACCGAGAGGACTATTCGCAGTGTGGTGGATAAATTTGAGTCCACTGGTTCAGTAAACAATCAACTAACACCCGTACGTCCACGAAACGCAAGATCTGCCGAAAACATCGCCACTGTCCGTGAGAGTGTGCAGGAGAATCCAAGGCAGTCGATTTCGCGTCGCTCACAAGAACTTGGTCTTTCGCAGACCACAACTTGGCGAATTTTGCGTCGTGACTTGGGCTTGCGCCGGTACAAAATTCAACTGACCCAGGAGCTTAACGGGATGTATGCAAGGTAAACGACCACAGATAACGACGTGTGGTCATCTCACGTGGAGGTGATGTGAACTGGCCACCGAGATCGTGCGATTTGAACCCCTCAGACTTTTTCTTGTGGGGTTTTCTTAAGTCGCAGGTCCATGCGAATAAGCCACAAATCACAGCGCTCCTCAAAGCCAACATAACCCATGCTATCAGTCAAATTCAGCCTGATTTCTGCGCCAGGCTCATAAAAAATGTGACATTTCGGATGCGCGCCACCCAGCGAAGCCACGGCGGACATTTGTACGATGCTATATTCCATACATAATGGCATCAATAGGCCTTTCAAACAAATAAAAATTTTTGATGATATCCCACATCCACTTTGTTTTATTTACATTTAAAGGTAGAAAGCGCTTAATGAAAGACCCTCTATATTAAAAAAATATGATTTATTTCATAATCCTTTTTGTTCTGTCACAAATTCACTTTACAAAATAATATGTTGCATAAAAAAAAGTTCAAATATCGATCAAGCTAGTGATCCATGGAAATATTACGATTTCTTTTTTTAGGGTTTCGACAATGTTTTTGAAAACTGGAAAGCCTTATGTTTTCACTCGTATGTCTTTCCGTCTGTCCTTTACTTTGTTAATCTCCTGCTCAAGTTGTAGACACGGAGATCGCAATTTATATAAAGATGACTTAACGTCATTATGACTCCCATAAAAAGTGTATTCGCAATTGTGCCCATTCTCCATGATATTTTCCTTGGTAGTATTGTTTAATAGCCAACGCTACAAATAAAAGCATCCTTATGCAAAATAATGCAGGGTAAATTATTACCTAATTACCGTCTAATTAAAATATAAATATTTCCTTGCCACACTGAGTGGGGGTATCAATTTAAACAGTTTTCACGTAATAAAAGCATAGATTTTGCACAGTTTAGTTGGAATTTTGTTGCCATTTTAAGTTGAGTTGGAATTTTGTTAAGCCGTAAGTAACTTTTAGTCGTATAAAGGTAGGGTGGTGATGGGAGTGATTGAAGGGTAAGGTGGCCAGAGGGTAGTGACTAAGTGGGAAGGAAGGGCTGGGTCGATATGGACCGAACAGACTGTCTTAGCCAGCTGCCGGCCAGGTGAGCCTGTCTGTCGGCAAAAGGGTCAAGGCCATCACACCCAAATATTGCCACCATAGCTTATCGGAGTATACTTTTCGATATCAAAGCCCGCTGATGGATGAATAAGCAATAAGTATTCAGTTATTCTCAATTGATAGCCGTTATATCACCAAGTTATATCAAGTATTTACACCTAGGAAACTTTTTCTCTGCCTGTTATGAGATGAATAGTATATTTTTAAATGCGGAATTTGTGTTGTGCTGTTGTTTCCATTGTTATTTATAATTAACAGGCAATAAAAAAATTATTATTCGTGTCCTTAACTTGCCTATATTTTTCTGTTTGGCTCTAAATTATTATTGTATTATTCTTTATACACTGACAGGAAAAAACTCCACCCACTTGTAAAAAAATTGTATTTGTATATAATACATGGTAATTGTATATAATACTTATTATTCATTGAATTTATAAAATCTTTTTTACCTTTAATAAGGTTTTTAACGTTTATTAAATGAGTCTTTGTTTAAAAATTTAAAATCAAAATGTGAGCTGCTAAGAAGCATGAAAAAAAAATTGAAAATTAACCATTTTTATCCTAAAACAAATTAATGACAGGATCATTTACTAGCGCGTATTTCCTCCTCTTGCCTTTATTACTTCTTGAAGACGCTTCGGCATACTTTCCACCAGTCGGGAAATGTCCCTTTGCTGGAGGTTAGCCCATTCTCCCCGAAGAGCCTTTTCAAGGTCCTGCAGTGTATCAGGAAGTGCTGATTGCGCTCTTATTCGTCTTTCGAGGTTATCCCATAAATGCTCGACAGGGTTCAAATCTGGAGAACGTGCTGGCCAGGCTAAGACCTCAATGTTGTGCTGATGAAGGAACGTCTGTACTATGCGAACGACATGTGGACGTGCATTAGAAATGAATGATCGCCGATTTCGATGAGGATAGGCAACACATGAGGTTCCAAAATCTCATCTACATAGCGAGTGGCTGTCAAAGACCCTCTTTGAACTAAGACAGAACCAATTCTGTGCGGCACTGCATTGAAATCATTAAGGAACCACGTTGAAAAGGTTGGCTCTGGGTGCAATTACAGGCTGCATATCTTTCATTTCTTCTTCTCCACACCCTTTCACGCCCGTCTGGAGATCGTAGAGCAAATCTAGATTCATCTGTAAAAAGTACAGCACACCATTCTTCCATAGTCCAATGACTGTGTTCTCGAGCAAAAGCCAGCCGTGTAACTCTGTGAGTTCTGGTCAATTCTAGTCCTCTTACTGGGCGAAAAGCCATTAGTCCATACTCATTTAATTTTCTCCGAGCAGTACGTTCAGAAATTTGTACACCTCGAACTTCTTGGAGCTGATGAATCGCTTGAACAACGGTAAGGTGCCGGTTTCGTAAAATTCTTAAAGTAAGAAACCGGTCATCCTGTGGTTCTGTTGCCCTAGGCCACCCAGAACCGGCACTTCTATGGTAAGACCTAGTTTCTCGAAAACGCCTGACGGCGTCTCGTAGAGTTTCATAGGGAACTCCAATGGCATTAGCTGCATAGCTTATGGAACGTCCATCATAAATAAGTGCCACACCACGTGCAACATCCTCAGCACGAAGAGTTTTTAAACTTAAAATTGAGAAAATTAAAATATCGAAGCCGAAAACTAAGAAATTTTCGGCACCAGAACGCAAATGACACTGAATAAACATTTTTAATTCCATGGAAGGTAAACATTGGGAACGACAATCCTTTAATTAAATTAAGGATTATGGGTTAATATCTTCTATATTGACATTTCTAATTGAAAAAAAAAAAAATACATATTTATTAATAAAAAAAAATGACCAATCCAAAGCAGAAATATTTTGAGATGAAAACATGAAAAAATCAGGTGGGTCGAATTTTTTGCCTGTCAGTGTATATAGCTAAACGAAATAAAGCATCAAAGTGAAATACTTCGTCGTTTTGATCAAGATGAATATCGTTTTTTATAACGAATAATAAAGAATGGATTTTAATTGTACGTCAATACATACTTTTTTTACTTTATAATTTAACATATTTCTATACATCTCATTATTGTATTTTTACTAGAAACTAATCAGCATACGTCTAGGTGTCAATTCAAGTCATTCTTACGACCACTATTGTAGTCCCCCTCTCTTTCGTCGTGCTGATTATCATTTCTGAATACGACAAACCACTAACCACTAACCACTAAAAATATCTGCAAATACTCACGTATATATATATATATGGCCATTGTTATGACAAGGATTTTTTATTAATTACATTTAATTGTTATTGTCCATTAAGGAATAAACCTGAATCATGGAGGAAACCAGGTTAGATAACAGATACTTATTGCGAGTTGAATTTCCCCATACTTCACATGACTATATCATTACCGAAACACACAACCTACCCGGGGTGTTGCTGGAAATACCCTTAAAATTTCAAATAGATTATATCCTTTTCACGATTGTGCCGTACCTCCATGAAAGAAAGCCTCGCCCTACGCTTGGAAATTAATGCAATTTGAAACTTTGTTACAAAAAACACACATTTACTACAAACTATAATACAAACTTAACAACAAATAATAAAGAAATATAAACAATGAAACGACAAAATTAAAAAATAAATAATTGGATTAATCATTCGGATAAAAACTTACTAAATGAATTTTAAGACTATAAATTATTTTCACAATTATCACAACAAAATAGTTTAACACTTGCTCACTAATGGGGCGCTGCTGCTTTACTATATATATATATATATATATATATATATATATATATATTCCTTTATTGTGCTATAATTACAATCTGCCTTTTATAAGGCAATAAGTAATTAAGATAAATGCTCTCATTCATACCATATTTACAGTTCATCATTCACTAGCTCATTCATACAATTTACAAAACTTTACAAAACCAGCCGGTAGTCAAATTCTAACCTTCATTGATTTATTTCCATTTGCAGTTTAATTTCACCAATGATTTTTTTTTTTTTTCATATCTCTCAAAATAATAAAAATAGGATAAGGACAATGCACTAATGATACGGTAAATATCTTATTTACTAGCGTGCGTGTGTTTGAATTTGTCGAGAGAAGACCACACAGTTCGTGATATATTCGTCTCGTATTAATTGATCGTTCAAGAATATTAAAATATAAATAGCTTATGAATTTAATTATTAATGAGAATCAAGTTTCATTTAAATGAGCCAAACTAGAATACAAGGGATATTAAAACATATGTTGATTTCTATACGTTTTGTTACAATTCGGTTACCTCTCGGGCTGAAAGAGATATTTTCCGAGGGACCTTATGTGCTGAGGTGTGGAAACATAAGTGATGATATCACACCCTCAACCCATTGACTAACTTCACATGAGCGATTAAATCAATACCATTTTCAGACTGGATCTGTCTTTGATAGATTCATTAGTAGGAAGGAGGAACAAAATATTGCGGCACTAAGTCCCCTATGAATAATAATTAAGTACAAACAACAAACTTCAATTCTGACAATCAAAACAACAATATTACTCAACACAAGGAAATGAAGTGTGAAATTTAAAAATCTATGTATTTAAGAGCATTCCAGTAAATAAATTTATAGATGGACCGCTATTAAAAATAAGAAATCATCAAAATGCAATATTAAATAACAAAATAGCAATTAAATTAATACATAAAAGGTATACAATGGTAAAAAATAAGGATGGTACCAGGCAAGCATCTGGATATATATTATGTCCATCTTTCATTAAGTCCCTTTGCTGTTTCACATGTAATTATTCCTTACAATTTTCATCGATAGTCTATCTTTCATAATATTAAATAATTAATAAAATAATCTTTATATCCTATATTAATCTACGTAATGCCCCAATACCTAGCCAATCGATTAAGTTGTAAATAATTATTATTTTGTGAACTCGTGGAAGAATGTCTGTTGTAGATATATGATTTTACTGTAGAGCAAACAAGGTTTAACCGTTTCAATTTTCGCACAACACAATACACGGGGAGATTTTTCCACTTTTCACGCACGTTTAGAAACTTTTTTTTTAGTACAATAGCTGGAAAATTGACTTTTCCTTTCAACCTTTGAAGTATTAAACTACAAATGATCAAAAGTCCTTGAATTTTGTATGTGCTTCCTTCAGATACTTAATCAAATGAGAGTTCATTTTGTCCTCACATTCTATCAGTACGTTCGTTCCAAAATTATTCTAAAGTAAAGTACACTAAAATACACTAAAGGAAAGTATGAAAAAAGAAAATGAAACATAAAAGTTTTGTTAAATTTTGTAGCAGTAAGTAAGCAAGTGACAGTAAGAACCTGCTAAAGTGGTCTCAACAGAAACGGATTTAGGAGAAAACAAACGAAATTGTCAATTGCTAAAATATTGGTAGTAAAAAGCTTATTTAAATTGACCCCAAGCACATTTAACGTGTGATTTCCAGCGCTCAAAATGCTGACTTTAACTTTATTTTATTTTTTTGAGCGAACTTTCTGTTTTACCAACTTCTCATTACTCTTTTCCAAGCAAAAATTAATCACCATATTCCAAGATGTTGTGGAATATACCTTTGAGATCTCAGATTGATTGCACATATTTGCGACGGCGATCGCTGATCATTAAGACACGCAGTGCGAGAGAAAGACGGGAAACCATTTTTCCGAACATTTGTGAAAGTTGAACCTCTTCCTTTAGACATAGTATTTAGCAATTTATTTTTTACCCTTAACTAATTTCAACCCCATCAAATAATACCATATTAATTTGAAATTAATGAAAACCTGATTCAATTGCCACCTTAGCGCAGGCGCGTACACGAACGAAGCATTTTACCGCTAAAATTTCCACAGCGATGGAACATTTCAGTTGTGAGAAAGTTCATTGAAGTAAGGTGATTCTCAGCGTACTCAACTCCACCAAACTTCCTACTTCCAGTAAAAGATTTTAAAAAGTTTTAAGCTTAACTGATAAGATGCTTTCTTCTTAATAATTATTTATAAGTTGTTCACATTTTTTTTTTTAGAAAAACTTCAGCCGTAACTTAAATATCAGAGTCTTGTGATAATTTTCGTAGGCTGAATGTGCCCAACTTTTCTTGAGTGCTGCTACTACTTGTATGAAGGGCCATACCCAGCCCCAAACACCTTACATATCATCAACCCTTAACACTTTAATGATATATGTGTATTTTATTAATTGTTATGATTTCTCTACAGTTTATTGCTAAACTAAATTCATATAAGATAATAAACATATCAATTTAACAATACGTTAAAGTATTATATTTAGTTTGTTTATTTTGTTAGGTTGAAGGGAATCAGGTGACAGAATATAGAAATAGACTAACTAAAAAGCTAGTAGTCACTAAATATGGAACTCGTTTTGCAATGGGTGCATGAGTCACGCTGAATTACCTGAAGTCAAAAGAATTTAAGAAAAAACGTCAAAACGTGAGCAAGTTGGAAATTCCATAACAGTTTGAGCTGAATAGCAAATAAATGAATACTTATTGTTAAAATACCTTGGATGATTTCATTAGATTAATCTCACACCGTAGCCCATTGATATTGGATTAGTCGTAATCATGCCGTAGATTTTCCATGCCATTTAAATAATTCATTCTAACAGGCTGGTTATTTTTGGTAACAAATGCTAGTAAATATAGTTTTAAGTTGTGTTATTAAATTAGGATCAGCCATTTAGAGTTACCAATATTTGAAAAGTCTAGTACCTTACAGGTAATGAATACGGGTTCCATTATATGAAGTATAGAAACGCTTTAATTTTCATAAGTTGTAACAAATTGAGGCCACACAATTTAGTCGATTTGCTGGAACACATTGTAGCAACATTTTAATAAAATGTATAAAGTGTTATAAAAAATTATCAGTCAAAATTGATTTAATCCAGGTGAAGAGACACGATATATCTAAGTATTGGAAACATCAATATTGTGGGTGGGCAAGTAGATAGTTCCCTTAGGTGAATGGTCTCATACCTTTGCTCATACAAGCATAATTATTTTCTAACTAGAGTGAAATTCGGTGTGCAGAGGAATTATGACACACCCTGTAAATTAAACATGATTTCAATAAAACAAAACTCCCATATGTCCAATATTTGCTCATTTTATACACAGGTTGCTTTTTTTTTTTTTTTTTTTTATTTAATTATTATAGCTTTTACATGCTTTTGTTAACGTTCGATTCTAAAATTTTGTTCTTTTTATCTAGTTGATGATTATATATAGAGTCATACCAGAGCATCCCTTGTTTGATTACTGCAAGGATAGAAACTCAATTTTTATAACATATCATTAACTCTAGTTCCTCAAGTAGGAAGACAAGACCAAAAAAGTTGTGAAGAATTTTTAATCAAATGGATAGTCCTTGACTGTATTTAGTTTTCGCCCCTAGAGAAACATATAACAATAATGAACTACCATTTGCACATTATATGTGGATCTATATATATTATAAATCAGTCATGCATATATTTCTAGGGAGTGGCAGAAATAACTGACCGACTTGCCAATGTGATTGGTTTGGTGACAGAAGAACAGTTCTTGTTCCGGTTACTAGCAACACTTCAGCTGAAATGGTCCAGCCTTCGTTACTGGGAGACACGTCTATTCGTATTATTTGTTTTCTTAGCCGAAACGATACAGTGCTGATTGTTGCAAATTACTTCAATTGGACTGCTCCACAGCCAGCATGTGGCCACTTCACGCCAATATTGAAATTGCAAACTCTAGTTGGAACAAGGATAAGAATCATATGATATGAAGAATAAGTGATGCCAATGGCAAATGGGAAAGAGATTTCTGCCTTACTATGTATAATGAAGTAAAGAGGTTTGGACTGACCTGTACCCGAGACTCCGTGAGTCCGATCCTCATGGCGATCTCCTCCCGCATGAAGATGTCCGGGTAGTGTGTCTTGGAGAAACAGCGCTCGAGCTCATTAAGCTGTGCCGGGGTGAACCTGGTCCTATGCCGCTTCTGCTTGCTCGGCTTGGAGGCATCCTCGTGGTGTCCGGACGGTTGCAAGGACAGGCCTGCAGCGACTGCCGCCTGGAAAGCCGCCTGCGGCACGTGGTGATGGTGAGCTCCCTCGCCCGGCTTCAGCAGCCGCTTCCCGTCGTCTTGCCCACCCCCGCCTCCGATGCACTCTTTAGTCCCTGGCGACAGAAACATAGTCCTTTATATCTTATGCTAGGCGAAAAAAAAAAACCACATTCCCAAGATAGGTTACCAAACGTTGTAGATGGAAGGTAAAATTAGCTGAAAACAAAGGCCATGCATATATATGCAGCCCTTCTTCACGTAAAGCTTTGTAAATTAAGGGAAACTTAAGGATATCTAACTTGAACGGCTCATGAAACGACTGCCACATGTGGCAGATTTTGGGGGTGAGTGAGAAAGGGTCTGTTATGAATTATCGTTTTGTTGTCGAAGAGTATTTGTAAATATTAATCATAGAGTTTGCAAGTTAAGTTCACGCTGTATATATATATTATAGATGTAAATAGATCCTCTGCAGCTGATTTGCGTAAAGGAATGGGCGTGTAGTGTTATTTTTTTAACCAGTAGTCAGTTTATCTGTTCAGGTAATAAACATATTAGGTTAAATTTCCATTGGTTGTAAATATATATTATCAGTATCTTATATTTTTATTTCTATTATGTGTGGGTATAGAAATCTTGGCAGTGAAGAGGTTGCATATATACTTGAATTATTGTAAGCACTTTAATTGTTTTGCTTCTATTTTATTTATGATTTTTATGCATTGTTCCGGAACTAAGTTGAAATTATTATTGGCCTGTTTATGCCACTATTTATTAGGATATAGATAAATGGGGTAGGATATGGAATAAATGGACCTGCATTAGCGATAGTAGAATCGAGCAGGAACACCTTTAATGGCTCAAGACTGGCAATTGTGTCTTCTTTTTTAATCGATAGAATGGAAGTTCTAGTTCTTTAATATGGATTAGAGAAAGGAAAAATCTGTGCGTATGAACCGGTAGAGTACTAATATGTTAGAAGACCCAACGTTTTTGTGGTTTCGTTGGTTAGTTTTGAACCGGAAACCCTTATATTTTTAGCTATGTGTATCTCTGCCTGCTTAGGACTTAGAAAGTCCCCTTTTTCCTAGAGTCATAGAGTGTAACATCCAGGTTTCATTTGACATATCGAAGACACACAGCCCCATCACTTACTTCCTTAACATTATATAGAATTTTAACTGTAGAAACTGCATTTTTCATAAAAACAGTTTCAAATCCATTGCATGCAGGAGTCGCCATTAGCTCAATGTACATTTTTATATTTTTAATTATAAATAAAAGGAAAAAATGGGAAAAAGGAAATTGCAACTCTAGGTTGACAAAAGTCGTTTGAAAACTGTCCGATTCTTACCAAAATTAGGTGATGTATGCTGTATGCAGATTTGAAGTCAACTTTGAAGTTCAAGAAATAGTAGCGTGTAGAACAGAGAATCAATTTTATTTAATATGCAAGTGATTGGGTTTACACTTCAAATTCGTAATCTACAGCCAAAAAAAATTATTTAGGAAAGGAACCTACTACCTTGAAAGACTATCTTGTGATAAAAAGTAACACTTTTATTTGCTTATGTAACATTACATAACATCATTTGAGTTTCAATTATAATTGATGGTCCAATCCGAATAATGTTATTCGGACTCAGATGTTAAGTAATTTTTCCATTCGAATTGGATACTTACTGGCTGAGGAGGTATATAACTCCAGAGGATAAAGGACGATTATGTTTTTGCGGATGATGTGGATGATCAACGACGACGGGCTTAGAAGATATTAACAACATGTGGAGTAAGTCGATCATGTTAAAACTCTTCAGATTTTCACAAAACCTTTACAGTCCTTAGTACTGGCTTTTCGAGCCTATTCTGATAGTTGACTTAATGGTAATAAGACGTGTTTTATAATTGCAGAACCTTCAGTTGAGAGTTTAGATGCTGGCTGGTATACAATACTGTCGGGTCGTCACGAGGGGGCTGGGGCCTAGTTGCCTGGTGACGGAGAGAGAGTTGAATAGTCCATGACCTGGATGGGTGCTTAATGACGGGTCTTACCACTGTGCTATCTGACTCCATATCTGATAGGCATGTGCCCCGACAGTGCGCTATGTGCAGGAGAATAGGTACAGGCTAGGTATTATAGGTAGTTTACGTGGTCTTGGAATGACCACGAATTCGTGCTCGGTATCGAAGGGTAAGCGAAAACCGTCCGGAACCCAAAGGAGAGTGTGAACCGGAAAGGCAGACTGGATCGCTGGGGAGACGTTACTAGGTATGTTTGTAGGGCCCCAGAGACCGTCGTCTACATGGAAGACATCCCTTTCAAGGATGTGCTAGCTTTAGCGAGACAAAGGTAGAGAATCCCACTAGAAAGGTGCGGGGTCTGACAACGCCGAATTAAAATAAAGCAAGGTTAGGATAGAAGTGAAGGTTTTCATAAATGAGAAGGCAATATCTTGAATGAATTGTAGGATTTTTTATTTCCTATTCTCTTCTTTAGTACAGATTCTACAATGACTCTATTTACAATTTCTTTATTATATTTCCTGTAGCTTGGCTACATTTTATACAATTTTTAATAATTTTACATTGCGGTCTGCGCTTGTACAAAAGTGTAATGGTGTACATGATACATTAATTTATTGAACATCTTAAAAAGTTATGGGGCTCACCTTATTTATCATAGACTTAAAACTAACTGACACCTTACAATAAAAATTAAACTAAACCTTTACAAAATTTTCCTTCCAAAGTCTGTTGTCATCGATGTGGGGTCATAGTGTTAAACACTAGGTTTGTGAGGTGCTGCAACAAGTCAAAGAAGTTGATGTGTCTCCGGCACCCACCGACGGCACATAAAGCTAAGGGTGCAGGTCAGCGTTCTTTAACATCTTAAGAGAGGTATGTCGGACCACTTTTGCATGATCCCATTCTGGAAATGTTGGATACATTTGGCTGTATTGTCAGTCAAGTGGGTAAATAGCGGGGCACCGTACAGCAGAGTTGGCCGGAGGACACCATTATATATCTTCAGTTTCAGACGAAGTGACAAGTTGGGTGATGTTAGCAAGTGGTAAAGACGGTATGGCCTGTGACGTACTTTTTCTATTTTGTTACTAAAGCGAGTAGAGAAATGGAAATTCCTATTTATTTTTATACCTAGATAGTACATTGAGAAAGCCGGTGAGTTCTCTTGCCCACCTATTGCTTAGGATTTTGGCAAGGCTTTTTTTCCCTTTTGGAGGAAGAAGATTACGCAGTCGGTCTTTCCAGCGTTCACACTGATATTTAACCTACCCAGTCTTACGTTACAAACTGACTCGGCCTGTGTAAGAGCTCTTTGTGCACTCATGCTGCTGCTGTAAGCCACAATGTCGTTGGCGAAAGCGATTAATGCACCTTGCTTGTAGATTGTCTCTATGTGTACATGCCAAAAATCACCGGAGACAAAACCTCTCCTTGAGGAACTAAACAAGTCAGAGGGAATGGGTTCGAGAGTCATCCACCCACCCGTATCCTCACCGTTCTGTCCTTCAGGAAGGAAACCAAGGTAGTATATAACTGATCTGGGCATTCACAGTCGCAAAACTGTCGGCACAGCATCCCGTGGGACACTGAGTCGAAAGCCTGCGTGCAGTCCAACGAGATCATAGCAGTTGCTGTATTCTTGTTGATACCGAAGGTGGCTTCCGTTTGTACTTTCACAAGTGGATGTTCTTTACTCAGATGAACCTGAAAACCTGTCTGCTCAATGAGTTGTCGGCTAAAACTAAGGGGTATATATAGCCCAAAGCAGCCAATGAGCAGGGGTTTTATTTTGGCCAATTGCGTTGCAGGAGATACCTACAAACTCGGAAGAACTGGCTAGGGTCCATTGGGCTGCCTGTAAACTCGTCCACAGCTACGTCATTTATTGTTTACAATATTTACACTCATAAGACTTTGTGGTTTGGTAATATTATTTAAATTTGTTTAATTTAATTTACAACATATTATAACTAATTTACAATATATACAATAGAGTAGAGGGTAATTTATCTTATGTAGTTAGCGGTCACTACAAACACCACATTATTGTGTACAAGCAATGTACAACTTTGCAATAACGAACGAGTACTCATCAAACTTCTCTTCCTCAATCGGATAAACAGATGGTATAGTAAGTATTATTAGTGAGAGGCGATGAACCCAATCTAAGCTCACGCCAGTTATTTCACTTGCAAGACCCTAGTTGGCAATAAAAAAATAAATTCTTGCAGTTTATTCGTGCAGGTTTAAAGCAGGTAATTTTCATTTCTATTCAATCCTCACATAAAATAACGAGTTTTCTCCACCGAGATTTGGATTTCCGCCTAATGTGCGACATATAAATGTGCGTTTCCATTAACTATATTAAGCATTTAATTCTTAAACTATTCTTATAATAAAGTAAAAAATCGTGTTTAAAACTCCAATTTCATTTGAACCTATCTTGTATAAAAGCTTTTAATAACGTCCCAAAGTAACTAAAAAAAAAATCTACCCAGTGAAAAATAGTTAATTTTCAATATTAATATTTTATATGACTTGGGATTTGAGTAGACTATATAAAGACATTAAAATCGGGTTAGCGAATTTTTTCGCAGCAGTAACTACTGAGTAAATTTAAAACTGAGTAAGGGTATCTTGATGTTTGTTAATAATAAATTTATCAATGATTTCTCACACCATTTATTGTTTTTTCTACTGTTTCCTTTAAATTACAAAGCAAATTTATGATTTTTTTTTAGTAGCAACCGATTCTCATGAGGTTGGCCACAAAACTAAAGTATTCCTTTAATCATTACTTCAACTTATCTAGGGTCAACTCGGCTCCCGGTTGGTCGATTGGTCTAGGCCATGGTCTGCATTTGCAAAGGCCGTGGGCCTGTCACATATATAGGACAGGGACATGGACGGCGCACAATAGGTCTCAGTGAGGCCGCGGTGCACAAATGCCGGAACAAATAATAATAATAATAATAATAATAGGGTCAACTCAGTTACAGACATATTTTGTCTTCCAGACGGCGTAGCAATTTTGATGTTGTGTTGTCAATTAAAATTATTTGACATCATTGCCTATTTTCTTTTATTGTATGCCATTAATACTGTTCCAAGTTAAAAGGCGCAATCCCTTTTAAAAAAAAAAAAAAAGTTTCGGAGAAACTCTACAAACAACAGGTGAGGGAAGACTCAGGAACTCCAGGCTGCAATTAATTCACTATCGTCCCAGAATGGATTCCCTTTGTTCATAATACTCGTTGCACAGCTAGCGTATCTCGTTGATAAGATTATATCATTCTTTTTGGATTTTAATAGTTCCAATATATTGTTAATATTTGTTCTTAAAAAATTTTAGTCTGTAATAATTGCAAAAATAGGCCGGCCGCTGATCAGCTAATTTTGCTATCATTGTTTGTAGCAGATTTGTAAAACTAGTTGTATTATTGAATGGTATTATGGTCAAGTGTTGATGGACGAGTGGGCAGGTGAATTAGTCAAGAACACATGATAAAGTAAGGTGAAATATCACAGATATAGGCGCTACATAGATACAAAGCCTAGTAGTCTAGGAAACGAAGGAAGTGATGTATGTGGTTCTTATTTTTGGCACAGTTACAGGGGTAGTATCCTGTACAACAAACCAAAAGCTATGGGTGTGAGCGGGTGGGGGGGGGGGGGTTAAAGACCATTTTCATGGGGGTTTTCAAATATCTTTCAAACTAGTGATTTTAGCAAATTGTACACAAAATTGGCTATAAAAACGTTTTTATGCAACTGTTTCTATATAAAGTACTTTTTCTTTTTACTAAAATGGGAGATAGTTGAGGACCTATTTTTCCCCTCCCCCCTACCACGGGATCCGGGTCCCAGACAGGGTTCCCTCATGGGCCTCGTACTGGATCATGGGGTATTTCGTCACCCGTGGTGAGCGTATTCCAGTTTAGTTTACTGCGCTGGTTAGTGTACCTTTTGGTCTTTTAAGCCGGTTTTATTATATTCATTTCTGTTTTATTCATAACTTACTATATATCACTTATTTCTATATAAGAGACTCCATTCCGTCGGGGTGCAACGGTTCCTTCTTGATCAGCATTCCCGTTATCCTGGCTGCTCATCCTGCATCGCCTTCCTGGAGATGAATAGGTGCACGACATTCTCTTAATGTGTGCAGTAGTGTGTTTTTTCAGCAGCTCTTGTCTGTAAGGGCAGAGTGGAGAAATGCCACACGTGTTTCCTGGCTATTCGCGCACTATCTGGGCAATTGGGGTCCACAGCTCTTTGTTGTTCAGCTTAGTTTGAAATCCACCACGCCCGATAGAACCCAGGAACTCCAGTACTCAGTGGAGACACCCCCACCCTCTTCACCCTTAGCCTGAACCTTTTTTTTGTTAAGAAAAAACGTATAAAAAAATACATATAAACCTCCCCTCCAGCTCACCCCCATCGTGTATTGAGTATGTCGCCTTGAATATTGAGTATTTAGAAATACACACAGTATAGTTAAAAATAAAATATTACATAAAGGAAAAAATTGCATCGATAAACAAGTTATATTTTAAAATGTGGCCATATTGTGCCTACCGAAAACAAATTTAATTTTAGGAAGAGGGGTGTAGGCGGGGGGGGGGGGGTATGCACCCCTAAACAGAGCTGTGATGGCTAATCGATTCTCAGCCAGCTCTCGGCCGTGGAAGCTCCCGGTCCGATGTGCCTGCCAGCACAATTCTGTTGTAATAGCCAACAGTCCATAATCTCAACCTAAAGCCAACCACAACGTTCAACACAATTTATATTATTCCATAGCTTCAAATACTTGTTTTTGCGCAATATCTTTGATTTCCTTTTTACTGTATCAAATGAATTTTTAAGTATGGGGTCAAAATTATCAACTTTAACTTTTTAATAGCTTCTGAGCTATGCATTTATTAATATGCTCAGTATTAAAAGTCAATAAGAAGCATCAGTAATCGGTATAGCCCCGACATTTTTCAAGATATTTTTTCTAATACTTGCCTTTATTGTAAAATTTATTAAATTACTTTTACGGTAGATGTCAGGGAGCAGACAAAAAAATACATACCAACAATAGACAGGCGGAATATGAGCTATTTATAAATATGAATTTAAGTAAAACTGTATTTACTGCTCGCTGGGTGTGAGCATAAAGTCCATTAGGATCCCTACGCTACTACTCGAATAACGTTTTTGAAATAGCTTCCAGCCTCATTATACGCGGGGCTTGGGCCTTAGCAGCACACAGAATTAATTCAGTCCATGATATGATATTTGATGAGGAATTAAAAGAACATTCCGTATCATAGTAGTAAAGAGAAACACATAATATTAAGTTGACACCAAACTAGCATAAAATCAGGCAATGAATTATTTATGAGCAATTTAGCATTAACCTAAACTACCTAAGCTAAACCGGTGACGCGGCTGACGGAGGAGCGTGGGGGGCTTCCCAAGACTCCGCTTTCTCTTCGCATGTGGATTTGGGAGGTCTCTGGGCTGTCTGTAAATATTGTATGAATGAGCGAGTGAATGATGAACTGTAAATATGGTATGAATGAGAGCATTTATCTTATTACTTATTGCCTTATAAAAGGCAGATTGTAATTATAGCACAATAAAGTTTAAACAATTCAATTTAACCTATGCTAAAACCTGCGTTACCATTTTCATATGTTCATTACTCAATGATGGGTTTTCCTTTAGTAAACTTCTTAATCACTTTCGTGCTCTTAAAAAGCACTGCATGAATTTACCTCATTTTCATATAATCACTGATCAAATTTACGTAAGCAATTACAGCTTGAGTAATGTTATGATCTAGACTTTGATTCTTTTATTTTTTAAAATCTTTATTTGAAAAAAAACTTTATACTCCACCCTACAAGGGCAATAGACAATTGTGATAACAGATGGCATTCATACCATCTTTACATTTAACCTTTCATTCAAACCGTATTTACAATATACATTTATTCAGGACAGAAGAGGATAAAACTGACCAGCGTCAGAACTCCCAATGACAAATATTTACAAAAGATCACGGGGCCACCTCCGCTTCAATCTCCGAGGGATGGGTGACAATTGAAAATGGTCTTGCTAGAAGATTGGAATGGTGAAATAATTTCTGGTGCAACTTAAAGAAGTTCTGGAAACCTAATATGGCTAGTGGGAATTTTAAGGTCATTATGGAGTATTTTATTCATGGCATAAAAATGTGCATTAACTGAAGCTCTTAGAACTTCAGATTGGAAGGATTGTATGCGCTTGATGTTTGAGGGCTTTGCTGATCCCCATAGTTCAAGTCCTTAAGTCCAGACTGCTTTTAGTATGACTTTATATATGAGTATGTTGTTTTCTAGTGTGAGGTAGAATTTCTTGTAGAGCAGCCTATACAACTGTACAATCCTTCTCTTGAGTTCTTGTCTTTTAAGTTTCGTATCAGGGATTCAGAACAATCTTTTGTCAAGGGGGAATCCAAGGTATGGCACTGTGTCTGATGTGGGAAGAGGCGTATCGTCGAAGAAGAGTGGTGGGCAGAATCCGCGTCGTGGGGGAAATGTAATGTTGGTAAATTTTCCTTGGTTGACTTTTATCCTCCATTGGTTGCTACAATGCATCCTCCATTGGTTGCTACAATGCTCAATTTTGGAGAGGCGAATTTGAAGTATATAAGATGCTATGTCGGGGTCACGATGGAATGATAGGACGTTTGTGTCATTACCAAAGTAGGCAAGAAAAGAGTTCACAGTGGTAGGAATGTCAGCGGTATAGATGGTAAAGAGAAAATGGCTAAGAACACCACCTTGGGGGACTCCAGCTTCAAAGGGAAGTGGTTCAAGTATTCAGAGCCACATCGGACTTGAAAAACTGTTTAATAGATAGGATCGAACAACAAGAAAATATGTTTGTGGGAAGTAGATTTCAGTTTGAAGGGCAATCCGGGACTCCAAACCCGGTCAAATCCCTAGAGCAGAAGTGCTCTCCAGGGTTGAATAAATATGGTCGACTACGCGAAGTCCCTGCTGGCACTGTAGCATGTTGAAAATGGAAGGCAAACTGATGTGATAGAAGACACCCGAGATGGGAAGTAGACGTTTAATAAGGATATTCTCGAAAATTTCGGAGAGAATTGGGAGAAAACCAGGGCTTGTAAAATAATATTATAAATACAAAATTCCAAAGAAGGGGAAAGTGTGTGTTTCGAAGAATGCATTTGAAGATATATGTGAGGAAGACTATGGCTTTGTGTGGTCGGTGATGGAGGATTCGTCTCATCAGGAGTTTGTTTCTTGGCAAAGAGGTCAGTAAGAGTTGAGACTTTGGAAGGGGTGAATTGCATTAGGCGGGTGGGATATAGTAATTGGCGTAGAAAGTAATTCTTTAATGAAAGGTACTTTGGATAGATTTTCAGGGTCAGGGTGGGGGTTTGAAGAAGTTAGAGATGTGGCGTCCAAATTCATCGGATTATTCTCTGTCTCACACAGTCCAAGACCTATCTTCACGGTGGAGTGTTTATGTTTTTATATTTAATGATAGTTCAGGCCAGAGCGGTTGACAGAGAATATAGGTATGATTTGAAGGATTCAGATATATATGATTCCTACTGAAGCTAAACCAAGTTGGTTGTAGGTGTGGCGGTCATGAGAATGGGGTCTGGGAACCAACTACCCGGGAAGCTCTCTCATTCTTCAGCTGATAAGTATAAGCTTTTGCTGCAGACAGGTATCGGAATATTGTCTGATAGGTATCAGGTGTATCGGGCGATATCCTTGCATCTCGAGTTCTATTGATACAGGTATGTTCAGTCCCCAATACTGAATTGAGCTGGGGTATTAGTAATTTAAATTTGCTCTTTAGGGTCGTTTGGGCTGTTTTGGTGAGATTGATGAGTCCATAGCTTCTCTCTCATTGTTAACGACTTATTGGGTGAGAAAAAAAGGCGATTCCTCTGTCATTGTGCCCTGTGCACAAGTCCCCGGAGCATGAGTGATATCCTCTTATGATGTCGATGGTGAAGTAGGTAGTTGTCTTTGTGGTTTGTTGTGTCGGCAAAATCTGCGGCTGTCAGGATATGAACTTGTAAGAGAACCCGATCTTTTTCTATTCTTCACCTGAGTGGACAATCATTGTTGAAAACAGCTCATTCTCCATGAAGGGAGGAAATGTATAAGGTTAAGGCAATGAGATAGCTAGACACTTTGCGTGAGCTGGACTGAAATGGCGACCATTCTACCCCTCAATCTAACACTAGTCGCTGTTAACACTGGCGCACTTAAAATAAAGGATATCACTCACGCGTGAGGAGGTTCATAGCTTAGAAGACAGCTAAAACTTCCTGGATGCTTTTCAGTCATTATGTCTTTCTAATACCTGCCGAAACGGTCAAAAGCGTAGTAAGCTGGCCCATGCGCAACTGAGACTTTCTAAGAAATTACTTGTCGAACTAACAGTTCCCTCCAACACAATGAGTCTAACTATATCATGTACATCATGTGGGCACTCGCGCTATAACGAGTCATAGATAGCCTGCTAATTCTGTTCCATATCAGTTTGAATAGATTTAGATAAGAAGAAAAAAATGTCCGGTACCAAGGTACGTACCTCTGGGAATAATAATAATGTACAAGTAACAAAAGTCATGCCTGACTAACAAAAAATAATCATTACGTGATAAAGAGAAATAACAAAGTAAAATAAAGTCAAAACCTCGATAAAAAGTAAAATCATATAAAGATTTTATTTGTCATAAAAAAAAAGTAATAATGGGGAAGATAAAACAATATTAACTCCCTGTTGAGACATAGAGCGTCAGATAAGCAGAAGGAAAAATTAGTCTCCAAAATAATCTTATATTTTGTAATACAGTGCGGACCAACGTTCCGCCATCGTATTAGGCATATTCAAGGTCTAAAAATGATTTATTTATAAAATTCCACTCTATACTGCATAAATTATGTAATTTTTCATTTGTTCTTAAAAACACTATACCACATGTCCAACAACTCAAAGTCAAAATAAAATAATTAAATTATATTGAGCTGCTGGCATTATTATAACAAATAAATGATTTGTGAATCAATGAAATTTGAGCGGATCAAAAAACAATTGTGAAGACAAAAATCCATCATAAATTGTTATTGTGTGAACATTTTTTCTAATAATACACTGCCCCACAAAAAAAGCTTCACGATGTTCTCTGGTCAACAATGGCCCTGATGCTTCTTGACTCAAAGAATCAACACGAACTACTTTCTCGGTCGTCAAAACTATTTTTAAATTAATATTTAAAAAATAATCCTTTTGCTAAATTTTTAGAGAGGAGTTACACAAGAGATCAAATAGGAATATCTGTATAATTTTTTTGAATATTTATTGGTGTGTTTTTTTTTATATTTATACCCTGTATCAATGAAAACTTTTTATGTTAATTCGAATAAAAAATTGCAGAAATGATTCAATAATTCTCTGAAGTGTGTGCCTTTTTTTGTGGGGCAGCGTATTCCATAAATTTTATAGCCCATCTGTACTTGTGGGAGACTAACTGTAACCCTTAACCAATGCTAAAGATTTTATGTTACAACTAGATAAAACATAAATAAATGAGCCCTCCCCCTCTTGTTCATATGTGTGGATTTTACTAAAATTTAAAATCATGGAGTATGGAGTGAAAAAAAACAAACTAATTAATTGGTTCAATTAAAATCTAATGTATTATTAAAGAAACGATTGTTAAATGCCCCAAACCAAAATTCCTAAGATTTCATTATTCCAAAAATTTTATTATTATCTCAAGCTCTAATATTTTTAGTGTTTTGGAATAAAAATTATTTAGATTTTGGGAGTCAGTTTTAAAATTTACAGTGAAATCGAGATTATCTGTGATATGTAAAGCTTCCAAAACTATAATTTGTTACTTTTTCTTTTTTTTTTAATTTGTAATTCTGTAAAATCAAAAGTTTCAGGGTTTAACTATGTTTTTACCTTTTTTTCAACTTTTTTTTTTATAATTTAGAAAAAAGTGATTTCGGTTTGCACCAGTAGATAGCCTTATGTTTGTTTCGTTATTCTTTTGTAAATGTTAGAATTTTTTTCTTTTGAGATTTGGTACTCGATACCTTCAGGGTGCTATTGAAAGAAGTTCCGTGTAATTTTGTTTACAACTGTTAGTTTACGGTCAGTTTTAACATGGAGTGCAAAAATAAGCATTTTCGACACATTTTACTTTTTTATTTTCATTAGGGCAAGAAAGCGGCTGAGACTCACAAAGAGATATGTGAAGTTTATGGTGTTGAATGTTTAACAGAACACACGTGTCAGAATTGGTTTAAAAAATTTCGTTATGGAGATTTTTTACTGAAAGATGACCAACGTTCTGGTCGACCTTCTAAAGTTGATGATGACAAAATGAAAGGTATAATTTAATCGAATCGGCAAATAACTGTGCGAGAGATTGTAAAACAGTCAAATGTATCACACACGACAATTTCAAATCATATAGGACGTCTTGGACTTGTTAAGAAGAAGAATATTTGGGTTCCACCACGACAATGCGAGGCCTCCCACTTCCTTAGCAACACGTACGAAACTATTGGAGCTTGGTTAGCAAGTGATGTCGCGTCCCCCATACAGCCCCGACCTTGCACCATCGGATTATTATTTGTTTCGAAGTTTACAAAACTTCTTAAATGGTAAAAATTTCAGTAATAACGAAGACCTCAAATCGCACTTGATTGAGTTTTTTGCTGATAAGGAACAGAAGTTCTATGAGCGCGGGATCATGAAGTTACCAGAAAGATGGCAAAAGGTCATCGAACAGAATGAAAGATATTTGACTGATTAAAGTTCATTTTTTGTATAGAAAATATTAAGTTTTATTTCACACTAAAAACCCGAAATTACTTTCTCAATATTTTCATGTTGTTATAATCTATTTTTTATGTTTTAGGATGTTTGTCCATTGTAAAATTAAATTAAAAGAAAAATTGTAAATTAAACTATACCAACATCAATAAACTGATAAACTGACGTTCAAAATGCTGTAACAAACTATTAATAAGTACAATTTATATGTACAACTTTTAATCATAATCAACTTTTGCATCTTTCGAAATATCATATATGACAGATTTCCTTTGATTTTAAATTTTTATAGTCACTTGAAAGATTAGTGATGACTACTTCCCATCATTTAAATTTCAATAAACATAGTAAGACTTAGTGGCGTTGAAAAACCATTTGGCTGAGTTTCGTAAGGAAACGTTTATTCAATCCATGATCCAGTGTTCATTATCAATTTTCTATAAATAAATAAAATAAAATAAACTACTTAGCATTAACGGTTACTCAATACAAAGGAAAGTAGTACAAATCAAACAATATAAGTCTGAATTCAATCATATTTCAGCTGGTTTTCTTTAAAGCTCTATTCATGGACCAACTATTTTAATATGTCGTTATATGTTCGACCTCCGACATGGGGGGAAGGTAGTGTACAATTGTTAAATATCTGAGACCGTCGAAGGCCGGATGTCGGGATTAACCCCTCTTTTGATGTAGGCCGGCCGATGTACCCCATCTGTTGGAATATGAGTGGTGCTAAGTGCAAGATGGTGCGGAAAAGGCATGCACGGTCAAAAAGGGCCATAAAGAAAAAAGGCATCTGTTGAAAGTCAGAAACACCGTCCAAGACGAGGAGATACACTGACAGGCAAAAAATTCCACCCACTTGTTAAAAAAAATTGTATTTGTATATAATACATGGTAATTGTATATAATACTTCTTACTTATTGAATTTATAAAATCTTTTTTACCTTTAATAAGGTTTTTAACGTTTATTAAATGAGTCTTTGTTTAAAAATTTAAAATCAATTGTGAACTGCTAAGAAACATGAAAAAAAAATTGAAAAATAGCCATTTTTATCCTAAAAGAAATTAATGACAAGATCATTTAATAGCGCGTATTTCCTCCTCTTGCCTTTATTACTTCTTGAAGACGCCTCGGAATACTTTCCACCAGTCGGGAAATGTCCCTTTGCTGGAGGTTAGCCCATTCTTCCCGAAGAGCCCTTTCAAGGTCTTGCAATGTATCAGGAACTGCTGAACGCGCTCTTATTCGTCTTCCGAGAGGTTATCTCATAAATGCTTGACAGGGTTAAAATCTGGAGAACGTGCTGGCCAGGCTAAGACCTCAATGTTGTGCTGATAAAGGAACGTCTGTACTATGCGAGCGACATGTGGACGTGCATTATTGTGCATAAGAAATGAATGATCGCTGATTTCGATGAGGATAGGCAACACATGAGGTTTCAAAATCTCATCTACATAGCGAGTGGCCGTCAAAGACCCTCCACGACCAATTCTGTGCGGCACTCCATTGAAATCCCAGCCCACACCATTAAGGAACCACGTGGAAAAGGTCGGCTCTGGGTGAAATTACAGGCTGCATACCTTTCATTTCTTCTTCTCCACACCCTTTCACGCCAGTCTGGAGATCGTAGAGCAAATATAGACTCATCTGTAAAAAGTACAGCACAGCATTCGTCCATAGTTCGATGACTGTGTTCTCGAGCAAAATCCTGCCATGTAGTTCTGGTCCTCTTACTGGGCAAAAAGCCATTAGTCCATACACATTTAATCTTCTCCAAGCAGTACGTTCAGAAATTTGCACACCTCGAACTTCTTGGAGCTGTGAATCGCTTGAACAACGGTAAGGTGCCGGCTTCGTATAATTCTTAAAGTGAGAAACCGGTCATCCTGTGGCTCTGTTGCCCTAGGCCGTCCAGAACCGGCCCTTCTATGATAAGACCCAGTTTCTCGAAAACGCCTGACGGCGTCTCGTAGAGTTTCACAGGGAACTCCGTTGGCATTAGCTGCATATCTAATGGAACATCCAACATCAATAAGTGCCACACCACGTGCTACATCCTCAGCACGAAGAGGTATTTTTAAACTTAAAATTGAGAAAATTAAAATATCGAAGCTGAAAAATAAGAAATTTGCTGCACCAGAACGCAAATGACATTGAATAAACATTTTTAATTCCATGGAAAGTAAACTTTGGGAACGAGTCCTTTAACTGAATCAAAGATTATGGGTTACTATCCTCTATATTTACATTTCTAAATGAAAAAAAAAAACATTTTTATTCATAAAAAAAATTGACCTCTTCCAGAGAGCATGTTTTCTCTAGAACCGTTGACTGCGGACTGGTCGGAGACACTTTCCTTTGTCTTTGACCTTGTCTTTGAGGTTGCTTCTACATCAGATTGAAAACATTGATGTACACTCTTAAGATTAACATTTTATTTGTAGCTAGTAAAATAGACGTAATCTGTTCATCATTTTGATTAACAGTAAAATCATTCATCTCTCGTTTAAACACTAACTGTACACGCCAAAACACCCTGGGTATTTGGACTGACTAAGTGGACTGTATAAAATAGATTACCACACCGGGGAGACAGAGAAAAGACTCGCTTACCTGGTCTAGTACCTCTGCCAATAACGTTTCTCTTACTTCTCGTTGTTGCGGCTCCACCGCTCATCCATCAGATCTCACATTCCCTGGTCGTTCCTAGTTCATGTATCTAAGCAATTATATTCTTCGCTATCTCTCTATCACATTCACTTCCAATATTTAAATCCTACCGTCACAGCAATGTTTTCAATATGTGTACCATTAAATGAAATTATCCTGCACCATTAGAAAAATCGGTTCGTTTGACTTGGTTGAATAAAGTAGGGAGCGATGGCTCATTAGACGATTTTAGCATCAATCGTTTAATTAAATAAATCTACACATTATTAAGTGTTAATTGTAGTCATTTATATTATAAAAGAAAAGTGTGATGGAAACGCAAATGCCAAATTCTCCATGATAGAATATTGTCAAAGCTAATCAAGATAGAAAATCATGCATTCCTCTCAGAAAGAGTTCCCGGTGTAATCTTTGTCCAACTAATGTTGCTGGAGAGACCGCTTAAAAAATCTAGATGAATAATATCTGTCTTTTGACCCTGAGATTTAGTCATATTGAACTTGTCAAAACTCAAAAGATAGAAACAGCTAAAAAGAAAACATAACGAACAGAAAGTCAAGCTAACAATTAATAGGATAGAGATAAAAGAAATGATGACAAATTCTACCAACAGTTAGGATCTCCAAGTTAACGTCAACCTAATAGAAAATGTAAGCTGCTTCCAGTGCTCCGCGAGTATTGCCAGTGAAAGAGGGGTAGGCTATGAGCAAGTCGTGTTTAACACGGTTCTTAACAGCGGGCAAACTTCACCCGATATACACCAATAATATCAAACCTTTCCGCCCAATCATTCGTCACTCTTCACTTCTTTATGTTTAATATATCATGCGGAATATATTATTAGAGTATAGTCGGAAATGTATTGGCACAACTCCCCCCTCTACTAGCCAATAGTGGAATTAGTTAAAAATCCGACCTCGGTCGGGTTAGAGAACGTTTCCTTCCCATACTGGAGTATAACTACAGTCTCTGAACAAGTCCAGGTTATTTTCAACCATTGGATCCTGGTGCATAGGCGCGTCCTGGCTAGTAATAGGAGGATAGAATGCCCAATCCAGAATTTCCTCATTACAAACTCCTGATTCAACGCTCCATAAACCAACAGTAACAGTTATTTTTTATCTAATTTTGAAAAGATTGACCATGTATAATTTTTAAATTGCTACAGTTGGAGCAGGATCAGAAAAAGGTGAGGCATAGTGGAAAACTAATTTGGCGAGGAACGTCCTGACACGTCACCTTGTCCCTATCTAACACTTCTGTGCCAGACACGATCCCCGCCCCCTTGTCACTGAAGCAGATGCTTCTCCGTCGCTGCTCACAGGTGCCTGTCCTAAGTAATTCAACTATTTAATATAGCTGTTCCATTATGTCATAAACATGCCTCCAAACGGCTGAAACTTTTAATGACCAAAAAAATTCAAGTTGGTATTTTTACTTTTATCGTAATATTTGCATGAATAGCCGGTTGAATATTACATAGTAATATATCCGTACAGTAGTACAATATCTGTAATCTGAGCTTCCTTTTGATCTCCACTATTATTATTATTGTGAGTAGTTACGGAATTTGTGACGTATAAAATAAACGTAAGAAAAAATAACTTTATGGACCAAAGTAAAACAAAATAAATAAATAACATATTTTCGATATTTTTTGGTGAAGTCAATAGAATAATGTTTAAAGGATCGAAAAATGAAAACTCAGTGTTGGGAGAGGGCATTAAGTAAGTTTCAAATTTAAATTTGAATGTAAGACAGTTATTGCCGTTCGCTATGCCAGTAACAATATTGTATTTTTCCATTCTTAAGAATAGCCAAATGAATCACTTGCTTTCGTTACTTAACGGATTTAAAGGAAATAAAACTCCTTTCTTAAGATGAGTATGAAATATCTTTGGAAATTGGGAATCTTTTTTTCAAGGTTTATTTAAGAAGATGTTTTAGAGATAATCTATAAACATTAAATTTCTTGCTCCATGTTACTATTCTATAATATAGGGTATAACTTTATATTATCTAGTATCATAATCTGCAACCATTCTTCATCACTAGCTGCTCTAAGACTGAGTAAAACGTCACCTCATTAATTTGAAATTTTACTACATTAGGCTACCATTCAATCCTAAATTGGTATCCATCTCCACACATCCCTATCCCGCGTTTTACTCTCCATTTCTGCCATTTTGTTGCAAGTTCGCTCCTGAGTCCATTATATGTATCCATTATATGTCTAAGGATTTCAGGTCTTACTCCATGAAGGCTTTCTTTAAACAGCCATCTTCGGATCGTTGTTCATCCAACAGACGTGTCCAAACCACTTGAGCTCACGTTCTTGCATCACCTCTCTGATTCAATTTACTCCTAGAATATTGTGTCATTTTGAACACAATCCAGCACTCACTTCCCAGCTACTCTTCCAACAGAAGGGAATCAAAACAGGTAAAAAAACACAAACTCTGACTTTTCAAGTCGGAGCGCAGACTCTTTACGCAATTCTCGTCAGTATTAGTCCAATTAGTATCACCTGGTACAATACACCAGAATTTTTTTTGTAAGGGTAATTCTCAATGAACTCTAACTGCTCACCATCCCAAGTAGCAGTACAGGTTAATTGTGAGTAATTTAAGCAATGACGTTCGGCGAATGCGGCGTTTTCTTTTAACATGTACGTGGATACACCGCGAGTTTAGTGTATCGAAAAATATATCTAATACACAACTGTATCCGAATACCTAAAACTCTAAGGCAATAAATAAAGGATGTACCTTTTCTAAGAATACATATATCCATTTATCTATTTACCTGACTTACCCACAAACACCACGCTGTTAAGCACTAGTTGAATAATTAGAATATTTAATTTCTAGTGATGCCATCTAGCTATTCAACTACTGACAGATTTGATTCCTCAGATCTTGAGCGTATTGCATTAGCGCATAAAGTTGAACAAAATTATACCTTTTACTTACTGTTGGTCCCAATTGAATCTTAACCTAAAGTAATCTACCTCAATAAATTAAAATTTTATATGAATTTTATAGACAAAATGTTTTATTAACCAAAAAGAACAAAAGGTTAAAATGTTTAAACGAGGAATGATTTTACTATGAATCAAAATGATGAACAGATTACATCTATTGTACTAGCTGCAAATGAAACTCCAATTTTACTATTGCACATGGATGTCTTCAGTCTGATGTAACAGCAGCCTCAAAGAAAAAGGCATTTGTCTCCAACCAGTCCGCAGTCAACGGTTCAAGAGAAATGTGAAAGAGCTGCCAAACAAAAGATACATCCAGGCAGACTCACCATCTAAGTCCCTCTGGCCAAGGTCCCCTGACGTTATTTAATAATTTTATCGATTAATATGTTTTACCTTTCAGTGACCCAATGAGTGGTCAACACGACTACTTAAGTCATTAGCAATTAAACATGATAAAGGGAACGTTTTGACAAAGAAGGGCGCATCAAAAATGTATCATGATAAAACTTCACTCACCCTGTCGTATACAAAATTGAGATATTGAAAAAGTTTAGAATAATTATTTTTGTACGTTTCCTTTTGATGAGCTATAATTTAACAATTGACAATAATAAATAAAATAATTTAGTTAATATTGCTTAAACTTACCAATATTACAGCCAAACCAGCCCTCTGACTTCACTCCAGTGGCCGAATGGAATAGATCCTTGGACTTGCTCCAATCTACAATGTAATCAACACTTGTATTAGATTAATACAATAGTATTAGATTAATATACCATTCTAGTAATTATAAAAAATCATTCAATTGTAAGGCAAAAATTCATCCTGATTACAACTAATAGAATAAATTAATATATTGTTCCTATAAAGGTAAGTAAGTAGATTTGAGCAATGGATACGGCGCTCACATTCATTATAAACAGAAATTTAAATGTCACAAATATTTATTGCTGGGATTTAAATATTTAATTTATATATAGATTTAAATATTCATTGGAGGGAGGGGCTTTCTTTTGAAAAAGGTCAGTTATATCTTGTCTACCAATCTGTCGTAGGATCCGAAATGAAAAAGAAGAAAAATTAAAAATAAAAAGAAGCAAGGAATATGTATATTGGTATACATTATTTTATATATATATATATTATAAGTTATCGTCTATCGGCTTTAGACGATTAAAAAAAAAGAGAACGAGAGTAAAGGGAACTGATATTTGAACAACGGCTAGGTTTAAACTGTCTTTATTCAGCTTCTAATCCTCTATCTCTGTTTACAGCCTTTGCATACATGGGGCTACGTGGTATTAGGCCTAACATTGCCATACTACGAGTCTTGACTCCCCCCTACCAGTTTACAAACATTCCTCGTAAGCTTCGGGCAAGCGACATAATGTACATATTAAAATAAAACTAAGAACGCCACGGGAAACTTTAACTGTTAGGCGTGAACTGTCCTCCGTTTGATAGGCGGTGTTATGCTTTCTATCGTAACTGTATTGTGTTCAGGAATAGTGATTACCCTGAAAGGACCCTCGTACCTCAGCGATTCTTTGCCCCTGATACACCCTTTTTCCGGTACACGATCTTTCCGATTTTGATCCTAACCAGCACATCTTTGACCTTAGGATTGTCTCGCGCCACCCTTCTGCGTGTCCCATCCATGAATTTCCAACGAATGTTCGCCCACTGTTTCCCCAGATCGATCCGGTTAATGACCATGCGTGCTGGAAATTCCTCGTCGACCGCTGTACTCCTGCTATCCCGACGCCGTCCTTGAAGTCCGAAAAGGGTGAGAATCCCGTGGCAGAATGTATGGAGTGATTATATACCAGAACTACCTTCTCCATAGCTACATTCGGTTCTAGCCCTTTTTCTCCTTGATAGATTCGCAGTGTACTCGCTCGACGTCTCCTTGACTCTTCGGGTTCCCTGGGGTGTTGAGGTGCCAGTGGATCTCAAAGGCCACCACCTCGGACCTTACGTCGGCATTGTCGAATTCACCTCCCCCGTCGGATGCAATTGTGTCTGGCACACCATAAAATTGGTACCATGTGCGTAACGCCCCAACTCCGACCGTTTATCGAGCAGATGTGCCATCGCCTTCTTATAAAATCGATGAATGATGGTAACCCACTTATATCCCCGCTAGGTAATCGTATCCACTTGCAGGTCCGCCAGTGACTTGTCCACTGTAGGGGCTTCCTCCTGTATCGCTCTGGGGGGGGGGGGGTTGTCCATCGTACTTAGAGGTGAGGCATGTGTCGCAGATACCAACAACGCTTGTGATTGTGTCCTTCATGCCCCTCCAAAAATATCGACACTTCAATGCTTGTAGGGTTGCCTCTATTCCGCGGTGATTCGTTTTCAGCTCTCCATTGGAAGATCCTGTAGAAGACATGCTGTTGAAGTGAAGACAGGACTCAGGCTTTTGCATTCCCATCTATGTGATAATGACGGTAATAAATATGTCAAATTACAGATTATGGGAAAGAAATAGAGATTGTGAGAGGGGGATGCGGAAAGGCGAGCTGTTAACAAGGCAAAAGGGGTGACTCGCTAAATATATCATTGACTCCCCCAGGGAAGCCAAATGGAGGGGAAAGCTCTGCTTGGAAGTCCTGGTCCTGGTGTCCCCTCTGGAGCGTGCCACCGCGCCAATTATTGCCTCCGGCACTCCCCTCGTCACTCCTATTAATTCATCTTAAATCAGTGTTTTCGTCATGTCTCATTGTAGACAGGGTGTCACTAATAGAGTCCAAACTAACTATTCTTAATTCCCGGGAAAGAAGAGGCTCCTCTTTTGTGAAGTTTTGAGCTCTACCACAGCATTCCTAGAATTTCAAGTCCAAGTGTGATGGACCACACATTGAGGGCCTTGTTTCATGGATCTGACAGCATCAACGTTTTGCGTCGAAAAAATATTTTATTTTTTTATGTATAAAATAATAAATAATAAAATTGGTGATGATTTTTCGAGATGATATCATTTCTAGACCTGTTTTTCTATATTTTTTTATTGTTATCAGTATTTTATTACTTTATATATGAAACAAATTTTTTTTTTTTAGTCAACAACAATTTATTAAGATAAAATTACAATCTGCCTTTTATTAGGCAATGAGTAATTGAGATAAGTGTCATCATTCATACCATATTATGAAACAAATTAAATATTTAAAAGTTCAACGTGTGAAGTGTTTGATTTTTAGTCATAAGAATGCCTTGGGCAACTGGCGGTAATGTAAAAATAAATAATACATTCAACGAAACTCTCTAGATCATTCTTTTTGAAAAAAAAAATGATTTACACATAGTGTAAACTTTCATTCATCGTACAATTTTATTCATACTAAATTTAATAATTTTTCATTAACACATTTTAACCGTTTGTAAGTAAAATTCCACTGTATATACAGAAATTCCTTCCTTGACCACCACGTTAATTTATTTAAGTAGACTACATTGGGTTTAGAGGCAATTGGGACAAATAATAAATTAATATACCTTTGAGCAAGATGTAATTTTGTATAACTTTACGCTGATGCAATACTCTCGGGATTTGATAGAGGAATCCGTTGCAGTTAAGTAAGTGGTTATGTGGCATCCCTATTTAACTAAATATTGTAATTGTTTAACTAGAGCGCAAAGGCGTGGTGGTTGTAGGTAATTCAGGTAAATATAAACGGGTATATGCATCGATAGAAAACATACAGCCTTTATATATTGCACTCCACTTCCTCTTTCGTATCCGGTGACGGAGGACGTGGCTGACGGAGGAACGTGGGGGACATCCCAAGACTCCGCTTCCTCTCACGCATGTGAGGGAGGTGACAACCATGTGGATTTGGGAGGCCTCTGGGCTGTTTGTAAATGCTGTATGAGTGACCGAGTGAATAAAAATTGTAAATGTGGTATGAATGAGATCATTTATCACAATTACTTATTGCCCAATAAGGCAGATTGTAATTTTATCATAATAAAGTTGTTTATATATTGCCTTACATTTTTTGTATTAAGATACAGTTGTACATTAGTGTACCGATACAAAAATAAGTATCCGTTTATTTAAATTAAAACCCTCAGTTCTCTGAACGTCGCATTTCGTAGTAGACAATTAATATTTAGTAGGAGCTGGTGTATGTGGAGATCCCGCGTATCCATAGTTCGAAATAAATGTAAATTAAAATGTGTCAATATGTTTCAACCTTGTAGTATTCCAATATATTAGCTTTAAGAGTAGAAATTGTTCATTGATTTTAATAATTTGTTTTATCATTAGTTAAGATATGATGTTTTCCTTTCTACTATAAATGGCTTTAAAATGGTTTCCAATTCAGTTGTTTCCACCGAAAAACGAGTGCAGTAACTTAAAAACGAGAAAATATCAATATGGTTTAAAATATATCTTATTAACAAAGGGGCCACCCTGCCAATTTATCGCACTGAGAACTACCAGAATAAAGTAGCTTAGAGTCGGTAGTTTGAGGAGTACCGTTTTTGGTTTTCCTGTCCACTTAAAATACAAATAAAGAATGTCAATTGGCCCGAGCAAGAGAGAAGAAGAAAGACCGAAGTCATACAGGGGGACTCTAGCTCATATATGCTTGCAATTTTAAGAAAAGTTTTATTTGAACGGAAGCATAGCCACGGCTATGATTTCGCTAGAATCCACGCTGGCCTCCCATTGGACTCTCGTGTCGAATGCTCTGCGACCGGGAATGCCCGGAGCACCTCTATTCAATTCTGGCTAGCTTCCTGAAAAACCGATCGCTGCGGGTGCGGGTAAGTGATAGATCCCACTGACCTGTGGAGTACCCCCTGGAGCCGAGTTATCCCCAGTACTTTTCAACGTGTATACGTTTGAAATTGTGGAGCCCGGTACAAAAACTCAACGGTTGCTGCTTTCACCGATGACATCGCGGTGTACAGTAGCAGCATGAGCGCCACGTTAGCTCTTAGACAGGCAGAATTAGCCTGTAACCAGATCAGTGAGAAATTGGGGAAACTCAATATCTCTATAAATGCGGTTGCCCACATTTATTAGTCTTACGACTTACTTCGTAATTTTCTCATTCCAAAAGGGAAAAAGTCCACTGCCTGCTACATAGACTGTAGGAACGCAGCAAAGTTCTCTAGCAAATAGCCTCGTATATTTGGCCATTAAAATGGACCACCACCTCCATTTTAGTGGCCATTTTACGAGGAAGTTGAAACAGACAAGCACGAAGTCTTACTGGCTTACACACTTCCCCAATCTATCAATGCGCCGCAAGCTCATGATTTATAAGAGTGTACTCAGCCTGCACCGCTTTTTAGACATTTGACTGAAGCGACTCCAACTGTTTCAGAACGGGATATTCATAAAGTGGTCCGAGATTCTACATTCCAGCAGCGGAGAAACATTGAGCTTCACGAAGATTTTGAGCTGTCTACAGTGATTGAATTCATTCGCCGTAGACATATCAAATTCAAAGTGTTTAAGACGATTCCCCAGCTCCGTTTTCCCACCGATGGCAGGCGGCAGTCGAGACAGGAACGCCCTAGTTTTAAGCTAGTATGTAAGTTAAGTTTTAAGATAGTCTGTTAGTCCCTTATGTCATCAAAAGGTGGGCCCCATCACCTGGTCCTGTTTCATTATATAAAGTTTTAGCCATAAAAATCCTTAACATGCATCTATTGCAGTAGAAGGAGAAACTCTCAGCTAGAGCATGTTAATGTACATAATAATTTAAACTCTAAAATACATTATTATAGTGGTTATAGAAAAAAAAAAGTTTTCTTTCTCAGTCCCGGCATCGGATATCTCTAGGTCTCGGACTCATGAGCCCCCAGACTTGCCAGCGCTCTATTCTCTTCTTTAAGAAATTACCATTCAACAAATGATGCATATTTGTCGTTCATAAACTCTCCTAACCTTTACATCTAGGCTTAAGAAGTTCCTTATCTCCCTCCAATCTAGCAATTCATAATTCATCATTATTATTCTCTTTATTTATTTTTCTTAGTTTTATCCCAGCAACTTTTTCCCCATTTTTTTTTTTTTTTTAAAACAGCTTTATTATGATAAAATTACAATCTGCCTTATTTGGCAATAAGTGATTGTGATAAATGATCTCATTCATACCATATTTACAATTTTTCATTCACTCGCTCATTCATACAGTATTTACAAACAGCCCAGAGACCTCCTAAATCCACATGGTTGTCTACTCCCTCGCATGCGAGAGAGGAAGAGGAGTCTTAGGAAGTCCCCTACGCTCCTCCGTCAGCCGCGTCACCGGATACGAGCCAGCAGAGGCTGACCAAGAGTGTGAGAGCCACATACGCTCAGGACATGATTGGAGAAACTGGTCATTGCCAGGTCTCCCACTGTTACGCATTTCCCCTTGTATTTAAATAATTATTATGTTTTCTTAATTTTTTTTTTTTCATCTCTACTCAACTTGCGATTTCTCGCTGTCGGTCCTTTGAAGTCATCTCAAATGTTCTTGGTCCCTATATTAGTTATGAGCTAATAAAAACTGTGTAATATTATGTATTTCATTCTTTTTTTTTTTTTTGCCAGCTAGACATTCCGATTTTGTTCTTTCTTCATACTCTCAAAGAGTTATTCATTTCATTTTATAACTTTGGGGTAAATATTTATGAGCTCATCTAGGTTGTTATTAAATTCCAGTATTTTGTTTTTAACGTTTAGCCATTTTTTGTTTTTGTGTAATATAAATAAAAATATTTCATTGTATCACGTTTTAAAATTATTTTTATTTTTTATTTATCTATGCATTTGTATTAAGTGTCTGAGCTGAATCTCAAATTAGTACCTTATCCACGAACCGTCGGCAAATTCCAACTCCCCATCCCTCGGTGATTCAAGTTCTTCGTTTGAGACCGGTGAGGCAGATATGTTTTGTCGGCAGTGAGAGTGAAAGGGTTTAAAGTATTGCTTTATTGATGATGAAGTTTTGTAAATATTAGTAATAGAGTATCTAGGTTAAGTTGACGGTGTATATGGATTACGTGGATCTACAGTAATTAAATTCTCGAAACGAATGGTCTTAGTAAGTGGAACAAAAATCCAATATGCGTTCATTGAAATTTTAACTGAGTGGTTGCTAAGTGAAAAGGCTTTGACAAGGAGCATGTGTAGGGACGGGGAAGGGCGGTGGGCGGAGCCACAGGTTGGAAATGGCGAGCAGGTGCCCCAACCTCAGCCACTGTTCCAGCCCTCACAGAACACTTCTACAACTCACCTTTTAAACGCTAATTAAAAACATACTAGAGTAAAAGTGAAATCTGTGTAAGAAATATTCTAGCTACATTTTTTACCTCCGTTATGAACTAAATTGTATTTTTTTAATATATATCCAAGGTCTAGTGGTTGGATCCCCGGCTCGCTCAAGGATTTTTGGAGAAAGGGGCTGATCGGAGTCACCTCAGCCTTTATATATTTGTGTAAATATATTTATATATTAAATTTATGGTTAAAAAAAAACTTTTTTAAATTTTATTTATTATTTATGATCAAAGATACTTTTTATTCGAAATGCTACTTTGCTCACTGAAAAACAAATAAATAAATTGACATAATTTTAAATGTTGTCCGATAATAAATATTATGAAAACCTATTAACTCTCCGATCTCCCGACAAACGCTTCTACTCATTTATTGTAATATTTCTTTGAGCAGCTACTTGAATTGAACAAGTTGAAATCGTCAATAATCCCTATTTAAGGCTCCCGCTCAGTGCCACCTACCACAACAACCTTCGGCACACTTATTACTTGTTTATCATCAGTGTAGCACCGTGGATTTTTTAACTTTAAATATGTATAAAAACTAATAAAGGACATACAAAGTGAAGAAACAACATCCAGAACTGAAAAAAAAATTATGGTTGAAAAACCTATTTTATTTATGATCAAAGATACTTCATTTTATTCGAAATGCTACTTTGGTCACTGAAAAACAAATAAATAAATTGACATAATTTTAAATAAAACGATATGTTGTCCCATAATAAATATTATGAAAACCTATCAACCCTCCGATCTCCCGACAAACGCTATATCTTAACCAAATCACATGAAGCCTATCATGGGGTCTTTTAGAATATTGTTTAAAATTTAAGATCGGTTCAATCGTAGAAGGACGATTTGCGACTGCTGTAGACCTTTGGCGTACGACACGTCATTAAAAATATAATTTTTTTAATGTTTATTTTTTTCAGTGCGTTTACAGATAGGTATACCCGATGGGAGCTAGGGCCGACGGGCACTCATACATTTCATGTGCCGAAATTATGGATTTATTAAATTTGAAAGTTTACAGCATACAAAGTGAGTCAGATTAATTATCTGGCTCACTTACAGATTAATTATGTTAGCTATTTTAAGCTAAACCGTTAACACAACTTGAACCTTTAGCTGCCTAGTATCTGTTTGTTTGGTATATAAATTGACAAACACATGTATAAAGCCGGATCCTTGTATTTTGTCTGTCAGTTCATTTAGTGTACCTTACATAATTGATTTTGACTCTCTCTCGACTATCGTACAATAGCTAATTTGCATTGGAAGGCAGATTGTCCTAACTCGGTAAATGGTATAAATTCCATATTGAATAGTTAATAGTTGGCAATTTGCCATGGTCATAGTCATGTAGGGGTGGCTTTTAATCACAACTATCCAACGCAAATAATCTACTATTGGACAAATGTCCACCCCTTCGAAATATCTGTCCATTATTGATGTTTCCTTTTTTTATAGTAAGTAAATAGACCGGAAAATATTCTGCCATGGGACAATGAAAAAAATGAACATTTTGTTTGTCTGCATGTATGTAAAAACGGTAGTATGTTTAAAAATGCATGCTATTAGTCTCAAATCTTCAACGTATATCCCATGACATGTTGGATTACACTGACAACTATTGTTTATGAAACGATAACGGAAACTATGGGAAACAAATTAAAACGAGGAAAAAACTGTTAAGCTAAAACATTTAAAGTTATAATTGTCTCAATTGTTGGAAACAAATTAAAGTGGCCATCCAAAACTCAATATAATCATATTCTATTGTTTGGAAGTTTTGATACTCAAGTGTTGAAATCATTAGTACTTAATACGGCAATATTTATTTATTTTAATTTTTTCCACATCGGCAAGATTTTAACACAAGGAAATGCAAAAAAAAAAACTTCAAGTCACAACTAACAGCTAATTATGATAAATAAATGGTGATCGAAAATTCCCAATTGAAATGACCGAACAACTTTTTTACAAACATATACTGGCAATCACAAAGTAAGGAATATTATAGAAACTCATAATTATAGAAACAGGTCATTTTAAAGTTATAATTTTCTCAACTGTTGGAAACACATTAAAGTGGCCGTTCAAACCTTAATATAATCATATTCTATAGTTTGGAAGTTTTGAAACTTAAGTGTTGAAATAATTAGTACTTAATACGACAATATTTATTTATTTAAATTTTTTCCACATCGGCAAGATTTTAACACAAGGAAATGCAAAAAAAAAAACTTCAAGTCACAACTAACAGCTAATTATGATAAATAAATGGTGATCGAAAATTCCCAATTGAAATGACCGAACAACTTTTTTACAAACATATACTGGCAATCACAAAGTAAGGAATATTATAGAAACTCATAATTATAGAAACAGGTCATTTTAAAGTTATAATTTTCTCAACTGTTGGAAACACATTAAAGTGGCCGTTCAAACCTTAATATAATCATATTCTATAGTTTGGAAGTTTTGAAACTTAAGTGTTGAAATAATTAGTACTTAATACGACAATATTTATTTATTTAAATTTTTTCCACATCGGCAAGATTTTAACACAAGGAAATGCAAAAAAAAAAACTTCAAGTCACAACTAACAGCTAATTATGATAAATAAATGGTGATCGAAAATTCCTAATTGAAATGACCGAACAACTTTTTTACAAACATATACTGGCAATCACAAAGTAAGGAATATTATAGAAACTCATAATTATAGAAACAGGTCATTTTAAAGTTATAATTTTCTCAACTGTTGGAAACACATTAAAGTGGCCGTTCAAACCTTAATATAATCATATTCTATAGTTTGGAAGTTTTGAAACTTAAGTGTTGAAATAATTAGTACTTAATACGACAATATTTATTTATTTAAATTTTTTCCACATCGGCAAGAAGACATTAACACAAGAAAATCCAAAAAAAAATTCAAAGTCACTCCCAATAATTAAAATTCGTAACCTAATTCGTAAAATAACCAAAATGACACTTTAGTTTATGGTTCCGAATTTCTATTTTTATAAATTCAACTGAGGTTCGTGGGGTAAAAGTAAATTAATGATGGTAGTATTCTTGAAAGTTTGACGGATTTTTAAAAATGTTTACTTTTCAGAGATGGGGACGTTACCTCTAATTAAAATTAAACAGTAATAACTATTGTTGTTTGATGTATTTAATGGGAAATCCTTTGCTACAACTAGCCAAGCGGCAAATCTGCAACTCATTTAGAAAAAGGTACAGTCGAGGTAATAATTGATATTCCACATGCCTGAAATTTCCTATTAATTCTTAAATTAACATTTCATTAACCCAGACCTTGATCTTTTTAATTGAGTACCTCACTCAATATGAAAATATTGATTTTGTAATTACCAAGTAATTATTCAGCCTACACATTATTTTCGATTGAGTCGCTATTATGATTATAATAACGCACCATTAGGTTATAAGATGGGCAAAATGTCATGTTTGTTCACTATAATAGAATACGGAAAAGTTTCCAACAGACATTAAGAATGTCATTGAAATGGGTTTGTATAACATTAATAAAGTTAAAATAAATTAAGTCCGCTTTAGTTTCTAACGCATCTTACATTCTAATAATCAGCAACGTGAGGATTTTCATATTTCCCGTACTCAATATGATGGGATTTGATTTTTAATTACCAAGTAATTAATGACACTTAATTGGGGTTTATGGCCAGCAAGGATTTGTTTCTCTATCAGAAACAATATTTTTAATAAACTTAATATAAATAAATATAAATTTAATTACTCTCAATAGAAGATGGCAGTGGCAACAATGAGGATGAAAGTAATAATTTCAGAAACGAATCTACCGGGACTTGAGCGTAACTATTTATTGAATTTAAAAAAAATCTTTTATTTCTTAATATATTTTGCATTCATATTTATATTTATTTAGCCCCCCAACCCCTTAATTACATCCATACTAATTGTTTGTTACATAAAATCAGACTCGAACATTAATATTTTGACAATAAATATAAAAAAAATGGCTAGTCCTAAATGAAAAGGTTTAATTGTAAAATTGCGCCTACTATAAATGGTTTTGGTCGGTATGAGTGTTCTTTGATAGCTACCATAAAAAAAGTTCCATCCTATCTGAAAGTTTCAACGTAAATTCCTAAATGAAAAGGTTTAATTTTAAAATTGCATTTTAAACTTGGTTGGTATGACTGTTCTTAGGCTTAATTTTAAACTTGGTTGGTGTGAGTCTGAAAGTTTCCAATCTGAAAGTTTCAACGTAAATTCAACATCACCACTTGACGTATTTCGCTAAGGAAACGGGAACTGTCCAAAAAAACATATAAAAGTAAACTTAATTATTTTCCCCCGACTTAAAATTTTGTGTTGATTTCAATAAGAAACAAAAAAAAAAATTTGATCTTATTATGCTCAGGTTCCAGCTGAAAAGCGATTTAAGATTTTAACTTCTTCTTTATCATTGTGATTAAAGAGGCACACAATAATGCTTTGTTTTCGATATTTCAGATTTTGACATATTATGTTAATTAAAAGTGGTTGAAAAAAAAAAAGCCAAGCAAACGCCTAAGATATCAACAATGTTTTTAAAATTCTTCTGTATCAAATATTCATAATATTTAAAGAAATAAGATTTATTTTAACCAGTCAACATTTTAAAACCTCTAAATGTGATCTGTTGTTTAAAAGGCGATCCCGACTTTTAAATAATTATAAGCAGTTTAAATTAATTTACTAATATAAATAATATATAACTTCTCGTGAATTTTGTCTGATTCAAATGGGTTTATTTTTGCTGAATTTAAATAGAGATCTTCAAAATACTATTTTATGTCAGGATGATAAATTAAAAAATATATATATGGGTTTCAAAAATTAATATTACAGTCTTGAAAATTTGGATTACTATGGTCTGGAATGGTCTCCTTGGTTTAAAAATTGGTCGGTTTTGTTGATTTTAGTGTTAGAATATATTTTGAAACAATGAACTCTGAAATATAGTTTAATTTAAAACAATAAGAATAGGAGTACTCTATTTGATAAATTATTTAGTAGTTTAACAGAACTAATTATCCACTAACAAACTGTTAATAATGAATAAAATAATTGAAAGACACCAGCAGTCCGAAAACCTAGCATGGTAATTTTTTCCGGACTACCGTAACTCAGGCGCTCAGAACATTAAATCCTCAGGTTGTTTCAATACATTTAATTATTCAATAAAAAATTTAATGAATAGTTAATGAGGTTAACTAAGACAAATTTAAAAAAAAAACTGTAATATTTTATTTTTGTTGCAGTCGAGTGTGTCAGGTATTTTTGTGTTATATGAATACTGAAAACTAAAGTTGCGTTAATGGTTTCAGCTTGACATCCTGTTGCTTCAGTTAATTATTTAACCTTAACAACAATCAAATACAGATCATATGTTGCACACAGATTTGATTTTTCGCGCTTGATCAAGTTACACTTCAAGTATAATGATTAATTATACTCATGACATTTAGCTTGTTACGTATCCAAAATGATCGAATATAATAAATTAAATATGGCAGAAATTTAATATGACTCAGCATACTATATTTATTATGCACTTGTTCACTTCACATAGCACTATTTCACATCCGGCGAGTCGACACATTTTGCAAGTCGTTCAGGTGTTCCGTGGAATAAACAAATCTGTTATTTGTATGATTTGATTAATTACGATATAGTTTATGTATCTGTAAATAGCCAAGGTCATCACTGAATTAATTTTGAGACTAAATAAAACATTGTTGGATGATGGTACGCATAGCGCAGGCGGTCTACGCATAGATTAGGTTAGGTTAACTGGCCAAAGTTGTCTTCCGTCTCCAAAATTCATCTACGATCCACATTATATTCTTGTCCTAAAAAAAACACAAAAACAAAGAGAATTCAATACGGCAAAATGTTGAACAGTTACCCCAATTCGGTACGTAATTAAACCTGAAGAAGGATTTCAGACTGTCCGGTAGATAACTTCCTATAACCTGCGTTGAACTGTGCTTCTAACTAATGCAGTAACCGTGTTCAATTTCGGAAAAGTGACCACTTTCGGTACACATGAAACAAAACTGGAACGCCACGGGGTTCTTAAGAGAACAAGTCCATTATACGTTCCTTCTAAATTAAAACATTTAGCACATATGATCATAAAAATGGACAAATATGTAGTGAATTGAGGCTGGCATATATGGTTAGGCTTGGCAATAGGAAGGTTCAAACCCTTGGGATACATGATTACGGGGCTAATACAGGACAAGTTACCGACGTTGTAAACAATGTGTAATGGAGTGGCTATGACCAGCGATGTACGTGATGTATGTATGTGAGACATGTTTACATGGCTGCTACATCCTCAACAGCCACTTATACCGGCACTGCCGGAAGTGGCCACCACTTCCGCCACCGGAAACTCTATTAAGACGCTCATGTTTTCTCCTGTTTAACTGGAGTTACTATTTATGTATATTTATTATATTATTAACAGTTAATTGATCATAATTATAAAGGAGTAATTATCATCCTATGAAGTTTATAAGACTTTTTTTACAATATTGTGAGATTATTTGGAGGGATCTATACAATCTATACTATCTATACTATAAAAGTGAGAAAATGTATATATATAAAGAAATATATATAATGTTAACAAAAACAGATAAAGAGAAATAAGAGTCGGAGACAGTGTGCGGTAGGAAGTTATCGATTAGAGGAGGTTAGAGTCACTTACCGAGGGGCCCAGATCCGATGAGGCTGAGATTGTTGAGCATGGCTGGGATGGTGGGATGGGAGTGGCTGCCTTCACATGGCCCGCCGCTCCGGCCTACAGACCTGCGCCTGCGCCACCGCTCTCTCCTCATTGGCCGGGAGGCGTGGTCTCTCATCCCCACCCCTCATTCAATATTCTCCATGTAAATTTCTATTGAAACTGTTTAAGAGTCTAGCCCTCTCTCCCCCTAATGTCCCTCTCTCTTTATTATTATATTCTCGAGATTGCTTCATGGCCGAGAATCGCCTCCAGAATCAAATTTAGCCGTTTCTGGTTCCTCATGCCACATCCCCCCTTTCATCGCCCCCCCTCCTCCCCCGTTGAAGTGGGATCAAAGTAATATGATAGAATGAAATGTTTAATACTGCCATCGGTGTTTGAAGTGATACAGGAGTTGCTATTCCAGATTGCATTTCTTTAGAGAGGGAAATATAATATCTTGATTACAAAAGTCTCCCATTGCTGTGCCAAGTTGACTCTTTGACGTTAATTGAAATATAAAAAGTATCCAGATGTAGCTAGAATGATATAACTTGTTGCTCCCTGAATCAGTAGCCGGAATTTGACCAACTAAATTATTACATGAATTTTCCAGCTGAATTATATTTCATTCAAGTAGCCTATAAATAAACGAAAGTTAGTAAATAGTTATGAAAAAACCACTCTTTTTTTTTTTTTAATCAAAAATGTTTCGTTTTATTTATTTGACTATCTTAGTCACTAGAAATAGTTTTTAAACAAATATAAAAAATTTTTTTTTTTGTTTTTTTCAGCTTCATAGCCCCTTTAAATTTACAGATAATTGTATACAATTATAGATCCTCTGGTGAATCTATTTAAAATAAAAATAAAAATTGGTAAATAAGTAATACTTTAATATTGTAAAAAATGATTGAAATCGAAAGGAAGACATATAGGCAGTAAGCAATTCTATGGTTGGCTCTCATAACTTATTTTTTTGGAAAATCATTGAAATTCCGATTGCATTTCCGACTTTTATGTGATAGGAGTAAGAAATGCGAACTTTAATTCATAAAAAGGTTCTGAGCTTAGGTTTGAGATGTCTTAAAGACAACGGGGCCAAGTTCTTTTCACATTTAGTTATCCTAAAACCCTTCATAACGACCTCAATATACCCTACATTCTAGAACTCATCCCTTCCAAGTTTATGAAATTCCACAGTAGCCTTTCCAACCACCCTAATCGTGTAGCACAGTCATTGCACCACTCATCCCTATAATCCTCCTCGGAGACTGAAACGGCAGTGGCCTCGTGACCTGCTATAATCGCGTGACAGTGGGAGTCCTGGCAATGGCCAGTTTCTCCAATCATGTCCTGAGCGTCTGTGGCTCTCGCGCTCTTGGCCAGTCTCCACTGGCTAGTATCCGGTGACGCGGCTGATCGAGGAGCGTGGGGGACTTCCCAAGACTCCGCTTTCTCTTCGCATGTGGACTTGGGAGGTCTCTGGGCTGTCTGTAAATATTGTATGAATGAGCGAGTGAATGATGAATTGTAAAGATGGTATGAATGAGAGCATTTATCTTAATTACTTATTGCCTAGTAAGGCAGATTGTAATTTTATCAGAATAAAGGATTTTATATATTTAGTTATCCTACTATCGGAAAACGTACAGTACTGTGTAAAAACATAAAATTGAAACATTAAAAAAAAAAAGCCAACCAATATTTTTAAACTAGATGTTATATTATTACATTGCATTGTAAAGGTCATTGGTTCGCTTAATAATCTAACAACAAAACATGTAAACAAACCTTACTTACGTTTCAATTTACTTTTTTATTTATAAAGAATATCAATTCAGTTCACCTTTTCACACTATAAAAAGAGTATTCGTGTTGATTAATCTTTTAAGATATGTAGCGCGGGACTTGACTAAGTGAATTGAACAACAAAGAATAACCAACATAAAAATAGCTGGAATGACACAAAGGAAATTCACTCAAGAGTTAAGCTGCTCCCAGGATGTAGTTAAAAACTTTTTGAATTTAGGTCCAGAAAATTATGGAAAAAATAAAACAAACTGTAATGACTCATAGATTTTCCAGAAACCGGCGCTTCTTCAGCCCAGATTGTGAGGCCCTCAACCTAGAGCAATCTAATGTACGGAAATGGATAGCTGAAACCAAGTACTTAAAATATTGTAAAATTATAAGAAAACCGCAGCTCGAAAAACATCACTTACAACGGCGCTGACAGTTTGTTAAAAAACATATCCAGGACAACCTAATTTGGTACAGGGTTATTTATAGTGACGACAAGAACTTTAATTTTGATGGCCCCGACGGTTTCAATTATTACTGGCACGATCCAAGAGATAATTAATAATAAGAAAATAATGCTCACACACGGCACGGTCCACAAAACAACAGTTTGAGGACTTCATGCTCAATGTTTCAGATTGGCCGGCACTTAGGCTCAAACATGGGCAAAACGATCCATTTTAATTAGTGAATCAGATTCGATTTACTCACCTAAATAAATAGACTCTTTGATTCTCTTTAAAAATAATTCTTCCTAAATAAACAAAATCCACACATAATTGAATATTGCTTATAAACAGAAGGTTAAGCACCATTCGTTATAAAATAATTATTTTATTAGCTACAATTTATCTTTTTGCGATTTGCAATCTAACTTACACGAAACTTGCACAAATTAATAAGTGAAACATATTGCAACTAAGAAACCTAGTGAAAAATGAACCTACTAAATAAAAATGTACAAAATTAGATATTGCTGTTGTGATTTAAAAATAAAATTTTCCTTTAAATTATCACATTCTTAACCCTTGCAAGGTTCCAAAATTGGTTTTTAGACAAAACTAGTGACAGCCACCTTAATTGGTCGAACCTTTATTTAAAAGTATTTAGCAAATTCGAAATATTAACAAAAATACTTACGGAAAATACTCACGTTGAGAAGCAGTCAATATCAATATGAAGTGAATTGTCGATTGAATCTGTGAAATCAATCAAAACAATGACAAAAGAAAGGTTCAAGTTGGACAGAATTGTAAAACGATTCAATAAATCAGAGAGTAACCCACAGTTCACGAATCAAAGAACAATAAAGCAATCGGATTTTCGATTCAGTAAAGAAGTGAAGAATCGAAGAAATGGTAAACGAATGGAAGAATCAAACTACCTCATTGATTACGGTTCACGAGTCCAAGAGTCAGCTTAGTCAAGAATCGATAAAAGGAATCAAATGAATTGGGAATTGAAAAGAATCAAGAATTGGGGATTGGGAATGAAAAGAATCTAGAATTTGGAATCGAGAATGAAATGGATCGAAAAAAGAATCACGAATTGGGGAATTGGGAATCGGGAGTGAAAAAAATCGCAATTCTTTTGCAGGAATCGTTCGGAATGGCTCTTTTTTGAAGCTGCTGGAACTGATTAAACAATGCTGTGGAAGTTCACACTTTAAAGTCAAAAACATTCTGAGTTTATACTTTTTTACATCTGTTTTTAAGTATAAGTAAGAAATAGTATTCACTTTATAGCTAACCAAGGCAATGTAATTTCACTTAGAATCAAACTGTCGCAAATCTTATTTATTTTATTACTAATTAATAAACTTGGGCATAATCCTTCCGAAGCCTTTCGAAACATCAATATGACCTTTGTAGTAGGAACAGTGAATGAAAGAACTTTATATCGGTGGTTCTCGTGGAAGGCCAGAAACGAAGCTCGATGATGATGAATTAAAGGCTTTAGTAAAGACCAATCCACATCAGACAAGTAGAGAACTTTCGTGACACTTAAACTTCAGCCATACTTCTGTTATCTTCATGCTATTGCTTCGTCCTACTTCTTTATGCCAATGCCCGACCACAGGTGTGTCAGCTAACTTCAAAAAAATTACGTAATCTGAAAATAGAAGTTTTAGCATATTCATCTGACTTGTTTGTCATCAACTAATTTTTTCAGAGTGTTTGACACATTTTTAAAAATACAAAACGAGCAAAATTTTTCAATTATTGAATTTATTGATTCAAAGCCAAACCAGTTTCTTTGAACAAGGAATAAAAATCCTTTTTTCATTTGCCTTAAACCCTAGCAACTGACATTAACTATCTTCAATATCATTCAATTGTATCAAACATTACTGAAGTGTATTTGCAATGCACTAAGTAAACTAATACATTTAAGTGATTACTTCTCGCCAAGTTGCTGGAATCTGTAATAAAATACCTACTCTCGTTTTCCCAGGATAATCGTATCATTTCTCATTTCCAATTCAGTTGTCAGCACAAGATTCAACCTTACTCCAACTATCAAGATTGATCAAATACATTGTACACGGCTTGAGGGGAATACTATTGCCACATTTCCCGACTTCCAGCAGGCGTTTGACCAAGTCTGGCAAGGGTTTCTACAAGGTTAAAAGCAACGATGTTCCTCTTTGCTTATTTAAAATTCTGAAGTCATTTTTCAAGGAACGAACTTTTTCCTTTCGAATAAATTACACTGGACAATTACTAATATCACAATGCTCATAATAAATATAATCTTAGATGGTTTTATATATAAATTATTTCATGTACAAATTGCCCGATAATATTTAAAAGTAAGTTTATGTTCAGCTGTTTTGAATTTGTATTTATTAATGTTTGGATTAAATTTTTGTTCGTTTGTTTTTTATTCCAGTTAAAAATCTTCTTTGACTACAATATTCAAGTATTACGAGTAATTATTATTACTAAACAGCTTTATTTTGATAAAATTACCATCTGCCTCATTGGCCAATAAGTAACTGTGATAAATGTTTTAATTCATACCATATTTACAATTTTCATTCACTCGCTCATTCATACAGTATTTACAAACAGCCCAGAGACCTCCTAAATACACATGGTTGTCACCTCCCTCGCATGCGAAAGAGGAAGCGGAGTCTTGGGAAGCCCCCCAAGCTCCTCCGTCAGCCGCGTCCCCGGATACGATTAGAAGTAAAAGGACAAAATGAATAATCACTAATTATTATTAACTGAAACCGTACGTTTTCACTGTACGTACCGGTTTTCTCTTCAACGATTCGAATTTAGGTATATCTTGAACCAATTTTGACGATGCCTTTATACAATGAGTAGCTTATTGAATGAAGAAGGTAGTGTATCCAAAAGTATTTCCAACGGCCTAGCACTTACCACTCTCCAACTACATGAGGTGTTAATCAACTGATTTAATTTTAATTTATAAAATTGTTTACATTTTTAAAGTTAAAATTACACAACGATGAAGTTATTAATGTGTTATTAACACATTAATTAACACATTGTGTTATTAACTGTGAGCTTATAGCTAGCCGTGAATTTCAGGTCTGCGTGGAAACATTCATTGGTATTGGATATCAGCTCTACTTTATAAAACATGTTAGATTTTCATGAAATTTATTTATGCACAAAGTTTCGACGTACCACGTATGTCTGCATAGGGTAGTGATAACAAAAAAGAACAGTAGGTTTTAAAGAAAAATAGTGTAAGATTATTATTGAAAAGAAAAAAAATAATGATGTTGCACTTGAATAATAAAATTCAATGTATGACATATCATTACGTATCATTTTTACGCCTATTTTTAACATCTCCGATGTCAACAGAGCCTGTATAATGCGTGCATACCTTTTAGTAATAACGTTGCCCGTAAATAAATTTGAAGAAAATCTAACATGTTTCATTCATCAACATAAGCAGATGTTCGAACCAATATACCCGCTCATATTAAGTAGCTAAGTAGACTTTTCCGGGGATAGTGCCGGTTTATTTCAACCGAATCATAAATATTTATATATTTCTTAAATATAGATAATTATTGTATTTATTAATGAATTGAAAATAAATAGATTATCCTATAGAATATATGGAACAGATTTTGTCGGATACAATGGTGAAAGGCACCCTCCCCTCCCTGTAAGGGCAATACAACTTAGAGAGGGGTCAAAGTGCTGAGTCCAAATTGATAACCATTTGTTTCAAGAAACGTCTCTTTAAAAGAATCCGGGCTTCCATCCCCGACATATCATATTGTCTCAATTTCTAATAGTTTAATAACCAGGAATGTAAATATAACACCGATTCATTCTCTCAAAAATACAGCATAGATTTGTCTGTTTTACTAACTCTGAAATATAGGAACGCCAGCTGACAGATACACAGAGAATGTTTTGGACAAACCAAGTCCTCAAATAGAGAAGATGTCAGGATTTACAGGTTCTATTCACTGTGAGTATACAAATGTGTAGAACAGCATGTTATGAGATCGTCTGAGGCGAATAATTCTTGTTGCCATTATCACCCATTTTGTTAATTACTTTCATTCACATCGAAATGGTTACAGTTTCTTTGATTTTATCACATCTGGAGCGATTTCTCGTTGTCAAATATTAACTACATTATTCTGTATACATTGTTAGGCATTGTCGTTACGGACTATTTCCTGTTGGTAAATTCTATTTCTAATATAGGACGTTTGTTAGTAGGTTTTAGTTCAGGGTGACACCTTAGGATGCTTTTGAGTTTTCGGCTGGAGGTTTACAGGACAGCTCGCTCAGGTGCTTTTAGTTCCTGATCACTCACCATCTAAGGTGTTATATGTTCAACCCCCGACATGGGGAACGTAGTACATAAATTGGCAATAAGGACTAAGGCTAAAGGGTCTAAGGGTGACTTTCGGCATGCTATGGCCAGCCGATGTACCTACCCTATCTGGATATGGGTGGTCCTAAGTGCAAGATGGTGTAAAAAGGCATACACGACCACAAAGGTCCATAAAGAAAAACGCCTTCTGTTGAATGGTCAGAGATACGGTCCAAGACGAAAAGATATATACGTCAGGATGAGAATTGCGCGAGACTCGCTGAGTTGCTCTGATGGGGGAGGGTGAGCCCCTGCTGCCACGGGTCTTGCAGAAAGGTTGAGACGACTGCCTTAATCTTTGACCTCCTGTCTTTGAGGTTACTTCTACATCAGATTGAAGACATCGATCTACACTAGTAAGATTTAAGCTTTATTAGTAGCTAGTACAATTACACCTATTCATCATTTTAAGTTAATAGTAAAATCAGTCATTCCTCGTGAAAACAGTTTAATCATTTTGTTGTTTTTGGTTAATAAAACATTTTGTTTAGTAAATTCTATTTTACCATCGAATTCCTTCTATTTTGATCACCACGTTAATTTATTAAGGTGAATTACTTTGGGTTTAGATTCCATTGGGCGAAGTAGAGAGATGTTCTAGAAGGTAGCGCATGCGCAAAAGCGCGGGACCAACAGTAAGTGAATTGAATATTTGAATAAGGTATAATGTTATACAGGTATAATCCAATACGCTCAAGATTTGAGGAATAAAATCTGTCAGTAGTTGAATAGTTAGATGGCATCCCTAAAAATTAAATATTCTAGTTATTCAACTAGAGCGTAACAGCGTGGTGTTTGTGGGTAAGTCAGGTGAATAGATAAACGGATATATGTATCCTTAGAAGATACATCCTTTATTTATTGCCTGAGAGTTTTAGGTATTCAGATACAGTTGTGTATCGGATAGATGCAGAATATCGATACGAGCAGAGATATCCTGGGGAGGGGGTCTATAATATTTGCTATAATGTTAATTTGCGCATTTGCTATAATTTTACTTTGCGCATTTGCTGTCTGCAGTATGAATTGTTGTTATGTCCACTTTAGTTTTACTATGGCCACTAGATATGCGCTCTATTTACATGTTGCTTGTCTGAGTTTTGACACGTGGTCATGAGCTTGAGAGTGAATGTATTCATTGGCCTTTTTATGTAGTAGAGAGGTTTGGCAGCTCCATCAGCCGCGTCACTGGATACTAGCCAGTGGAGGCTGATCAGGAGTGTGAGAGCCACAGACGCTCAGGACATGATTGCAGAAACTTGCTCTGGTATTGTGATATCTTCTGATATTGATAGTTATGGTATTGAGTTTCTATTTCTTGGTAAGTAAAATTTACCATTTGTATACATTCATATGTAACATTACCCAATGGTTAGCACCAAACCACTCAACAGTAAGATATTATTTACTCCTTTTTCTCTCTTGTTTTTCGTCTGTTTTCTTTGAGGTGGATTCAATTATTCCGGGGATCCAACAATAATTGTTGAAACCAATATTCTTGGAACCAATACGATTACATTTATTTAGTGAACTGAACATTGAAACAAAAAAGAAATCGCCTCCGTGTGGGTTACTTGTGGGCACTTTACATGAATTGGTCACTAAGGCAACTACTGATTATATAATTTCTTTTTTAATATGTCATTAATCATATTTTAAAGTGTTAATGTAACTATAGTGTACCCAAACAAGCTATAAACGGTGTCATATACATGGGTCCCAAATTGATGATATAAAATTGTTTCCTCCGGCCAGCTCTACTTGACGGTGATCCACTAATTGCCCCCCTGACTGACAACACATCTCAAAGTCTCCAACTATTTCAGAACTGGAGGAAAATAAACTTTTTCAACTCGTTGCAGCAACTCATCTACCACGTGTTTAACACCACGGCACCATCACTCTTCCAGCACGTCACAGACTGTCTGAGAAACTTAGATTAAGTTATTCTTTAAGTTAGTAGTGCTACCCACAACCATCCGGGAAAGTGAGCCACACCACCTTCAAGCTCCAAAAAACTTAGAAAAAATAGGTATCATTAATTTAATGTCCAAATAAAAACGTATATTTATTCTAAAATTACAGTTTATTTAGTGGTTTCCAAAAATAAATTGCCTTTCCATCATTTTCATATCATAATTTGTATACTGTTTATCGTGACGTCACTGTTATATCTGATCATCCCCAACATGTGAATTGAATGTAAAAATAAAATTAATATTAAGAGCTTGGAGTATGGATAGATGAACCATGAGGCATACAATACCAAGGAAATCTATGGTATTAATGATCCCCAGATGTCTCCGGATGGATCCTTTATGATCATCATAAAGACAGGATAAGATTGACAAGCCATAACCCTTAGAGTGGGTGAGGTCACGTCCCAGGTAGGTTGAATGAGTTCATGAGGGACTCTAAAATCTATAATTGTATAATTATCTGTAAATTTAAAGTTGCTATGAAATTTATAAAAAAAAACAAAAAAAAAAACTGGACAAGCCAACTTCGTTTTGGAGCTAAACCAAAGGTGGACCTTGACATCTTTATGCGACGAGACTAAGGCAGAAGACTCACGTGAGGAGGCGCTGCGGTCTTGAACTGCACTCCCCATCTTTAGAAGACACCGTTGTAATAAGTAAGGAATAGTTTAATAGTTAGCTAGTATGACATCAGTAATCTTTTTCATCTTTTCTATTCATACGAGATTTAATCATGTTTCATTAAAACATTTTTAAATACTCTTAATAAAGTATATTGTATTGTTAAGTTTAATTCTATTAACATGAAATTCTTTCCTTGACCACCACGTTAATTTATCAAAGTATTATAAGTATAAATTACTTCGGCTTTGGATTCAATTGGGACAAATTAAAAGTTAATTGAATATTTTGAACAAAGTGTTATCTGGTATAACTTTGTTACTATTAGTACTATTGGTACTATTACTCTTAGGATTCCATAGACGAATGAAATCTGCTAGTAGTTGAATTGTTAGATGGCATATATGTTAGATTCTAAATCAACTGTCAAAGTTCAGAAGTCCCTATTGGAAGACGCTATATATAAACGGATATATGTATCCGTAGAAAGGACACATCCCTTATATATTGATTTGAGTTTCTGTATTCTGATACAGTTGTATATGAGATACATTAGTGTATCGGATGCGAGTGTCCTGGCCATAAGTCTCCTGTCATAAATCTGAACATAAGTGTCCTGAGCAAAATAAGAAACGCTCATTCACCGACCGTACCAGATCCTTAGTTAGATAATGTTGCAACATTTAATAGGAGATGCATGTGAAATTTCATATCTCTAAGTGGAACAAGGAATCGCAAAGACAGACAGACTAACAGGTCAAAACGTATCACAACATAACGTAACACAAGGCTTGTTCCAACACTAAATCACGACTGGTTTCTCATCATTTACTGAGGGTGTTCCTTTACAAAATAACTTACTTGTTTAGGCTCCTGTTTGCTGGAGGACAAAACGCGAATTCAGTTTTGTTATTTTTAGAGAAGCTTTTGGTATTAATATATAAAAGATATCAAATATGTATGTAGGTTGTAAAATGTAAAATGCAGTCGAATTAATATTTATTTTTTATAATATTATAAAAGTTATTATTTCGGCTGTTTTTTAATCATAATATTTTGTTATTTAGGAAAACCACGTTTATAAATTAAAAATATTACAATTAACCTCTACTTATAATGATTTTCAACGATTAATAATTTTAAAGTGAATACTCAATTATTAATTGATAAAATAAATGTTAACGTGTATTCATTTTACGATTCATTATTTATAATTAAAGTACTGAAGAGTTACAAAAATTAAATTAATTCTAAAGATATTTATAACCTTCTTTTTTGAGGCGAGAAAGGAGGGGAGAATGACTTAGCATGTCTTAGATTCTTAGTCCTTACTCCAATCCTGGGATCTTTTTGCCAATCACAAACCGTTTTCAAACTAGGTTTTGAGCATGTTGTAACAGATATCTGACAGTTTGAGTGTCGGGTCATCACGAGGGGGGTGCCTGGTTACCCTAGCCCTGGTGACGAAGTGAGGGTTGGTTAGGCTATGACCTGGACAATCGTTTCATGACGGTCTTACTATCTGACTCCATATATGATAGGCATGTGTTCCGACAATGCTCTATGTTCAGGAGAAGAGGAATAGGGTAGGTAGTGTAGGTAGTTTGTGTGGTCTTGGAATGACCACGAATTCACACTCGGTATCTGAGGGTAGGCGAAATCCGTCCGGATCCCAAAGGCGCGTGTGAACCGGAGAGAGGCAGACTGGATCGCCGTGGGAGACACTACTAGGTAAATTCGCAGGACCACGACAACCGTTGTCCGTGAGGGAGAGGTCTCTCACAAAGAGCTGCTAGTTTTGCGAGGCTAAGGCAGAGAATCCCACTCGGAGAGTGTGGGGTCTGACAAGGCCGGACTAAAACATAGCGAGTTTAGGAAGAGAGAGGTCCAGAGGTTTTCATAAATGAGAAGGCCAAGTTCTTGAACATCAGTGCAGCCGCAAGTCATCCGATAGGTAGTCGTCGGGAGAATGAATTACAGGCCCAAACCGCGGGTCTTATATACCCAGCTGGCTTCATAAGTAGCCAATCATCTCCGGTTTTATTGTACCCAATGCCAGCTCAGTATGCAGTGACTCTTTGTTCTCGGCAGCCCTAGGTCTGGGTCGTTTTACTACCTGCTGTGGGTAGCGGGTGACCCAGCTCCTATAACTAATTGACTTGCAGCTGCGTCCTTATTGTTTACAACATTTACAATGATTTATGGTTTGGGTTTGGTGATGTTATTTACATTTGTTTCAAATTATATTTACAATATATATACAATAGAGTATAGGGTGATTTATCTTATGTAGTTAGTGGTTGCTACATCGAGTTTTGGCTTCGGGCGAGTTGGAACGGCACAACTGTACTGCGCACGCTCCCAAAAATTTGAAGATGGTTTGTACTCGCGTGGGAACAAAAATATTAAAAAAACTAGCTCTCGGAAAATGAAGTTATATTTGACCGCTGTCTGGCTCTGTGCATATCGGGTACATTGTGCACAGTCTTTGTCCTTTCAGAACACTCGTTACCCTAGCACTCTGGCACCCTGGTCTCAGTTGGTACAGCCTAGGACTAAATATTGGGGAGGTCTTCCTTGGGTTCAAGTCCAGATCTTGCCAGTCATTTTTTATGTGACTGCTAATTATTAATATGTGTATCTCTGTCTTTAAAACCAACAAAACTCTAAAAATGATCTAATCCATCTGAAATATTATAGTTTATCCTGGATTCTAGTGGCCATTTTTTCCCTATCACATCGATGATTTTCTTTTTAATGTTACTACTATTTGATATTTTTAACGCAAATAAACTTATAAATGGTAAAATATTTACCCAAAAGGAACTATTGAACTATATGCCTGTGAAACATTGTACCGTGTATTAATATATTGTTTATATCCTAAGCCCACAAAACGTTAATTTTTGGAATAACTTTCAATTTATTTTTCATTACCGTTATAGATTATGTATTATGCATTTTTCTCAAACTCCCTTCTTCCACCACACTACGTCGTTAAATATTTTCAAAACTAGATTTTGTAATCATTTGAGACAGTGTTGTACGGAAGGGAAGATCAAGGGATATAAACCTCCCCCAGAAATTTATGAAAAAAATATGTTTTTATACCCAACAACATAAGGGTTGTATTTATTTATTTTTATGTACCCTCCAAACATCCTTGAAACTTCCATTTACGCGCATTGCAAGACTTTTGTATTTGATTTAGTGCAGGAAAAATTTAAGGTGAACTAGATTTACCTACAGGATAATTCAATCACTAACCTGAACAATATTTTAAAAACGAATTTTTACACAAAAATGATCGAAAATTTCACGAGTATAAAGATTTTTAATTTTTCATCTAATTTTTATGCTTTTTCTTAATAAACTACTAGACTATTAAGCCAATACCGTTTTCAAATTTCAAAAATTATAAATAGATCTGTCGTAATCATCAGTGCTTAGCTGCTCTTCTTATGCAATCCCACGCCCACGAAAAAAAAAAAAAAAAATCTGTGTTCGCAATTGTCTGTAATAATTTGCTAACACAAACAAATGAGTAGTTGCAGAGGCCCAAGCAGTGACAAATCTGCTATTATATTTGTTTACTTCTTTCCATTTGTTTTATATTAATAAAATGCTAACCAGTGTTACAGCCTTGGTTTTTATTTTTCCGTTTTATATTGCGTAGGTTAATATTAGGCATTGTTAGTTCAGGTCAGTGTGTATTTTCTTATTTAAGTGCGTATGTGTAGATTTTTTTTAAGAGCAGGGTTTTGTATTAGTTTCTTTACATTTATGAATATGATAAAAATGTGTGTATTATTTGAATATGTATATTGTTTATTATATATTTTCTTATTTATTTATTTTTAAATATTTTATTTCTCTCCTCATTGTAAATTATATTGGGGACTGATACTGTCAAATAACTCATTTTACTTTAAATAGATGAGGGACGTAGTCCTAGTATAATAAATATTTTAGTATGGTGTTTAATGTGCCTCTAAGCCAAAAGGTATATAACTGACAAGGTACTAACTGTTGCCAATATTGGCCTAAGGGTAATCCATGGCACTAGGGTGTAAGGAGGAGGGAACCATAAGCTATGTCATGCCTAGCTAAATGAGAAGGGCTGTTCAAAGGAAGGTATCCGACTCCAATTAGAGGAGAATGCCTGCACCGTTAGGCCCTTCGTTCCTGGCCCAGCCCTTGCTTTTTCCTACGCACTTTCCCAAGCTCCTTGTACTTTAACTTCCTCTACACGTGTAGCCCTTTTCTACTACGGAATTGTTAAAATCCAACCAAAAGTATTTTAGGTAGACGAGTACGCACCATTCTCAAACGCACATCCAATTGACCCGGATAACTAATGCGTACATACAAACTTTTATTCATTATCGATAACGAGTAATTGATTTATAATTTTTGCAAACTAAAGTTTGTTCACATAAATAATGAGATCATGGTCTCCAATTGAGTTTCACACTACGGAAAAGCTAGTGAAAACATGAACTATTACAATAGCAGACACACAATAGAAAAGCTATTAGGGGCATGAATTCCTAGAAAAAATATCAGACAAGAAAGAGAAAAGCTGGTGGAGACATAAATTGTTAGAATGAATCGCAGACACACTAGGGGAAAGTTAGTGTTGACATGGATTGCCAGAATATATACCAGACACACAAGAGAAAAGGTACTGGGACATGCATTGCTAGAAGAAACAGAAACCAGACAAGTGACAACCTGGTGGGGACATGAATTGCCAGAATATATAGCAGACACACAAGAGAAAAAGTGCTGGAGACATGAATTGCTAGAATATATAGCAGACAAACAAGAGAAACAGTGCTGGGGACATGAATTGCTAGAATATATAGCAGATACACAAGAGAAAAAGTGCTGGGGACATGAATTGCCAGAATATATAGCAGACAAACAAGAGAAACAGTGCTGGGGACATGAATTGCTAGAATATATAACAGACACACAAGAGAAAAGCTGTTAGGGGCATGCATTGCTAGAAGAAACAGAAACCACACAAGTGACAACCTGGTGGGGACATGAATTGCCAGAATATATAGCAGACAAACAAGAGAAAAAGTGCTGGGGACATGAATTGCCAGAATATATAGCAGACAAACAAGAGAAAAAGTGCTGGGGACATGAATTGCTAGAATATATAACAGACACACAAGAGAAAAGTTCGTCTTTGGTCATTAGTTCTTAGTCTCGTCATTGTTATTGGTAAGAGTTGCTAGGTGGCATGCCCTAATCAGGCGAGAGCTGCTTTCTTCTTATTCAAAAGGCTTTTTAGTCTTGTCTCTGCCTTCAATCAAATGGCACCAGTTGATACAGGTTGGTTTACAACAATGGTCTTCTCAGAGACTCCATCAGTTTAGTCTGGTGAACTTTAAAAGATAGTCCAGTTCCATTATTGAATTTTAAGTGAACTTTTCATTATATAGAGTCAATGAAATAGTATTAGTATAAACTATCATAACAATTCTGTTTAGGAACGTTGCATATAAACTACTTGATTGGTAAATTGGAGAAACTTATCGAGATATACTGGATTCCTCATTTATATAAATGATTGTGAAAAAGTTACTCGGTGTTTTTGGCTCAAACTACATTGTATGTGTAGAACTTTTTAGCCAGTAAAAATTGAATTTTTAGGAAAAATAGTTTTTTTGTAAATAGCTAAAATATTTAGAGCAAAGACCTATTAAAGGTGGCTAGAAACGTATTAAATTCAAATTTATATTCGTGCTCTAAAAGCTCTCTAGTAGTTTATATCTTAAATAACTCCTGAGCTATATATTCTTATATCTCAGATCGATTAAATCCTTTTTAGCGGTAGTAAATAAAATATAACGGAGAGCCTCTTAAGCGAAATTTGGGAAATGAATACAGTTTAAATGTCGTGCCAGAATTATTTTATTTGTTTAGTCCCGATCCAAGGAAATAAATACGAAAAGGGTGAAAGAAGTGAGGGAGAGGAGGACGAGAGGCTAAGGATTACAGATAGTCGGATGGGCCAACAAATAGGCCCTGCCTGTCTAAAGCGGCCCATTTGTATGATCCTCCACCCGGGCCCCCCTAAGCCCCCTCCTATATAGCTCCTTCTCGCTTGTTGCGTTCAAACGTCGTCTTTTACTTTTATTTATTTATTTTTTTATACCTTCCTCATGTTATAGCGAACGGAGTTTATCCAATCCTCCCCCCACTCCCATCCCTAGGACCGGAACAGCTCATATTTACTCCTAACTAATGCTGGATGAATCCGAACTGACCTACGTACTCATATCGATACTTTTTTTTATAGACCTAACTAACTTAATTTATATATGTTTGGGCTCCATAGGCAATAAATATGTTTTGATTAGAAGGGTAATTCAAAGTAAGAGACTTCATTGTTTTGTTTAAACTTAATTTTTGTTTGAGAGGATTTCAGCAATATTTTTTTATAATTATCATTATGTTTTTATGGAAATGAAAATGAAAATTTTAAAATTCTTTTTTTTGTTTATTTTCTGATTGTTTTGGCTAGAGAAAATTAGGAAAACCTTGTGTAAATATTGTATACACGAACATATGTTTAAGATAAAAAACTTTAGGTTATGAAATGTATTTATTTTATTTCTCTTTAACACCAATTTTCATTTTATTACATCAACATAGAGAGAAAATAGTTTGAAAGACTATAAAGCTCGTGGAAGTAAATAAATAGGACTTTGCGTATTAGAGGACAAGGCTTTAGGCTTGAGCTTGGCTTAGTCAATGTTGAAGATAGCAGACTGCGGACCTGTTCCCCTGCGAACAAGAAGTCGTCGTTTACTACAAAATCGGACTTCTCCGTGCGCATCGCCGCCCTGCGGTTGACTATACGCACTCTTCTCCAAAACATCGTATCGTGACTATAAACTTTTTTCGTTATTTATTATACATTATTTATAGTTACTAACAATCAGGCGTAGTTAAATTAACTGTTAAATTGCTGATCACTTTTTTTGCATAAAATGAACGGTTATTTATATATTATTTTTGGTACTTTTAAGGTTACGTTTAATGTTTATGCCTTACTGTTGGCAATTTTGTAACACTAACCGACTCAATCCAACATCCAGCTTCTCACGACGAGACCGACGCAATTTTCTGGCGTTTGGGGAATTCTTGATTCTTAACAGCCCTAGCGCGAACAATATAAGTATTTAATAATAATATAACATACGGCTTTTTGATTTATCTTTTGACTTGTATTAAGGTTAAATCCATGGGTAGGAAACTATGATATATCTATATTTTAGATAAATATAAATACAGTATTAGTATAATATGATAAATATATAAGTCTCAAAAGAAATTGTGCTTTAGCTTCTATGAAACATACCAACGTTTTATTCTGCAACAAAGTTCTTTCTGAATAAAATTATGGTACACAAAAATGAAAATAACTTCTGGCTAAAAAAATTAAATTACCGGTTTAAATTCTCTTTTGAGGACTATATATTAATTGAAATATATATATATATATATACAGAAACATTTCAGAAAAAAATACACATATCATGAATAATAAATTACTACTATAAAGAATAAAATTCGTAAAAAAAACAAAAACATTTCTGCTTAATAATGTATGAGATAAAAATAGCAATTAAAAATCCTAATTAATGATGGTCAGTCCGCATTGCAATGGCGATTTACGATTAAGCTTGGCAGGTTGGAAAATAAAGGAAAAGCCAAATGCTGAAGTTTTCTGGAAGGAAATGTTATACGTGGAGAGAGATAGGAGTGTGAATATTTTGGAAAAGGCATTAAACTTGGAAATATTGTGTCCTCGATGTTTACACAATAGGAGATGATTCATCTTAGCTTATCTTTAGACTAGAGACAAAGTAGCACCACTTAGTCCCGAACACAAATCGCAAATTCTCGTCAACCTTTGACTGAGCACTGCCAAGTTCCCCTGTCTACACAGCCATAGACAAAGTAGATGGTGAGAGAGATAAAAAGTATAACAGTGACGGAGCGTTGGGAGATCCAAGAGATATGAGCTTCCAAGGAGAGGATTCAATCAGGAGGTCTAGGTTTTAAACATTGAAATAGAAAGTGATATTCACGACTCTTCTCATTTATGAGTATTTGTTAGTTATTAAGCCATTGCATGTGCTTGGGACAAGAGTTGTACTCCCACGTTTGGGGAGAACCCCCTATCACATCGAATTCCCTCTCTAGCCCCGTAAGGCGTGAGTCCATAAAGAAAGCTCTAGAGAGAGGATTTCAGCATTGATGACTCCTCTTGGTGTGTGGACCATTTGATAAGTCAACATATCTCAGACCATCAACAGTCAGATGGAGCAGTCGAGAGATAAAGCAGCTGGACAAGTATCTCCTGAGGGAGACGAGTGTAGCCGGATGGAGACCAAGTTGAACACACAACTCACGACTACGGCTTTAAGATAGATATGTTATCTACTATACATTATTCATTTGATCTAGTCAATTAAAAGAGATTAAATTTTAAAGAATTCATTTCATTTGGACCCGTTGGTCGTAGTTGTAATTATTTTCACTAGTTCTTGGCTCGTATCCGGTGACGCGGCTGGCGTAGGAGCGTGGGGGACTTCCCACCCAAGACTTCCTCTTTCGCATGCGAGGGAGGTGACAACCATGTGGACTTGGGAGGTCGCTGGGCTGTTTGCAAATACTGTATGAATGAGCGAGTGAATGAAAATTGTAAATATGGTATAAATGAGAATATTTATCACAATTACTTATTGCCTAATAAGGCAGATGGTAATTTTAGCACAATAAGGAAGTTTCAATATAAAGTTTTAAATACGTTATTTTTATTACTTTTGATATTTTTTTCTATTATTGTTTACTTGTTCTTCTATTATTATTTATTTCATTGCAGAAAATATTTAATTATGGATTAGAGGCAGTGTAACATATTTAATTTATGAACCCCCCCATACAGAATCCACAATTTTAATTTTGTTTACTTTTGTCTCGATCTGGGCTACTTGTTTACAGTCACCTATAATCTTCTCCATAAACAAGATATAGTGGTATATCAGGCGGAAATCAGAGAAATTCAGAAAAAGAACCGAGGAAGCCAATCGACTGGATTTCCCGATGTTTATTCTTACCTGTTGTTGTATTTTAAATAGATCATTAATTAAACTTGCCGATAGGAATGAACTGTTCAGGAAAATTATAAACGGATTTGTCATGTCTATAACTGGTTTTGAACGCACCTTCAAAATAAATTAATGAATCCGTAGCCTTATTCATGCGCCCATGATTTAATAAAGTAACTTGGTGGAGTACTGGAAGGTTTCGGAAATATATCAAAGACTACAACGACGTATAGTGAATGTTGGGGAAAAACAGCTAAAACTGAAGAGCGAAGAGGTAATATGGAGAAGACTGCACTCGAGCCCGCCCGCCACCGCCTTTATCCATCCTTCAGAGCGAGGCGCTCCTCTACATGTCCAAAGTGGATCATATCTTCAAAAGTCAAGTCCGTTTTCCCTTTCATTCCTACTACTGCTCACATTCCTTCTCCATGGCGTGTATTTGCTGAAATCAACCAGCCCACGAGTAAAAATGTAGTTACCGAAATACTAACCTCTAATTGAAAAAACATTGCCTCTAAATACATATGAGTCTAATTTAGCAATACCCATCTAAATGAATAGATTAAGAATATTTTATTCACAATTCAACTTGTTACTAGATTGTTGTTATATATTGGAGCATTCCTGCATCTAAAGGATTTATCTAATGAAATAGTTCCTATTCGGGATTTGTCTAAAGAGAATGTCCCTGATTTAAAAGTTATTTTGAGGTTGTCTGTTTAAACCAAATATAATTTTATATAATTAATAATATATTATATAGGTATCTAGAGGCCTGGTTAAATAATATGCACCAATCCTTACCTATGTGTACAGAGGAAAGATTTATTACTAGATAAAATAAATGTTAATAAAATAATACAAATAGTAGCAGTATACATTAATACATAAATCATAGATTACCCCAACTTTGCATGAATCTTTGACAGGGAATGATGACTGAATACAAATGATGAATTGATTAGAGATAGAGCTTCCTGGCCTGACTGGACTGCTAAAACAACGTGACTTTAGAAAACTGCAACAGGCTTCTATATCAACTCCTCTGTCAACTTCCTTATTCTTTTCGATGGGGTTCACCAATTGGGTTTACAGCTCTTGATGTCGCCGAGAGAAAACATCTATTGGGCTTTTTCGTATTGGTTGAACCTGGGTAAAATCCTTTTTTGTTAAAGCTACCTCTTATGGTATCATTAGTTTTTAGCCAGCTACCAACCAGGTTGCCTTTGTCTCAAAGAAGGCCCTTCTTTATCTATATTTTATTTTTACAGATTAATAATTTAGCTAATGTGATATCAGGAGATGAGGGGTTGAAGACCATAATTTGTACAAAAATTTATTTTAAATATTCAGGGAAATAAAATATAAACCCACCAAGACTATCTGAAATGTTATCTTACCTTCACTTTCCTATACAATAGCATATATACGCCCTAAAATCCAAGTATGAAAGACCAACGTAAATAAAGTTTTTATCTTTCAATGAGCACCTGTACTTCGTCCAAGATATTTTTAGAAAATTTAGATGATTGTTTAATAGAAGACAGGTTTTAGGTTACAACGAGAACTGACACGTTTTTAATTTTGCCAGATTCTTTAATTTAAACGAAAAGGTCCTCCGCTCCCACTGATGAAAACTAATTAAAATACTGGGGTCGTAGGAGTGTGATGGCTGGAAAGAGTAATTTAGGGTCGTTATCAAACACTCCGTTTTTATTAACTATATTTAGGGGATGCTCTAGATTGGTTGGAGAGGTAGCCTGAAATACTACATGTATGAAAATAACTTAAGCCACTTAATAAGGGAAATATAGAAGGCAATTGGCCGAATATTAAGATTTAATATCTTGTATATGTGATACTACAGTGGAATCCCGGTATTTCGTATTTCCGGCTATTTCGTACAAATTTGCCGGTCCCTAGAGAAAATCGCGGTAAGTGGTATAAAAACAATGCCTACGGTAATTCGTATTATTTTTATGCTCGAGGTCACTGAAAAACTTTTTACAATACGTATTTCCAGCTTAAAAACCTCGTTAATTCGTACTGTTTCAAGAAAGGGAAAGAGGACAGTGAGAGACCAGAGAGCAGAATGAGTGCGAGATAAATGTTTTCTATGAAATTCCATATGCAATTCGTACTCTTTTTACTGAAAGGAAATAAGGAGAAGAGAGAGGGAAAGTTTTAGGAATTGTACTAAGCTTTTCTTTCGTTTCTACAGTTCAGTCCCGTTTTTGTTATCGTTGTGACACGTTACCATGGCCATGGCCAGTGGCTTTAAGCTAATTGACGTATCCAAGCGTTTTAACGTCCCTCGCTTCACGATCACATCAATCCTGAAGAACAAGGACAAAATCACTTCCCAGACATCAAGCAGCAAAGTAAAACACTTCAAGACTGGTGATTACCCACAACTTGAAGAGAACTTAAAAAAGTGGTTCGGGCAAGCAAGGAATTCAAATGTACCAGTTAGAGGAAGGAATATACAAAGGAATTGACAATACTCGTCTGCAAGGATTGTGTCAAAAAAAAAAATAACGGATTTTTCCCGTACCAATGATTGGTGTTTATTTAATCTAGAACATAAGTATGTACATATTTGTTATTGCATGTATTGCTTATTGTTTAGTTTGGTATTAAGCAGTGTTTATTGCATAGTTTTTATCCTTACTACATTGTACATACTTCTTAATACATACATGTTTGCAATATCTCGATAATTGGTATTCCCGATAATTTGTATCAAACTGTCAGTCCTTTGACAATACGAACTATCGGGATTCTATTGTATTGTGCAATGTAAGTTATAAGTAACTTGTATAGCCGTTGTTTATGGATAACTACATACATGAAAAAAATTGTAGGTACTTAAAATGGCAATAAGCATCCTCTGGAAGGCAATCCAAACACAATGCACGTTTTTCAGACCGCAAGCAACAAGAAAATAAGTATTACGAATATCTGTTGTCATTCTCCTTTCATTATTTCCTTTATACATATATTTTAAATAATTAAATAAAATGGCTGAATAGTAATCCATTGATGAACAAGTTTATTTATTTGTATCATCAGTAGGGTGTAGGTCATTTGAACGTGAGGCACTCCCTAAATGTATATATTGAAAATTACTGCTAAACATCGGTAAAAGGAGAAATTACCCCTGGAGAGACATAAAACTTGTAGCTAAAAGAAATTTTTCTGTACTTCCGTTCCAAAAGACACCTTGATGAAAAAAATCCTCGACGCGATTCTTCCAGTCGGTATTGACGGTATTCATTCACTCATCAAGTATGTTTGTCTACGTTCTGGTAAACAATTTCATATTACTTCTTTGTGAAATTGTTAATCTTAGCGATGTTCACAGCGGAAAGCGGTGCTGACGTCCATCTTTCCCAGTTTTTTGTATTTTGTTTGCATCCAAGTATAATCTAATCCATATATCTCTTTCAATCCGTTCTGTTCTGACATATACCTCCCCAGTATACCTGACAACCAAACAACAAACTCTTGAAACAATCCAAAATCTCTGCATGATGATTCTAAATGGATACCCATGTTACACAAGAATAGATAGAAGAAAAGTTACCAGACCTTCCAATTGGCATCACACACCTAAATAGAAAAATCCTTTAGTTACTCAATTTTATCAGACAATCCTTTATTCCTGGAAACAGGAAATTAGGACGAATTCTCACTGGAGAACCACACCTATAAAAGAATTAAACACACTTTATTTTTGACTCGTCTACCATAACTATTTTTGGGGTTTGCAGATTATTAGGATTTTGAGATAACTTGTATCATAGTTTGAATGTGTATATAAAAGAATAGTTTTATTTTGTAAATATGTTTATTGTATTTATAAACAAGGTAAGTTTTTTATGTGTTTACTTTTAATTTATCTAAGGAGTTTTATTTACTGTTCCTACTATTATAAATTGTTTGTAAATGTAGCTATGACAAAGATACACAAAATATAACATGAAAAAGAATCCCAGAAAATGGATACGAATATTTTTAAATCTCAAAGAGTATGTCAGAAAATTTAAATGTAAAGTTTTTTATTTTAGGAATAGCGAACGTCACTGGAATAACTAACATCTAATAGGCTATTGTTGAACATAAAGTGGCGTGAGCTGAATGCACAACGGAAATGAAAGAGAAGCTGGTAACTGACACATTCATGCCAGTGAACACATTCGAGCAATTGGGGTGGGGGGGTACTGAGGATGAGTGGCTCCCCCAGGTAAGATATTTAATAAAGGATCAGATGCCCCTCGACATGAAGGGTGCAATCGCTACGGCACAAGTATCACGAGTGACCAATATCAGATACAATCTGGGATTGCATCCATCGTGAGATATTTAATTATAACGTTCCTGCTTTATTTAACAGGGATTAGAGTCACTACAAATATATCAGCTTGGGCCGAATGCTCATGTCACCTCAGACAGTTCAATTATCGGGCACGCGACTAGATATTGGGGCTGCTCCTCCCAGCTTTTCACTATACCTGCCTTCCTCTCTCATTTGGAACGTTGAATATTTTCGATTGAATAAAAGGATCGATACAGACTGCAGTGGATGGCTATTAAATCTGTTTGCCAACCACCCTAGATGGATAGGTAGGTGACAGTTGATCTATAGATCAAGCACACCTCTTCTCTAACAGTGCATTTATTATATATATGTTATATTATATTATTTAAATCATATATGGCTATTTATATGGAGATTTAGGGGTTTGGCAAGAGTAAATCCCCGTGGTCCGGGATAGCGGAAAGTACTGTACTGTTAAACCTAAACAGGATTTAGGTATTTTTCCGTCATCTTCAAGTAATTTTTTCCCCGTTTACACCAAATTAGCAGTGGTTACTGGGCACGAGATATTTTATTTAATACTAATTCATCTCATGGAAAAGCTCAGATTAAAATATATCGTGACAACTGTAGTCTTAAGAAATCTGTCTGCACTCACACAGAAACATTGCACCACTATCACTCCTGACACAGCCACCTATTGGCCATCTGATCTCAAGCGAAATCCTGATCTCCTTGACTTCTTTTTTTACAATAGTTTAGGAACACTTAACTATTCACTCACGCGCCTCGATGACCTCTCCTCTGATCATAGTCCTTTATTATTAACCATTTCCCTAAGACCAATTCACAAACTGCCTCCTCCTTCATTTATTAGGGGCCCAGTTGACTGGGACCACTTCCGCCAGCTTCTTACAGAGTCCGTAAACCTCAAATTGTCCCTGAAAACATCCCAAGACCTAGACGATGCAGTGCATTCTTTCACTACTCTGGTCCAGAGGTCGGCTTGGGAGGCATCGTCACCCCATCGTCACCCAAAAATCCATAATCATAATCGTTTACCTCAGCATCTCAAAGACCTAATCCAATCCAAACGCCACTCCAGAACAGTGTGGCAAAGATCCCGGCATCCTGCTGATCGCCGCTCGTACAATCAGTACTGCCGATTGGTAAAACGGCGATTGGCATCCTTCCGTTCCGATTCTTTCAATTCCTACCTCTCCTCTCTGTCTACCAGGGATAACTCGTTGTGGAATGTAACCAAAAAAATCCTAAAGTATCAACCTGTTTCACATCCACTCCGTCGTGATGATGGGTCCTGGGCGGCTTCGGATGGGGATAGGTTGGAGGAATTTGCTCTGCATCTTACCCATACTTTCACACCTCACCTTTCTCATCAAACCCATACTCACAGCACAACTGTGGAAGATTTCCTCACTTCACCTATTCCTCTCTCTCTTCCACCAAAAGCCGTTAATCCCTCTGAGGTCAAATACCTTCTGAAAAACTTACCTTACCGAAAATCCCCTGGATTTGATCTCCTTACTCCTCAAATTCTCAAACAGCTTCCTCCGAAAGCCATAATCTTTTTAACCTATATATACAATTGCATTATCCGAACGACACACTTTCCTCTCCTCTGGAAACATTCGATTATTGTCCTATTCGCCAAACCCGGTAACCAACCCAATGAAGCCTCATCTTACCGTCCAATTAGCCTACTCCCTATCCTCTCAAAAATATTTGAGAAACTCCTACTAAAACGTCTACTTCCAATTGTTGAATCCAAAAACCTTTTTCCCACACACCAGTTTGGTTTCCGCCAACGACATTCCACTGCTCAACAAGGCCTTCGCGATGTTGATCACATCTCCTCAGCCCTTGAAACCAAACAGTATTGCACTGCTGCCTTTCTTGATATAGCTTAAGCTTTTGACAGGGTTTGGCACGCAGGTTTGCTCTACAAGCTCAAAAGATATTTACCAGAGGCTCTTTTCCTAATCCTACAGTCCTACCTTTCAAACCGCTTCTTCCAAGTCCGCTGTGGTTTAGAATACTCTAACTACTATCCCATAAGTGCAGGAGTTCCACAGGGCAGTGTCCTGGGCCCCATCCTCTATAACCTATACACCGCTGATGTCCCCTCTACTCCCAATACCTTCTTGGCCACATTTGCAGATGACACTGCAGTCTTGTCATCCCACCCAGACCCCCACATAGCATCCCATAACCTTCAAAAACACCTTGACGAGATCGAGTATTGGTGCAATCAATGGCGGATCAAAGTTAATGAAGCAAAATGCTCCCACATTACCTTCACCCTTTGTCGCAAGTCTTGTCCACTAGTTTATTTTAATTCTATTCCTCTCCCTGTATCCGAGATAGTACGGTACTTAGGCTTCCATCTTGACAAACGACTGACCTGGAACCCACATACGAGACTAAAAAGACAAGAACTAAACAGACGCTTTGGACAACTGTACAGACTACTTCAAAGGACATCCCATCTCTCAATAGAAAATAAACTACTAATCTACAAAGTTATACTTAAACCAATCTGGACATACGGAATAGAGCTATGGGGGACAGCAAAAAAATCGATTATCAAGCGTATCTAATCCTTTCAATCAAAAGTCCTGAGAACAATAGTAAATGCCCCTTATTATGTCAGCAACAAAACCCTTCATAACGACCTTAACATACCCTACATTCTAGAACTCATCCCTTCCAAGTTTATGAAATTCCACAGTAGCCTTTCCAACCACCCTAATCCTGTAGCACAGTCATTGCACTGCGCCACTCATCCCTATAATCCTCCTCGGAGACTGAAACGGCAGTGGCCTCGTGACCTGCTATAAACGCGTGACAGTGGGAGTCCTGGCAATGGCCAGTTTCTCCAATCATGTCCTGAGCGTCTGTGGCTCTCGCGCTCTTGGTCAGCCTCCACTGGCTAGTATCCGGTGACGCGGCTGACGGAGGAGCGTGGGGGCCTTCCCAAGACTCCGCCTTCTCTTCGCGGTGGATTTGGGGGGTCTCTGGGCTGTCTGTAAATATTGTATGAATGAGCGAGTGAATGATGAACTGTAAATATGGTATGAATGAGAGCATTTATCTTAATTACTTATTGCCTTATAAAAGGCAGATTGTAATTTTAGCACAATAAAGGAATTTAACTAACTAAAAGAAATCTATTAAGAAATAAAAATCATCGGAATTTCATAATTTTGAAAACGATACATCAACTAAGACTCTTTTCTTATCCGCTGATGAGTTACAATTTAAAAATGGAAAGAAAACGCCAATAATTAAATCAATTCTGGCCACGCTGACTGATTTGGCTAGTTAAATATAAGTGCATACGAAATATTATCATTATATATTCTGCAATGAATAATAATTACACAGGCCTACAAGAAAACAATTTTTTTTTGCTGCCTGGGATTTTAGAGCTGATTTTAGCTATATTTGGAGTACTGAATCAGTTTTGCTCTATCTGCTCTACTTTTTTTTTAAACAACAACTTTATTATGTGAAATTACAATCTGTCTCATTGGGCAATAAGTAATTGTGATGTTTTCATTCGTACAGAATTTACAAAGAGCCCAGAGACCTCCCAAATCCATATGATTGTCACCTCCGTCGCATGTGAAAGAGGAAGTGGAGTCTTGGGAAGTCCCCCACGCTCCTCCGTCAGCCGCGTCACCGGATACGTCTACCTTTTTAAATCAGAGTTTTTTCGAACGTGCAGTTCTGTACAAAATGTGTTTTAAAATGAAAATATGACTGTTTAAACGACCAAAGCTCTAAGATTATGTATATACTATTGACAAGAAATAAATAGATATTTTTATCTAATAATTACTATGTTAATTATATATAATTTTTCATTTTGATTTCGCTAAAATTAATAATTCTCAAATTAGGGTTTAGATAAATACTTTAACACTGGAAATAAGTGCCTCCCGATGAGAGTACAGAATTTCTACCTGCCATGTGCTTCCATTTTGGGCATTCATTGAACGTAAATACCTTTTATACAAAGAATAAAAAAAATAACTATTTTAATCCGACTTTTTTTTTGGCATCATTATCAAACCGATATTTTAGAAATACAGAGATATATCGATTTTTTTTCCCATCCCTATTTCTGCATGTGGGGTGCGTTTTTTTAAACGACATATCGTTCTAAAAGCTTATAGATTACACAGGCCAACAGGTAGGTGTTTTGGTGCCGGAGGATTTGGAGCTGTTTTTTAATATGAATATGATGCCCTGAATTAAAATATGGCATTAGTTTTTGCCTAGGGACCCAAATTACTATGATATAACATTTTAGTGAAATATACGTTAAACTATTTAACTTAAATCCATGGATCAAATAAAAAAAACTGAACACGGAATTATTATATTATACAAATAATATTATGTACAAAGATAATGGAAAAATCCATCGATGAAACCAACTAGTCACTGGACACTCCGGAAGCTTCTTGTCCGTTCCATTATTGAATACATTTTGGAACAGTCCATTTTTAAACTCCAGCAGTAATTTGCAATCATGTGCGTATCCCATCTTCCTTGGTAGCTAGCCTCCAGTTTTAATATCCTGGTGAAATATTTCACCTTGTTCCTAACTGGTGTCTCCTAAATTTTCAGGGAAACGGTCTAAGTGACTATGTAAATAGTGCACCTTAATACTCATGGTTCACCTAAGGGATTTGAAATTGTTCATATTTACCACTTCAACATAGTTCTCAGCTTAGCGTTTGCCCAGAAAATTTTGGATGAAATGAAACTGCATGAAATGATGTCCAGGCTTTTCGCTCAGCCTCATTCATAAAATTTACGAAGGCAGGATCCTTAAAGTGTTGTCTTATTTGTGGGCCGTAAAATATTCCTACTTCAACTGAGGCATTTTTACCTTATATAAATAAAGCATGATCCGTTCTTGTGAAGTGCCTTTCCTCTTAAGGACCAGCTTTATATGCAGTGGAGGAAAGATGGTTTTCTCTCGTTTAACTAAGGGGTGGTAATGACATTCTTTTCCCCTAAGTCCATGTTTTGTCTCTTAGGTCACTCTTTTATAACCCATTAGTGTGTTTGTCTCTGCTATCTATATAAGAAGCAAAGATATTTAGTGTGGCCTCTTTGCTGTCCAAGCAGATAGTTTACTATTTTTAAGTCCACACATATCACCCATTGATGTTCATGATACATTTATCTTCTCCAAGACTAAAACTATGGTGATATGTTCTGATTTTATTTGCATTGAGTGAGAAATTATTATTGAACCATATTTATTTCCACTGTGTAAAAAGACACATTTCAAACTTCGCTTTGAGCTGCCAATAAGCGCCTATCATCTGGAAAATAGTCAGAAAGGCCCATTTTTTCCAGTATTCATCTATTTTCGAGGCAAAATACAAGATTGTCTTCTTCATAGAAGAAGAGAAGCAAACCCTTTTCTCTTATAAAATAAACGGTAATTTTGGTTACTTGTTCCAGCAACTTCTTGTCCTTCAACCTAGAAGCCAGTAATTCAGAAGCTTCTGTTGACGGGTTGAGATCTCTGGTGAGATCATTTAACTCATCCCAGTTGAAACGTTGAGGAATTGCTGACCTCCTGTTATAATTACTGTCACCTTCATTGGTATCATGAGGGTTATAAGAGGGACTACACTCGTCCTTACAGAGCTCTGGTAGCTGGTGAAACATTAGGATCAGCACATCCTTTAATATTGATGATCCTAAGTCAGGATAAGTCCACTTTCTACGGTTGTTTCTATTCATTCCAGTAACCATAGGTTCTATCTAAACCATAGGTACGGTGAATTTCAGACTTTTTCTTTTCCCGATAGTATAATGTCACATATGTTCTGTACAAATTTTGTAGACCTGATGTGGTGCCCTGGTTTTATCTTGATCACCAATCCTAACACCGAAATATTCAAGACAAGCTCTCATCACAATGTCAATTTACAGTTTTTTCTGTTTTCGTTTAACGACTATTCTCCGTATATGTAGCAAAACAAATCAGGATTATTTATATTTAACAACACAAAAACAATACAGTACGTTTTAGGTTAACTTTATAACATCTCTTTCCTAAACACAAATATGACGGGAGGCCAACTGCAATCTACCCTACAAAGTATATTGTAGTGACCACCCGGTCAAGTCCGCTTTCTTCATTTCTACGATAAAGGAACACTACCTCGATTCTGTTGCGGGTGGGGGGTCACAGTTATTGTAGAAACAACTCGGATGAGCCACGGCTTCCCTCAACTGTAAATCTTCACTTGGCCAGCAGATAGTGATTTACTTTGCAGTTTACGATTTGGGCATCGATATCCCTGGCTTCCTTGAGTATAATCAGTTCGTGCCCTTTTCATGCGGTGGGTGACTATGATCTCCCTAAGGATGTTGTTGGGTCGTCACTAGGGGGGTGCCTGGTCACCCTAGCCCTGGTGACAAGTCAGGGATTGTTTGAGTTTATAACCTGGATAATCGTTTCATGACGGCGTTACTATGTGACTCCATTTTTGATAGGTGTGTGCCCCGACAGTGCACTATGTTCAGGAGAAGAGGTACAGGGTAGGTTATAGGTAGTTTATGTTGTCTTGGAATGACCATGTAGCGATATGTAGCAAAGCGCTAACTATATATGTAAATTACCCTACACTCTGGTTCATAATGTATTATAATAGAAATGCAAATCTGTGTAAACTTCTGGTAATAAATCATAGAGAGGTCGGTAGTCGCGAAACAGGTAAAAGAGGGGCGAAGGTCCTGCAATAAAACCCTAGAGGATAAGCCACTGCCCCTAATAAAATAGACCTTCAGTCACGTCCCGGCGGTCATAAAATCATGCCAGATACAGTTTAGGTCACGTATCGCTTGGCAGATGTGACATCATAAAACACACCCTTTTAGGCCGACGGTCATAAAACTTAAGGGGATTAGCCACCTGGGCACCAATAAAACATACCCCCTGCAGACAGGCTCCGCCTCCCGGTAGGGAGGGGCGACGGATATTTAAATCAAGGGTTTTTCGCCCTGCAGACTCAAGGCGATTCTTCGCCGGTGTCAGGGAAACCGAGCACCAGGGCACGAAGGGATACAAACAGTGCTGCTCAAACAAATACCGAGGAGAGGGATAGTACAATTAGCAAACTTATGCAACTCTTGTATGAGATTGCGGTACTTTCCTGACACATGGAAACAAGCCATTTTGTTCCCATTACTGAAGCCAGCCAAGAGCGGAGATCACCCAGCCCACTACCGCCCGATCAGTCTGCTACCACAGATAGGGAAAATCTTTGAGAAAATTCTTTTGAATGATCTCAAAGATTACTGCTCGGAAAACAACATCATTCCGCCGGAGCAGACTGGATTCCAATCCAGCATGAGCTCAGAGCACCCCCTTCTCCGAAGCTGTGCCACTAACCTGTGGAGTACCCCAAGGAGCCGTCTTATCCCCTGTACTATTCAACGTATACACGTCTGAGATTACTGCTTTCGCAGATGACATAGCGGTGTACAGTAGCACCATGAGTGCCAAGGTCGCTCTAAGACAGGCTGAAGGAGCCTGTAACCAGATCAGTGAGAGATTGGGGAGACTCAATATCTCTGTAAACGCGGGTAAGACTGCGTAATTTTCTCTTTTCAAAAGGGAAAAAGCCCACTACCTACTAGTTACATTAACGGAGGAAAATTCACCAGCCAACAACCTAGTATATCTGGGAATTAAAATGGACAGACACCTCCATTTTAGTAACCATTTTGCGAAGAAGTTGAAGCTAACACGCACGAAGTCTTACCGGCTTGCGCACTTATTAACTTCCCCCAATCTATCACTGCGTCTCAAGCTATTGATATACAAGAGCATACTAAGACCTACTCTGCTGTCTGGTGCACCGCTATTTCGTTATCTGACGTATACGACAGCTAAGAAACAACAATTCCAAAACGGTATACTGATGAAAGTGGTAAGAGGTACTTCATTCGAGCAGCGAAGAAACAGTGAGCTGCATGAGATATTTGAGTTGCCTACGGTGGATGAATTCATCCAGCGTAGACATATCAAATTTTTCGACTCATTACAATATTTAACAAACCCGGTGTTTAACACTATAACCCCCGCTCCGTTCCCCCAACGATGGCAGGACGCTGTCGCGGCTGGAACACTGTAGTCCTAGGTTCTAGGTACAGATTTTGTTTGTTTTGTTTTGTTTATTTTGTTTTGTTTTGTTTTAGTATCTTAGTGTTTAGTGTTTGGTGTCGGTGACAAGGCGAAGGTGAGCCTCATCACCTAGTGAGTGTATGTGCATTGGACTTATTAACAACAATCTGAAAGTATTATATTTTATGCACTCCTTAATATGCATCTGCGAATGCAGCACGAGGAAACAACTGTAATTCCAAATTTATTTATTTATTTTTGTCATTGTATATATATTATCAATAAAGAGGTTTTGAAAGAAAAAAACAACAAAAAAACCCTGCAGAGAGAGACACTCTGTTTCTTAGTCTCCACAGCCACACTACTTGGTCACTTTACACCAGGCCACCTGGCCCTGGTAGGCTCATTCTTCACTCCTCTCCAGTCTCTGCATCTCGAAAGACGCGATACTCCAGGGTCCCGGGGCCCTGGGATCTTCTACTAGTCTACTCTTTCTCTGCCACACCTCTGGGCAGTCACCTCACAGCCTCTAGCAGACCTCTGACGACTTGTACCTATTACGCTGCCGATCTCTCACCCGAACTCTGAAAACTGGTCTTATTCTTTATTAACCTCTGAACCTCATCCTGAACACAGTGTTTTGTCGGGACACATCCCTATCAATCAATGGAGTCAGATATTAACGCCTACATGGAACATGGTCCATGTTGTAAACTATAACAATCCGCACTTGTCACCAGGGCTAGAGTGATCAGGCACTCCCCTAGTGACACCCCCCCCCCGACAATTGTTGACACCCGACAATTGTTCACCTTTTCCGACAGACCACGAATTCATACTCGGTATCTGGGGGTAGGCGAAAACCGTCCGGACCCCAAAGGCGAGTGTGAACCGGAGAGAAGCAGACTGGATTGCAATGGGAGACACTCCTAATAAATTTGAAGGGCCATGGCAACCATCGTCCGCGAGGGAGAGGTATCTCCCAAGGAGGTGCTAGTTTTAGCGAGACGAAGGCAGAGAATCTCACTAGGATGGTGTGAGGTCTGACAAAGCCGGGTTAAAACATAGCGAGGTTAGGAGAGAGATGTGTAGGTTTTTCATAAAGAAGCAGTCAGGTTCCAGCGGGAGCCACGAGCCAGTGAGTAGATGCCAGGAGTTTCCAGTAGAGAATGATTTACAGGGCCTAGGGGGCCACCTTGAGTACCCGGCAATTATTGCCCTTATCCAATAGAGGTCGAGATTGGTGTAACCAATAGCATTCGACTTAATTGTCCTCTGGGAGGCTGGCAAGGGTTGCTTAGGGTCTGCGGTCGGTTCCCTCATTTGGTGAGGTACCTGTGACTGATAGCTGGTGACTCATCTCATGTAACTACTTGGCCCCCGCATTTTTTATTGCTTAACACATTTATAATGATTTATATTTTGTTCATGTTATTTACATTTGTCTATAATACATTTAGTTCATGTTATTTACATTTGTTTGCAATATATATACAATAGAGTGTAGGTTGATTTATCTTATGTAGTTAGCGATCGCTACAAATGTGTTGATAGCCCTTAGCTTTCCTCCAAGAACCTGACTATCCTATAGTGTCCCAGGTTCCTTCCGCCACGCCTAAGTGGGCATCTCTGGATGATGTGGGCTGCGGTCCCTAGCACGCGTCATCTCCCCTGCAGCTCCTCTTCAACCCCTGCCATCCTAACTGTTCTCTGCCACGTGACACCCCCATCCTCGTCGGAAGAGCGCTACACCTTATACCTACCTGGTGGACAGACTTCTTCAACTCCTCCACACCCTTTAGATGGATCCCGTTCGTAGAGGCTTGGAATTCCTCAATTTCAAGACCCCTGGGGAATGCAGGGAGCTTGCTCTCAGGAAAATCCCTCCCGATTACCCCCTCGTATCATTTCGCATCCCCCTCTCCTCCGACGCGGCTTTGACATCCACAAACTGGGACTCTCTCCAGTATGAGACCATAGTGGTCAACCTGGGAAAATCCACGGTCCCCCCAAAATCTACCGGTCAATGGATGAAGGCACAATGCGACCCCTTTTTTCGCCATTGGTCCCTAGGTAGATGTAACGCCTAGGGGCAGCCCAGATCCTGACATCCTTTGGTCGCTAACAAGCCATCGGTTTTGCAGATTAGATCATCCTATATTATAACCCTGACAGAAAAAAAATTCTTAGCAGATTGTATTTCAATGTATCAGTGTTACCGTACCTTTTGTCAAGGTCTAATTCAAACCGCAGCAATAGATGTTGTTTAGGCAGGTGTTTGTAAGAACAATGACGTCCGGTGCATGACATCGTAGAAGAGCCTCTAGGTCTCCTTGTTTGGATCGGAGGCCACAAACGTTATAATTTAGGATGAAGTGGTGTCCCATAAATTTGATGCTCTATCTAACTTTTTAAACTAACTAAGGTTGCTAGAGCCTAAAGGGTTAACTCATAGAAATGTAAACAAACTTGCTGTGACGTCACAGGGTGGATCATATTTATATTTCATACCAACCTTGCATTCCCGCTTTATTTCAATTTAATTACTTATCAGCTAGATATATCATCCACATTATTCGTGTATTAAAAAAGAGGTAAAATATGGAGAACATTTTTTTGGAAATGGATTCGAAAGTATATTTTCAAAAACATAGTACATTTAGTGACCCTTTAAGGGTACAGTACTGTCCCACAAAAGAAAACGACGTCTGGTCTCCGTAATTATATTTGAAAGAGGTAGAAGCTCTCGCATATTCCATTAATCGATTCAAAATTATGAATATGTGAGAGATGGACATAATATAATGGAGCTAAAATCCCGATTCAAGGAGGTTCAACTCTACAGGTGTACATTATAAAAACTAAGATAAAAAAAAAATGGTACAGAGACCGTGTACGCTTTAGTGGAGACAGTGGACAGACTTAACGGTTTGAAGTTGATTAGCACGTATCTGCGAATATCGACCACCAATATTTTCCCAATTGCCTACAAGGGTGATAAAAAAAACAACGTAATACAGGCTAATAGCAAGAAGGTGAAACACACGAATAAGGGCCTTTTCGTGGGAGGAAGTGACGAAAAATAGATACACCCCCGGAAAATTCTGCCCTTACGGCTTGCCAGAGGAAAACAAACAGGAAGCAGTGTTGACCTATAAATCAAAGACATGTGTTACTGGGAGCTTCAGAGATTCTCTAACGTTTCGTCCCAAAGTCATTGAGAAACTATAAAGGTTACTAAGTTACCCAGACTGTTTTATCTATCCCAAGTTATTTCCACAGCAGCCATCTTGACACAGCAGGTACCCAGTACAGAAGAGCATACCTTCTTCATCGCCTTCAACTGCTGCTAATATCAACGGAGCCATTTTCTAAAAAGTCCAAGTGGGCACAAGTCTATCAAAAAAGTGAACCGTAACAGCTAAACATACCATTTCACCAGTTCGCAGCAACTGATTTTAAGGTTATGGGCTACATTTATTAAATTATTACAGCGTAACGTTGCCAACCAAACAAATTGTTGGTTCATAATCAATTACTTAATATAATCGGTTTATATAATTGGTGCTTGCTCACCCCGGATACGGGTACTAAATTACATTATTGAATCAGAGAAAATCACTTTCTAAAGGTGCCAATAAACTTGAACTGATAATGTGCGATAAAGCTTCTATTGTTAGCATATTGACACCTGTCTAGGGCTTAGCTAACTTTGGCTCAACGACTAATCAGACTAATAATTGTCTCCAAGTACCATTCAACAGCTAGTGATTAGCACCCGACATCCTCTAGCTTTTTGGATCGGTCTACTGTTTCCATAAGATTGTAGATCGCATTCCATTTACATGTCAGAATCAGCCTGGTAGTATACCAATAATTAACAGGTCGATAATGTCCCTACATTAGTGGTCACGTTTAATTTTTATGAACATTACATCTTATTTTTTGAAACAGAAATCCATTTTTATGCCACACATGCTGTAAACTGCCCTATTGCTGGTCTCGTTCTGGCAACTAAAAATACAGTTTTAAGGACATAAAGACATTATCAGCATATATACATAATCCAAATTTACCTGCAAGGTTTAATTTCAATAATATGCACTTAAATGATTTTGAATTGTTGATAAATTTTTGTTTCCATGAATTAATGATATAAAGATGTCCTTATATGATACACAGCGAGAAATGTCGCCACTGAAAGTGAGAAATGAGATGGGTGATAATTTTAGTTCTTTCCCTAGAAGTTAATAAAAACCTTAATTCACAAGGTTCTCTCTCTTTAATTATTACAATTTTATTAACTTACCATCTTTCAGATGGGTCCCAGTGGTGAATCTTTATCTCAAGCCAGGCAAGTTTGATCCTGACTCGCATGACGCTCCTCCTTAGAAGTAGAAAGAATGAAACGAACGGGCTCCTTGGAAGCGAGCATTCAACAACTTTTTAGAACATCCCACTGTACCATTATCTGATGCAAATAAACTCAAGTTAAGTCTACATCTCATAATGATAGTAAGACATACGGACTTTCTTTACAAACTCTTGATACGATTTTCGCAAAATTTTCTGTAGCATGATCGGCATCCTCGCTCACTATGGCCCGCTAGAGATATGGTGTTGTGACATCAAAGGTCACTAAGCTAGCGTTTCCAAAAGTAAAATAACATCTAGAACCACATTAATCATCATATATATTTTTGTCCTGTGTTAATTGTGGTTTCATACCGAAAAGTCGCAAAGTATAGTATTTTTACTACCGTCCATCCACAACTCCTACCACCAAATACACAAAAAGCAGATGAGGAAAAACATTTCACAGCTTTTCAAGCCATGGGGAAATAGAACCAGTTTAATAGGATTCTGTTTGGAGTGACAAATGGAGTTGCGTGTTTCCAGGAAGTGATTGATAGATTTTTATTAGTAGAGGATTGTATTTAGGGATACCTCTGCTCCTGCCGATATACTAATCTATCTGTCACACAACTGTATCCGAATACATAAAACTCTTAGGCAATAAATAAAGAATGTATCTTTTCTGAGGATACATATATCCGTTTATCTATTTACCTCACTTACCCACAAACACCACGCTGTTACGCTCTAGTTGAATAATTAGAATATTTAATTTCTAGTGATGCCATCTAGCTATTCAACTACTGACAGATTTGATTCCTCAGATCTTGAGCGTATTGCATTAGCGTAAAGTTGTACAAATGTATACTGTAGCGAGCGCTAACTATATATGTAAATTACCCTATACTCTGGTGCATAATGTATTATAATATAAATGCAAATCTTTGTAAACTTCTTGTAATAAATCATAGAGAGGTCGGTAGTCGTGAAACAAGTAACAGAGGGACGAAGGTCCTGCAATAAAATCTGAAAGGGTAAGCCACTGCCCCTAATAAAATAGACCCAAGCAGACCTTCAGTCACTTTCCGGGGTCATAAAATCTAAAAGCCATGCCAATAAACAGTCATATAGGGGACGAACAATCACGTATCTCGGTAGGTGTGACATCATAAAACACACCCTTTTAGGCCAACAGTCAATAACTTAAGGGGGATTAGCCACCTGGGCACCATAAAAGATACCCCCTGCAGCCAGGCTCCGCCTTCCGGTAGGAAGGGGGGACGGATATTTAAATCAAGGGTTTTCGCCCTGGAGAACCACTCTTTTTCCTAGTCTCCTCAGCCGCACTACTTGTCGCTTTACGCCAGGGCCGCTTGGCCCTGGTAGGCTCACTCTTCACTCTTTCCCAGGCACCTCATCTAGACAGCCACTATCACTCGTCGCGATACGCCAGGGCCCCGGGGCCCTGGGAGTAAGCCCTGGAATCTTCTACTAGTCTACTCTCTCTCTGCCACACCTCTGGGCAGTCACCTCGTCTCACAGCTTCTAGCAGACCCTCTGACGACTTGTAACTATTACGCTGCCGATCTCCTGTCCGAACTCTGAAAACTGGTCTTATTCTTTATGAACCTCTGAACCTCTGAACCAACACAGTGTATTGTCGGGACACATCCCTATCAATAAATGGAGTCAGATATTAACGCCTACATGGAACATGGTCCATGTTATAAACTACAACAATCCGCACTTGTCACCAGGGCTAGAGTGATCAGGCACTCCCCTAGTGACGCTCCCCGACATATACCTTACTCAAATATTTGATTCACTGTTGGTCCCAATTGATTCTAAACCCAAAGTAATTTACCTTAATAAATTAACATGCTCATAAAAATGGAAGGAATTCAATGGTAAAATATAATTTAATAGACAAAATGTTTTATTAACCAAAAAGAACAAAAGCTTAAAGTATTTAAGTGAGAAATGACTGAATTTACTATGAATCAAAATGACTAACAGATTACATCTATTGTACTAGCTGCAAATAAAGCTTAAATCTTACTAGTGTACATCGATGTCTTCAATCTGATGTAGAAGCAGTCACAAAGCGAATGTCAAAGATAAAAGCAATCGCCTGCAAACCGTCTCCAGTCAACGGTAGATCTTTCCAGTAGATCCAGACTCACCACGTCAGAGCAACTCTGCGAGTCCCGCCCAATTCTCGTCCCGACGTATATATGTTCTCGTCTTGGACCGCATCTACCTATCTTCGACAGAAGGCTTTTTCTTTATCGCCCTTTGTGATCGTGTATACTTTTCACACCATCTTGCGAAAAGATTCTTTGCAGTTATGACCACCATAACGGTTGAGTCCCATATCCCAACAGATGGGGTAGATACACCGGTCGGCCTACATCAAAATAGGGATTTATGGCATGCCAACAGTTGGCCTACTATGACAGGGGTTGAACATATAACAGGGTCTATCGGGAGTTTTTGCGTATTTGGATGATATCACTGTCTGTGGTAGAGCAGAAGCAGAGCATAATCTTAAGCGTTTTCTTTCAGATACGGAAAGGTTCTGGTTTCTCTTAAGGAAATTCGTCCTGACCCTTCTATCGTCTAAAACCATTGTTGGATTTGCCTCTACCTCAAGATACTCGCTCTTTAAATCGTGAGCTCGGTCTCTGCTCGTCCTGCCAGATGGATTCCCCACTTTTCTCACAAAATAAGACATCTTAAGGCCACCTTCTCCTTGACATTAAACCATCAGGCTGAAGACGATAGCTAAATCCCTCATCACTACTGTAACAGATGAATCACCTCTGGTGGTCGAAACTGATGCCTCTGATATTACGTAAAGTACGCTGCCACGTACTCTGTCAGAAGCGGAAACATCTCATTGGTCCTTCGAGAAAGAAGCAGTGGTTATCGTAGAATCATGTTATGCTCTTAACCGATTAGGAGGCGTTAGGAGATTAAAAATGATAAAATGATGGCATCGCTATACAAGTTTGACATAATATACCGGCCGGGGAGAAATAGGCGAATTTGCGGTTGCAGTAGCTCAAACAGGTTGCTTGATCTTCAAAATTCACATTGCTATCCTGGCATTACAAAGATCACTAGATAAGGAGTTAAAACCTGACGAAATCGAAGTAATCAAGAGAATGGCCTCTGCTTGTTGGATATGTGCTGAAGTGAAGCCTAGGCTTTCGAAAAACAAAGGAACATTAATAAAGCGACGAGTCCTTTTCATGATTTAAACATTGAGTTTAAAGCCAGGTACAACGGAACAATATGGAAAACAATATTATTGGCACTCAAGGGAAAAGGTATATATATCTCCAGATGCCTGGGAAGATGTTATTTCTGAATCCCATTATTCCGTCCGCTTGCTTCTCCCTACAACTACTAACTGTACGCCACACGAAGGGATTTTTCGTTACAACCAAAGGCTGCAAAATTGTGACACCCTACCTACTTGGCTGATTTCTGGCCAGGCTATAGTACCGAAGCGAAATGTTCGTGCCAGCACATATGACAACCTAGTCGAAAACCTGAACTTCTCGAAATTAACCTCCAATTTGCTCTTGTTAGAAATTAAGACGGCAGTGAAACAACCGTTTTTCTCAGAGATTGGTCCCAAGGGGGGGGGGGTCGGAAGAAGGTACATCAGAACCCCATTACGAGGAAGGTCCTTCGAAGAACCTTTGAATTAGTAGAGCGTTGGGAATGTGCAGTAGCTCCATTGCAACATACGTTATCTTGTATTATCGGTTCATTTATTTGTTGGGGAATAAGTTGTTCTAAATCTGCAGTTATTGCGTCATATTCAGGACTATCTTCCACTTAATGCAATTCTATTTCTTCAAAGTCCATGTCATCGTCACTGTCTACATGATTCAATTCTTATGGTAAATTTTCATTTTGTCGTGATAGTAAGTCAGCAACATGATTTGTTTTTCCGTCAATATGTTTAATTTCGAATTCAAACTCTGGTGTTTCCATTTTTCATAGTATAGATTCATTTAAGCGGTTTGTGGTCTGTCTTTAATTGGATTCTGGTTTCGTATAAGTATGGTTTAAAATGATGTGTTGACCATAGGATAGATAGTAATTGTTTCTCTATAGTTGAGTAATTTAACTCTGGTGGTCTCTTGATGCAAAAGCAACGGGATGTTCTATGTTCTTATTTTGATATTGATATAATACTGAGCCAATAGCTTTATGGCTCGCATCAGTGGTTAGATAAAATATTTGATTCCAGTCTGGGTATGCTAGAATTGAAGAGTTTGTTATTCGATTTTCAATGAGTCACACGATTCAATGATCTCTATTGTACCATATATATATATTTTTTTTTTTAGTGATTTCAATGTTGGTTTTGTCAAATGTGCATAATTCTTTATAAATTTCCGATAATAATCTGTCATTCCTAAAAATTGTCTTGTAGTTTTCTGGTTATTTGGGTACGGAAGTTTTGTTATAGCTTAAATTTTCTTTGGATTAGTTTTAAGTTTGTCTGGTGCTAATATATATCCTAAGAAAGGTAATTTATTTTTAAAGAATTCGGTGTTGTCAAGTTGTATTGATAATGCGTGCAGATGTTATTTGGATGAAGATGTTATGTCTGTGCAACGAACAAACACTTTCTTTCTTGCTTCAGTCTTAATGTCTTCTTCTTCATCAACGTGTGGTTCAGAATACCTTGGTGGATGTATATTGAAATATACCAGTCCTATTCCGTCCTGAAGACCTGTTAATATTTCATCGGCCTTCTCATGAATCGTTATAGAAGTGGTCTCAGGTCTAGCCTATCCCGCGTTGGGGGTTCGCTGAATGGGCAGATTCTACTGAAGTTACTTTACACTGCCAAAGTCCCGAGTTCGGGTGCCAGTTAAAGAATGTCAAAGCAGACAAGACAATTTAAAAAGTGTATTATGAATAACAACAGAGTATTATGATAAATTACAGGAATACAATAACGTGACAGTTACCAGTCTAAAAGGGAAGTGAGTGATTGTTCTAGAGGAGGGTTTATACAGAGGAGGATACGCAGGAAATGATCCAGTGCTGATTCATGGTAAGGTTCGTTAAATACATTTTCATTTTTTATGTCATAAAATTATTTTATGCCGTAATATTCAAATTTATATTTTTTTTTTTTGATAAGGTGTAATTTGTATAACTTTTTATATGTATACTATTGCATAAATATGTATATTGGATAATTTTACGTTTTCACAGTTTATTTTCCCCGCAGCGTGAGAGGCTAACGGTATGTATCTTGTTCATAGGTCAAGTATGTCTGTCAATGTAGGGTTGTTCGTTACGTTAAGATTATAGTTCCTAATTTATGACATTTTATGCCTTTATATTTTTGGCAATTTGTAATCTTATCCAACCCCATTCAACATAATTTCACATTGACCTGATATCATTGCGTATTTGCATCCCAATTTTCTAGCGTTTAGGGATTTCTTGCCATTGAAGATGAAAAGAGCTCTAACGAGAACAATATACGTTTAAAAAAACTTTACTATAGAATATAAGAAAATAAAATCCAATTATCTTCATTGTCATAAATAAAAACAAACTTTGAAACACTCATTTGAAAACTATTTTTAATATTGTTGAGTAAATTAATATTTTTGTTTGATATTACTTAAAATAAATTAATATCTCTCCGCATATTAAATATACGTAATCAACTGATTCTTGTTTAATAAAAATAATAATTTCTCGAAAACTCAACTATTAACAAATAAATATTCTCGTACAATGTGCAAATAGGTCCTTGCTTCAGTTGAATAATTTTTGTAAATATTGTTATGCTTGAAATAAACGAAGTGAAAGGATATTAACTTTAAATAAGCCCATAAATAATTGCGCAATTAAGTGAATGAATAGGAGAATACCCTGGGTAAGTGGCTGTAGGTCTGCGGTGGTATCACGAACGCCGGGCAAGCGGTTTAAGTGCGTTTGCCCCAGCTAGTGTGCGAGTAGGCCAGTCTCGTCGGTGGATGTACCTATTGCTGATGTTTACAGCACAAGTTGACAAATTGAAAACGGTAGTCGATGACAGTGTTTCAAGATTCCTTTTTATTTGTGCCAATGAAAATAGTTGTATTGTATTCTGTTATATTCTAGAGCAAGGCTGCTTTTTAACATATATGTTTTTACTTGAGGTATCACAGAGTAAATTGGATTTCTTTTTTTTGAGTAAAGTATCTTTTTTTTACTTTAAATCCTTTATTGTGCTAAAATTGCAATCTTCCTTTTTTTATTAGGCAATAAGTAATTAAGATAAATGCTCTCATTCATACCATATTTACAATTCTTCATTCACTCGCTCATTCATACAATATTTACAGACAGCCCAGAGGCCTCCCAAATCCACATGCGAAAGAGAAAGCGGAGTCTTGGGAAGTCCCCCACGCACCTCTATCAGCCGCGTCACCGGATACGAGCCAGTGGAGGCTGGCCAAGAGCGCGAGAGCCACAGACGCTCAGGACATGATTGGAGAAACTGGCCATTGCCAGGACTCCCACTGTCACGCGTTTATAGCAGGTCATGAGGCCACTGCCATTTCAGTCTCCGAGGAGGTTTATTGGGATGAGTGGTGCAGTGCAATGACTGTGCTACAGGATTAGGGTGGTTGGAAAGGCTACGGTGGGATTTCATAAACTTGGAAGGGATGAGTTCAAGAATTTAAGGTATATTAAGATCGTTATGAAGGGTTTTGTTGCTGATGCTGGCTTAAGTATAACTTTGTAGATTAGTAATTTATTTTCTATTGAGACATATGATGTCCTTTGAAGTAGTCTGTACAGTTGCCCAAAGCGTCTGTTTAGTTCTTGTCTTTTTAGTCTCGTAGGTGGGTTCCAGGTCAGTCGTTTGTCAAGATGGAAACCTAAGTACCGTACTGTCTCGGATACAGGGAGAGGAATAGAATTAAAATAAACTAGTGGGCAAAACTAGCGACAAAGGGTGAAGGTAATGTGGGAACATTTTGCTTCATTAACTTTGATCCGCCATTGGTTGCACCAATACTCGATCTCGTCTAGGTGTTTTTAAAGGTTATGGGATGCTATGTCGGGGTCTGGGTGGGATGACTGGTGAGACTGCAGTGTCATCTGCAAATTTGGCCAGGAAGGTATTGGGGGTAGAGGGGACATCAGCGGTGTATAGGTTATAGAGGATGGGACCCAGGACACTGCCCTGTGGAACTCCTGCATTTATGGGATAGTAGTTAGAATATTCTAAACCACAGTATACTTGGAAGAAGCGGTTTGAAAGGTAGGACTGTAGGATTAGGAAAAGGGTCTGTGGTAAATATCTTTTGAGCTTGTAGAGCAAACCAGCATGCCAAACCCTGTCAAAAGCTTGAGCTATATCAAGAAAGGCAGCAGTGCAATACTGTTTGGTTTCAAGGGCTGAGGAAATGTGATCAACAACGTGAAGGCCTTGTTGAGCAGTGGAATGTCGCTGGCGGAAACCAAACTAATGTGTGGGAAAAAGGGTTTTGGATTCAACAATTGGAAGTAGACGTTTTAGTAGGAGTTTCTCAAATATTTTTGAGAGAATAGGGAGTAGGCTAATTGCACGGTAAGATGAGGCGTCATTGGGTGGTTTACCGGGTTTGGCGAATAGGACAATAATGGAATGTTTCCAGAGTGCGTCGTTCGGATAATGCAATTATATATGTAGGTTAGGAAGATTATGGGTTTAGGAGGAAGTTCTTTGAGAATTTGAGGAGTAAGGAGATCATATCTAGGGGATTTTCAGTTTTTCAGAAGGTATTTGACCTCAGAGGGGTTAATGCTTTGGGCGGAAGAGAGAGAGGAATAGGTGAAGTGAGGAAATCTTCCACAGTTGTGCTGCGAGTATGGTTTTGATGAGAAAGGTGAGGTGTGAAAGTATGGGTAAGATGCAGAGCAAATTCCTCCGACCTATCCCCATCCGAAGCCGTCCAGGACCCATCATCACGACGAAGTGGATGTGAAACAGGATGATACTTTAGGATTTTTTTGGTTACATTCCACGGGGAGTTATCCCTGGTAGACAGAGAGGAGAGGTGGAAATTAAAGGAACTAGATCGGAATGATGCTAAATTTCACTTTAGCACTCTGCAATAATGATTGTACAAGCGACGATCAGCAGGATGTTGAGTTCTTTGCCACGATTTTCTCGAGTGGCGTTTGAATTGGATTAGGTCTTTTAGATACTGAGGTAAAGGATTGTTGTTGTGAAATTTTGGATAACGGGGGTGACGATGCCTACCAAGTTGACTTCTGGATCAGATTAGTGAAAGAATGCACTGCATTGTCTAGGTCCTTCCGGTCTATGGAATCTGCAAGAAGCTGACGGAAATGGAATAAATGAAGGAGGAGGCAGTTTGTGAATCGGTCTTCTTGGGAATGGTTAGAATCAAAGGGCTATAATCGTAAAAGAGGTAATTGGGCGCGTAATGTGCTTGGTGGTTTACCTGGTTTAAATAATAAACGATAAGCCATACATTTGTTTTATGGTAAAATATTTTTAGGAATGATTCTTTTAAATAGAATGATATTCAAATATGCTTACCAATTGATAAATTGGTATAATTTAATACAATACTGCAGTTTAATATGTAAGGTTCTTTTAGACTTCAAGAGGGGGTAGGGTTTCAATAGGTAAACCACCTAAACAAAATAACCTAACTAAGATAAGCTTCTCTAACAGAATCACAAATACTTGACTTTATAGTTTTTTCTTCTTTCTTCCCAAACTCCAAATCTTCATCCTTCGCGTCTCCCCGGGATAACCAGCAGAACAACCTCCTTGCCATTTTGTTTTCCAATCACCCCCTCCTTTTCCATGGCTCATTTGCCACCCTTTTATGCCCACTAATTTCAAATTTGAATCTAAGGCAAAGCATCTAAATATTACAACAATATGAACAAAATCCTGTTGGCGATCTATCCTGACTTAAAATTTTAGACCCCTTACAAGTAGTTAACTTAACGACCTTAAAGATTATGTAGCCAATTGTTTACTGGTGATTTGTTTGGCATGTGAATGCCGGTCTGGTTAGGTATCTTCAGGTAGAGGTCGTGGAAAAGAAAGCAGTGTCCTAGCCCGTGTCTAACTACCAACCTACTCACAGCCGGCGAGAGTGAAGTCTTGGATCCGATACTGAGTATGTTATTTTTGAGAATGGGTTTTATGCAAATACTCCTCTCTCGAAGATTGTTTATTTTATTATTCATTCTAATTGTTTAAACGGTTCCCTAGCACTTGTTATCCCTTAAAGGTGGGAAATATTATTTTGAAGTAGTCAAATTGATTTGTAATCTTGCCATTTTTTATCACGCAGTAGCAGTTGATCAGTTCTGTACTGCTTTGCATTAGTCTTTTGTTATTTCGTTTGCTTCTGTCATTAGCTTTCTCACTTAGCGGCATACTTTTTATGCATGACGTTAGTTTTATTCATAACACGTCTGAGATAGCTTGTGTACCACGGAGACTGGAAAAGGTAAATCCACCCCGCTATCTTGTGGCAAAGGAAGAGAACTACTCGTCTTTGGAGGCGGTTTTTGGGACGCAATAATTGCTGTAGCGTTGGGAAGCTTTGTTTGATGTTCTTTTGTCTTACACATATTTGTCATAGAGTTTTTGTTAAGTTAACTATACGCTTACAATGTATAAAATATAGTGAATCCTCTATAATTTGCATGCTCATGTCTATAATTGCTTTGAGTATGTTCTATTTTATTTTACGAATCATAATCTCGTAAATCATAATCTTACATCTAGTTTTAAAGCAGATTAGTTCTGATACCATTGTTAATTCATTAGTTTATGTTTCAGATATTATTGTAAATAATTATGAATTGGGTAATTACATACCAGGTGAAACAGGGCTAAGGGCTAATATATAATTTTATTCATTGTGGAGGCACATTTATTTTCCCTACTATTTTATTAATAATATTATAATTATTAAGTGTTTTGAATACCATTATTCTGTGTTGTATCATTAGTATACGGGAGTATACATATGTATTGAATCCTCTACTGTTGGCATTCTAAGTATACCTTAGGGTTTGTGATTTAATGCATAAGGGTTTCGATGACCAATACCTTGAGAGTTAAGTTGAGTTTTTGAGTTCAGTTCTTTCCTCAGTCCCATTTTATCCAGGAACTCGTTTTAACCAGTTGCTCGTGCCCTTTTGAGTTTATTGAGTTGGGTCACTTGAGATTGCCCTGGTTTACTTGCTTCATGCTTGTTTACCGTTCCGTTGTGAGTGATGGCTTGTGCCTCTCATATATATACATAAAGGTCGTAGAACGGTATCATGTCAGTTTAGTCCAGTCACGTATAATGTATATCATTGTACTTGTTTATTCATTATATAATTTCTATAAAATAACAAAACCTGTATATAATGTAGTGATGCTACAGGAAATACAAAATAATTTGTAAATAGATTCACCTGAGGATCTATAATTTTACATAATTATCTGGAAATTTAAAAGGGCTATGAAAGAAGAAGAAAAGAAAAAGAAAAAAAAAAAAAAAAAAAAAAAAAAAAACGGTATCATGAGATATTCACTGCGTTGGTTCCTTAAACACTTAAATAAAAAATATTACTTGATATTTTTGATCAAAAATAATTATAAATATTTTTTAAACAATCGTAGTACAAATCTTTTTTTCGGTAGACAATAAGAATTCAATAAAACTATAACATTTATATAAATAAACAAATTAAAAACATGCTATTTCTATTATTTGTTCCCAAAACATTATTTGGGGTGTACACGACATCCTGTTTGCTTTACTTATAACTTGCTTTATGGACAGTAAGTCCCCTTCAACGGCGGAGGAATGATAAGGAAAAAGTGGAAAGAATAAAAACGAATATATTGATTGTAATTATTATTTAAGCGTCCATGGTACTGAAGAACAATTAACCAGACACATATAGGCTGTTAATGGCTCTAATGCAAAGGAAATAGAGAGTGTAAACAGAAGGCAGGAACCTCGGCAGCTGTACCGTCGAGGTGAAAAGTTAATAGGCGGGTATTGGGGATCAGGGATTGGGGAGGGTCGACGATTAGAGTAATAAAAAGCCAGGGAGGGATTACTGCCGGCTAATATTGGTTAATCAATCAAGTGTGCTTGCCGCTGAATCATCCCGGCACCCCATCCCCTCAGGTAAGCCCTGTCTCTTCTCTGGCTCTCTTTCTCTTTGTTTAGCATTTAGTTCTCTGTCTTCCCAATCACAGATAGAACCCACTATCTAAGATCACATTTTATCATAAATTATCCAAACACCTGAATTCTCTAGCCGGGTAACTTTCAAGCATCACCCCATCCCTACCAATCCTATACAAATACCCATGATGTTTTGTAAATATTGATTCAATGGGAGGTCTGACACTGGTCAGTTTTCTCCCCTCATGTCTTGAGCGTCTGTGGCTCTCACTCTCTCCTTCAGCCTTTTACGTACAAATGCATTACTTTATCCCCTATTAATTTTATTGACTATGGTACTGAAACTAAAAAAAAACTTAAAAGTAAACTTACTGGTTGATTCAAGGATCAGTTCCCTCGCCGTTGTGGAATATAAGCTTGAGTATTTAAGTATATTGAATCATTTTTACGGCCGTTAACACTGACGTACAAGCACATAGGCAGAAATAAGATTGAAACTAGATCCTCTCTGTTTGGGCAATGCAATGAAAAGTCCTACTACTATTTGAAAACTAGTTAATGGTTGCCGCGGTAATTTTTTTTTTCAAAATTGAACATTTGTTTACACAAATCATGAACTAAATAATATTTTTTGGAAACATGTCTAAACAAAAATAAAGGAGTAGAAAGTGAAGGGACATATTAGGATAAATGCAAGTTCAAGTCGGATTCTCCATGTCAGATTATTAAAAACTTATTAAATAATTTTGAGAATTCTTCTCCATATGCTTGTCAAATGATTTTTTATAAAACGTCAACATTAGACCAGTCTAGTGGTTTAGGCTCACCTTTCAAATCGTATCCACCTTAAAACCCTCTATGCCCGTGTCAATATGTCATTTT